>KK113376.1:601384-612963 GCA_000611955.2 Stegodyphus mimosarum
CCTGTTTCTTTTGTACTTATAAGACATAGCAATAATTCGCCACTTGTATTTCAGAGTTTGGGTTTAGTGTATGCTCCCTGAGCAAACCAAAATCTACACTGTCACCCGAACTTTGAAACGAACCATGTCTCAGAAACCTGCAAGATTTACTTTCGCTCCCATAACGTAGCAAGTTCCACCGACTGCAGTGGATCCCATGTAGGGATTTGGATTTAATATTGATGCAACAAGAGCTCCTATGAAATGAGCAATAATTTCCGATGGGACTCAAAAATGACTGATGATTTCATAGCAGCCCTTGTTGATAGACACATTTGAGGTTCTGTGACGAAATTTCTCGAACAACTAAATTCACACTTCCTACCGTACCTAGTGCCAGAGGTAGAAAAAGTCACTATCGCAGCCACTGCACTCAGATGCAAAGCCTCCACTTGGTACAAATGCATTGGAAAATTTGTTTCAGGTGAGCCAGGAAGCGATATCTACATATTTGAATATTTTAAAAATGCTCTTATTAAAGCGTTCCGCACTGTAAAAGATAGGGCCAAGCTCCAATCGCAGTTATTTAGTAAATTCCAGTTTAAAGTTGAAAACTTGGCAGAATTTGTCTTATGCAAAGTCTAAATTTTTAACTTGTTTTACGGCAAGAGGCCGGATGAAGAAATTATTCAAGTAATTTTACTGAGTTTACTGTCCCAATTGCAGGATTATGTTGAACTCCGAAATCCAACACCGTCCTAAAGCTTATTTGAATTAGCCAGTAAGCTCCAGAATCGACGCGTTGCAGAAAAAACTCAATAGAATATAGTGAGAGGCTATATGAGCGAGGCTTTAGGGCAACGCCTCAGCGAAGACTGTAGTATGGGCCGAAAAAACAATTTGATAGTAGAATTAAGTATTCAACCGCGAATGGCTGTCGCCATAAAAGGTAAAATAAAATTCGCGATGACAAGTTAAACTAGGAAAAGGTACTGAAGACAAGAAGATATAATCACCCCAGAATCAAGTAAATCCCTCAAAAGTTCAATTAAATACCGTAATAGTGAAAACAATGTTCTTGCCAATTGTGCAGGTGTTACTAAATAATATCCCTCCAGAAACACTGACCAATACCGGAGCTTAATGTAGTTTATTTCTGAAAGGTTTTTAGAAAATATTTAAGAAAGTACAGACCTTTTAACTTAGGAGCAGCAAAAGTTGCTGCTGCACAAGGCAAGCAGTGTACCGGGAATCGGTAAGATATTATTGCATGTACAAGTGAAGGACGAAAAAATGAAAGTCATTTTCTTTGCTGTAAGAAATCTTCAAACCGCCGTAATTTTAGGGGTAGGTTTTTGAAAGTGCCAGAGGCTCATCTTAACTTTGAAGATTCTGTTTGCAGCCACAGATGAATAAGCTGGAAGAAAGAAGAACCCAGCATTGGAAATTTGCTTCAAGCACTTGAGCCGGAAGGAAAAGAAAAATTAAAAGGACTGGTAAATGAATTTTCAAATCTTTTTTACGTTAGTCCAGTCCACTCATATAAGTCAGCCATGAGATCAATCAGGTCCTGATCGAGGACTTCGGACTCAGTCAGGTCCGAAAAGTATCGTTATGATAAAATTAAGAAAACCATAATAAATGACCATAACACTAAAGTCTCTACACGCAGCCCTTATGCTACCCCTGTGGTGCTATATAAAAAGAAAAAACGATCCCCATGAAGCCTGGTAATTAATCGCTGATTATAGAAAACTTAACAGCCTAACTAAGTATCATGACTATTCTTTCCAGTAATTGAGAAGAGCATCCGAAATATTAAGTCTACAAAAATCATGACAACGTTGGATCTAACGCCCGGCTATTTCCAAATTGGCGTGAAGCTTGAAGTGTTTAACCCGTTCAGTACCAGCGTCGCGTATTACGCGACGCAACCATTCCCCTCTTACCAGCCCAGCGTCGCGTATACGTGACTTGAAAACTGAACAATTTATTTGAATTTTTAAATGCCAGTAGATGGTGTAAATGGTAACGGTTTTCACATGGGTTAAGTCATATGGCTTTTGACCTTCATGTATGAGCATGAGTTTCTATTCTGTGCTTCTGGTTTTGATAGATTTATTGGTGTAAACAAATTAAAAATTACAGCTCTTTAAGTTTAAAGGATACCGGCCTGTTTTTTATTTCGTTAGGAATTTTGTTTTTATTCTTTGTCTTTTTCGTTATTAGTTAGAATATGGGAAAATGCATCCAGCTCAATTTTTTACAGGAAAATTTTCGGAACGCATATAGCTGACTATAGCGGGTGTAACGTTGATAGAAAACCTCAGACCAGTTGCCCTTTTTTATATTTATTTTAAAACTTAACATAGACTTTCTTGGTTACTTAAAAAGTAACTTTACAGGATTATTACAGAAAGAGAAAGACATCAGCTTTCCAATTGCGAAGTTGCATCTTACTTGTTCGGCATATGCTCGGCGAAAAAACCTTCATTGTCTTATTTGTCGGTTCTCGTTCTGAATTATTCAACACACAGCAGAATTATTAAATTGGAATTTAATTACCTATAGATAACTATTGCTTAATTTTCTTTTACATTTCGTATTTGTAATTTTGTTTTCATGTGTATAGCATTTGTTTTCATGTTATAGTTATAATTTTAGTATTTCGAATGTTTCCTTTATTTCTATTAACGCGATATTCTTTATATTAATACATATTAATAATTGGCATATTAAGTATGTAATTTCTAAAATTGAGGTCAATATATTAAAAGGCTGATTTTATATGAAATTTTTTGTAAAAGTAGGCTTAACTGCTGAAAATGAGCGCGCCGGTGACGACGTTCCATTTCAGGGGGTTCTGGCCAATGGCTGCCCTTCGTTCTCAGATTGCTGGTTCTCAAGGGGTTATAAGTCCCTAAAATTGTGTTTATTAAAAAATCTGGCGTGTACGTTATCTTGAGAATGCCGTTTGGATTATGTGGAGCTCCCAGCTACTTTCCAAAGGCGATGGACACGATATTGCGACCCGCGCTTGGCAAAAATACATTTATTTATATATGATCTCGAGGGAAACATTCGACGATCATATTAAAGACCTACGTGAAGTATTTTCTTTTCTAAATGAAGCTGGTCTAAAACTAAATGCCGCCAAATGTAAGTTTGCTGCTCCAGAACTTCGATAATTAAGATATAAAATATCTAGTAAAGGAACAGAAACCGAAAAATTTAAAATAATAGATATTAAGAACTACCCTCCGCCAAATACTGCAAAGAAATTATCATCATGCTTAGGGATGTGTTCATATTATAGAACGTTCCTTAAAGACTTCGTTCAAATAGCCGAACAATTATTACAATTAAAGAGAAAGGTAACCCAGTTTACGCGGTCAGCCGAGGCCAATGCGGCATTTGAAAAACTAAATCAAGCCATAATGGAAGCGCCTGTGTGAAAATTTCCTGAAGGGGCGAAAATTTAGAAAAATCGGCAGATACCTCTGACTGCTCAATGTGAGCTCTTCTCATGCAAAATGGTCAACCAGTGCTATATTTTAGTAAAACGCTTAATCCGTCCCCAGAGAAACTACAGGACCACTTGCAGTCAAGATTGCAAGAAGCACTTGCCGTCCTGCTAGCAGTAAAAGATTCACAGTTTACTTTGGAAGAGCACCTATTTTAGTCTGTTCTAATCATGCGACCGTAAGGAGTTTTGAAAGAAATTATCGACAAGATTGATTCGACAAGCCCTGAAACTTAAAGAGTTTAACTTAATTATCAAACATACTACGAGAAAGGAAATCACTGTAGCCGATGCGCTTTCAACAATAAAGTTTGACGAGGAAGCTAATGCTTTTAAAACACTATACTTTCGGTGAAAATAACGTGAAACTACTATATTAGAATTGCAAAAGGATTCCGAATTTAAATATATTTACTCTTGTTTTAAAGTTCCGGATCATTTAAACATACCGACATGACGAAAATAAGAAACAACCGAGAATTATGAACCTTTTGATGTTCTTTTATTCAAAAACCACGAATCAAAACTACAAACTTAGACCGGTTATACCTATTTCTGGCCACCTGGGAATTTGAAAAACAGTATAACGAGTTCGTGAGGCAGTGTATTTTCCTCAATCGTAAATGTTCGTAAGTGCGTATGTCAGGTCGGGCCATATTTGGCAATTGAATAACGATGTCAATTATAACCCAGCCGGTTACTTAAATAATATAAAGGCAATATTCCCTAACGAATTAGTAGACTGGATTTATTAGGTCCATACATCGGCAACGAAATCAATAAAAATATATATTTACTTGTTATAGGAGATAAGTTCTCTAATTGGGTAGAAACATTCCCCCTAAGAAAAAAGCCTCCGCTAGAATAGTTGAAGATTATTTCTTAAATAAATATGCTTTAAAATACGGAGCTCCGTTAAAATTAATTTTGGATAACGATAAACAGTTTGCTAGGCAAGTATTTGGAGGTTATGCACAGGACTTGCAAAGGACGCCACCTAAAAATGGTACCTTACCGGCCACAATCAGACATAGCAGAACGGGTTAAAAAGAGCATAGCTAAAATTATACGTTTTATATGAAAAAATATCATAAGCGAGCCGAACTGTTCTTAGGCCAAAATTACGCCGCTGGATAAATTATTCTTTGTGCAGAAGAGAGCTCCGGAATCTCAAATGAAAGATATAGAAAACATCATAAATAAAAGCATTAAAAAATTCGGATATGGCAAAGGAAAAACAAAAGCTGTATCATGCGAGGAAAATACGGGAGATTAATTACACGATGGGAGTCGAAGCTTTTATGCCAAGCATTCTTGTCATCGGCTGAGGAAATACAGAACAGATAAATTGTCCTCAATTTGAACTCCTATACGTAATTGAAAGGATTAGAGAAGTAGTAGTTTATCTAAAATATACAAATAGGGAACAGACAGTAACAAATATAGATCAAATTAATATCTGTTACAGCCGGACTAAAATCGCCATGTTTAAGGATACTTTTCAGGAGGCTAAATCAGAAAATTCGAATTCAGCGAGGAGCAGCGCTATGGAACAAACGAATTTGAATGTACACGCGCCAGTCCGAAACAGAAGAACAACTACAGATACAAAAGACCAGCCAACGAAAGTAAGAAAACAACTAGAAGCAAGTGGAGACAAGAGACTAAGAAAGAAGCCAAGACCAAAATGTTTATACCACGAGAGGCGTACAACCAAAGGACGATGAATACGTGCAAAGAGTCTGAGGGAAGGTTCCATCGACAGAATCCAAGTACAGAGAAGAACCGACGCCGAAGGTGCTAAAGGGCCAGAGACCAACTGAACAAATCTCCGCAGCAAAATTTCGACAGCGGAATTTCGTCATTTTGGCTAGCCTGAGGCGCTGAGTGAAAGAACAGCGGAGAATTCAAGGCCGAACAAACGAATAGTAGAGACAGAGGAAAGCACTCAACGCCAACAGAAGGTGCCAAGAATACGTGATATGTCGAAGACGCCAAAACAGAAAATGAGATTCAGTCCCGTCAAAGTTTTTGTGTTCGCCGAATCGATATCTATCCCACATGGAACGAGTTTATGATGAAGAGTTTGCAAGAATTAAGAGGAATAAAAAGGCAAGTAGAATTTTAATTTCTCCTTAGTAAGGTTCAGTTTTATTTTATATCTATAAGTACTGGCTGCTAGACTCTTTTGAATTTTGCTTCAGGCCACACATATTTTAGGGCTTTAAAGAACAAGAAGTTCGAAATTTAAATTGCAATGATTTATGTTAATTTTAAAATTAGTTGAGAAACAAGAATTGGTTTTAGTCTGAGAGACTGATAGGAGGAAATGTGAAGAAAAATGTTAAGACCTTCTAACTAACTTGAGTATCTTGATGTAAAGTGCAAGATGAATTTTTTAATTTAATGTATTTTAAATACTTTATTTAATATAGTATGTCTTATATTTTGTACTGTAAATGTTAAAAGTTCTCTCGTAGGTGATACGTGTAGTGTACAGGTGATACAAGTGGTCTTTGATATAGGTGGGTATCAAAATAATAGAAACACTCTAAATTTATAAGGAATTCTTTATTATTATGGCAATGGACCGCCTTTGGCATGTAATGCAGCTTAGATTCGTCTGCAGATCGAATCATACAAGTTCTGAATAGTGTCTATAGGAATATTGTAGCATTCTTCACAGAGATATTCCGAAAGTTCCTGGAGAGATGCTGGTGGAAGATATCGATTCCGGATCGAACGCTCTAAAACATACCATAACGGCTCCATTTATATTAAGATCGGGGGATGGTGCGGGCTAAGGTTAGATGTTTCACGTCATCCTCATGTTCATCAAACCATGATTTACAAGTCTTGCTTCATGAGTAGGAGCGTTATCATCCTGAAAAATTCCATCTCTTTCGGGAAACAAATTTTACATCATAGGATGAACTGGTGAGCCTAAACTTCTCTGTACTTCTCCCCACTGATCCTTCCTTACGATTGGGCCAGCTGAAAACCACGACACTGCTGCCCATACCACGACGGATGCACCTCCATGCCTGACATTTAGAAGGAGACAATCACGATCATACGCTTGTGCAGGTGTCCTTAAAAACCGTGCACCCGTCCTGATGCAGGGAAAAGTGTGAAAGATGATTCATCCGACCATATAACTGTCTTCCACTTATCAATCGACAAGATATTGTGGTTGTGACACCACTGCAGACGACGTTTGGCATTAACATGTGTGACAAGTGGTTTGGGAATTGCTGCTTTGCCGTAACTATTCTATTTGTGGATGTGCCTCCTAACTGCAATTATTGACACTGGAGAATACAGATGCTGATTGAGCTCTGCAGTCACTTTGGCTAAGTTGTTTTCTTTTTAGACATTACAATCCTCTTCAATACCCGTCGGTCTCTTTCACTTAACTTCTCCTTCCGTCCACTACTTTGCTTTGCTGAGCTTGTCTTGCCACGCTGTGTGTACGCTGTCATAACTTTAAACACTATACCTTTAGAAACGCCTAATAGATCGGATGTTTCAGTCACAGTTGCTCCAGCTAGTCTGGTTCCTAGAATTTTGCCTCTTTGAAATTGTGGGAGGTCTTGACATTTTTACGCTTCTGACGAAAATGCAAGACGTATACAACTTCACTAAAGCTACCTCATACTATTCAGATACATACTTCCTATGTTAAAAAAACTGGTAGCTAGGATTATATTTTATTATTTACGAGACGCATTCTTAAATATCACTTTTATTAACAGGTGTTTCTATTATTTTAATAACAACCTGTTTATATTGTGTGTTGAAGTAAATTGAGTTTTTAATAGTTGTAAGAATTAAATTTGTATTGTAATGAATGAGGCGTTTATGTACAAGCTAGCTGAATTAAGAAAAATTTAAGTTAAAAAAAGCTGACTGTTTGCATTAGTTAAAGTTAGGTTCTCCAGCCAACACTCAAGTTTAAAGTACCCTCTTGTTAGTGCATTAGGTGCAGTTTTGAAAATAGGGTGTCTTTGAGGGCTAATAGGTTCAAAGTTTTAACATATAGGTTGCAGCTTATATGGTAGTTTTGTGCCACTTATACAAAAGAGACTATCTCGGTCTGCATTGTACATTTCTACTGGAGAGCAGTGGGGGAAGAGATTTTATTTATGAAATGCGTGAGTTGAATCGAAGTGTACATAAATTTAAATGAAATGTTTAAATAAGCATGAGAAGATGTAAATTGATGCAATGTATCATGTTTTAATTTTGTTTCCTAAAGTCTTTTTCCTTCCAGATTTCTGAAAGGACCTGAGCTGCTGAAATACTGTCTTTGAATAGAATCCAGCATTTTGAAAGGTAAAATTAGAACTGCACTTTATTCTAAGATTCTATATTTATTCTTATATTTCACTTTATTCTAAGAAGCTTGCTCTAGTTTCCTCTATAGTTAGAATTTAAGCTCTAAACGCGGTCGCTAAGCCCCTACTTTTCGTGTACTTAAATTTTGGTGGGAAAAATTTTAAGGATCATTTTAATTTTATAACCTGTTACTTCATATTAATTCCCTTTCCTGTTAAGCCTCGTTTCATTTTTTTTTCTAGAATGCAAATTTCCAGCCCATACGATACTCAAATTAGGTAGAAAGGAAGAAGTACTTAAAGGAAGGATTTGGAGGCTGAAATCAGAGCGTGTTTTGCCTGCTTGAAGGTCACGCTGGTAACTTTAATTCTCTAGCGATCAAAATTCTGCGGCATTGATTTATTCTTGCCATTAGGCTTGTACACGTCGACTTCGCTCAGAGTCAACTTGCGCGCTAATTAAATTGTGAAGCCGTTATGCTAGACTTAAATTTAATTAGCTTTACATTATCCATTTTCTTTGATTTAAGTCAGAGGTGTTGGCTTCTATGAGCACGAGTTGTTGCCATCTGTTGAACTTTATTTGTATTAATAAAAGAGTCCTTTACTTTCTTTCCCTCTCTCTGTGGTACTTACAAGACAAAGCCATAATTCGTCCCTCGTCTTTCAGAGATTTGGTCTAGCTTATGCCCCCTAAGCAGGCCAAAATTTATAATGGTTTCCCTATTCTAACGTTTGTTAGTATATCGACCACAATTTTAGATTTTTGTTATTTTGATCCACCGAAAAGGTATAAATAAATATACGTGTTATGAAATAATCTTTACGGCTTTCCACTACAAATTAAAAAGATCGTCACTACCAGTACCATTAAGTTACGTTAATGTGAATTACAGGAATCTGGAATTTATTGCAGTAATCACTCATTAATTGGTGCATTCGTTTCATTTAAATAAATTCTGTGGCTCTGAAATTTATATCGAAAGTTTTCTTATAGAATATACGGCTAGATGAAATTTTATTCTGATTATGCCAGGGTTTTTGACTCTATTAAATAGCAAACATTTTGATAAATAAAAATGTTCATGACTTTGAAGATTTTTATTTGAATGATTTTAAACATATGGTTTCTTTTGAAGCAGGAAACCCCAAAATCACTTCTGTCGTGTTAGGTATTCGTATAAGGTATTCGAGCCATTCGCTTTCCTAGATAGACGTACTACTATTTACAAGATGGGAATATGCTCAGGAAAATACGAAAATTTCTTATATTCTCTCATCCCAAGTAGGAAACTGGAGAGAGGCACAATGCTTAGACGATCAAATCTAAGAGTTCACGAATTATTGTCCACATATTTTATTTCAGACAATACTACGGAGATCTTTGCTTCATATTGTAGAAGCTAGGAAACACGAAAAATTAACTCTGCTCTTGTTAGGATTCTTCGACCTGTTAGTTGAACATTTTACCATTTACTTATCATTTACGAGATCATGTACGTGTTATGTAATACATACTTAGCTACTTCAGTTGTTGAATTTAAAATATCTTAATTGTAATGATTTATCTTAATTCTGTTATCAGACTTGAACGTTATTAATTTGTTTTTATTTTGTAGTTGATCTTAAATTTATTTGCTTGTTGAAAAGTAATTGTTGTCATTTAATTTTTTTGACAGTTTTGGTTAACTCTGAATTTAAGTTGCTTGAGTGATTAATTTTTTTTTTTCGTTTTCCTTAAGGTAGTTTGGTTAACTATTTAAAATTTTTGTTTAGTTAATACTTATTCTTAACTTGTTTTGCTTAATGTTTAATTTCTTGTTAAGTTGACCCTTAAGGTCAATTTTTAAAAAACACTTTTAAAGTTTTTGCCTAACACAAGTTGGTGTTAAAGTTTTAATTAAGTTTTGTTAACGTACCCCTTTTCTGTTAAGCTGGGATCCATATTTTCTGACTATGGTGGTCGTGTTTGGTGTTGTAGAAAACATAAAAATTTTTTCTATGTGATTATTATATTTTAATTGAAGAAATTTTCTTCGGTCTTTTATTAATTTAGTATTTAAAAACAAATCCTTAATTCTTTTCGAAAACCTTTTTACGTTGCTTTTGGGAAATCAAGATTTATGACTTTGTTGTGACGCTTGCTCGCTCTGCCAGACAGTTTTCTGGGAAATATTTTTCATCAAGTGAGAAATCTGCACCCTGCTGGATCAGCTTGTTTTGTATGCAGCTACGCCACGCCAAGGTTGAAGGGTCGGGGTGATTCGCTTCCTTGCAGGCGTTCGCCATGCTAGAATGGGACCCTGGTCGAGGCTAGCTTCTGCTGATAGGTTGATGACCTTGGAGGATCGGCGATTATTCGCCATCATCCAGCGTACGAACTCCCTTGCTTCACCTTCCGGTGTGGTTTCATCCCTTAGGGTTGCCATGCACTTGGATGGTTTCGAGCCATCTCGGATCGCCAAACGGCGTGCAGCGATCTACGAGAGGAGGAGACATTTTGGCCCTAGACGAAGGAAAATTTTTCGGAAGGTAGTCACGAGTCCAGAAAACTGTCGTTTCGCCCCGAGTAGCTGTCTACGTTAACAGAGAAAAGATGTCGGAAAAATTTGAGGAGAGAAAACCACTGATGGTCGACAACACAGGAAGGAGGGAGTTCAGATAAAATGGGGCGGATGGCTCAAGAAAAATTACCACTACTAACTTGTTTTTTTTTCTCATTTTAGAATATTTACTTCATGAAAATTTTGTTGTAATCTACTGCCTCGATAGTGTCTCCACTTAACTACTTCAAGACAATGGCCGCGTCTTGGTGATTTTCATACGGAGAACCCCCGGCGAGAGGTAATGTTTTCTCATGTTGAACCACACCGCCACCATCACCATATATTTGTATTTTGTTAATAATTCTGTTTACCTTTAATAAATGAAATATTCAATTTAACTTGTAATACTTATAACTTACACTGGACCCAATAGATTAATTAAAACTTGAACGGGTTGTTATATTATATTAAATTTAAACACAACGCAATGTTAATTCCTTCTGTTGGAGTATTATCTGGTACCATTTACTGTTATATTTGAACACATAGGTTTTACAGTCTAAATGTTGTTATATCATTCTGTCACACAATTTTACACCCAATTCAGTATTTGTTATAGTCATGTGATTTAGAGTTGTTATTCTAGTTTTGACTTTCATGTGTTATTGAATATTGAAAACTTAAAAACTTAAATTTGTAAAAACTCCAACATACGGGTGATTGCGATAACTCCTTATAATGGTATATATGAGACCTCGAAATATTTTTAGATGCCAAATTCTTAAAAAAGAAAAAAAATACCTTTTGCCTTCGAATTTAAGTGCTAATGTAATTCGTAGCATCACAGTTAATTTTACCAAATTCTTCAAGGAAACCTGCAGTGCGGTTTCGGAAAATAAGAAATTGAAAGTGGTACTGAAAAAAAGCAGGGTTCAGTCTTAAAATATTCACTGAGCTGTTTATAACCCTTTGTAATTGAAAGTATTCTTTCTTTTTTTTTTTTTTCACAGTATCATTTTCGTTACCTCTGTGGCTTTTCAAGCAGGAAAAAGAAATTACTAATACATACCAAACCTGACGTCAGGGAGCAAAAGATTGTTTTCGCAACAACCTTAGTCTAAAGAACATTTAACAAACTATTAATACAGGACTTTAGTCTGTTTTCTAAAGAGAAGAAAAGAGCATTTTAACAAA
>KK113376.1:613040-634182 GCA_000611955.2 Stegodyphus mimosarum
CCTGCTGAAATTTTTTCTTTACGCGAGTATTTATTAAATAGACAATATGCTTATTTGTTTAATAAATTCTCGCGTATGAATTATCAAATATTCCGTTCACTTTTCTGTAACTTTCTACTTTTCTTCTGTTTTCTTCAAAGACTGAAAGACACTTTGAATCTTTGTTTTCTTTTTAAAATTAGACTACGGATGCAGAAACAAACACATTCAAAAAATTTTGAATGCGTTCTAATGTTAAAAATAAATAGTTTTGTGCTTTAGATATAGGTTATTTTTAATTTTCTTGCTCTTCAGAACTAATCAAGTGTTAGCATTATTTTACCACATTGTGTTTTTGACTGTAAAGGGTTCATGCGTAAAATGATTATTGAACTATAGTATTGCTTTACGTTTATAGTGACTACAACTGGTTCCTGAGTAAGCCTCTGACTTGCATGGTTGAGTTTATGGCTTTCAATGCTACATAAAATTTTGAATTCTTGAGAATTCAAGTAATAATAAAGTAACTGAATACTTTAATATTTTCCCTTTAATCTTCCCAAATCCCACTGTATTTGATTTAAGCACATTAAGTATATTCTCTTCTTTGTCAAAAAATTTCATGCTTCGAGAAAACAAATAGTTACCATTTTGAGAGCGATTTTTATCAATGATGATGTTTTAAAATATCACTAAATGCAATGTATTTGGATTAAGGATATCAGTTACACTTATTTACTTGTCAAAAAATATTGCGCATTAAAAGAATAAATATTTATCATTTTGAAAATTATTTTGTCAATGATTAAGCCTGAAAGTGATTTGAAATAAATTACACCTGATTTCAAGTTTTAAAAATCAATGGTACCCAGTAGCGGCCTGAGAACTAGATGCGACTCGTGACAAAGTTGGTTTGGTTTATTTAATTACAAAAAAAAGCCTTGAAGGCTATGTGCTTAAGGGGAGGGATGGCTTGGTAGAGGACTTTCTAAGGAAAATTGGTTCGTATACATGCTACGGATGAGGAAAACCACGAAAACTCCCCTGCAGCCAGCTCGTTCGCGGCATTCGAACCTCTGACCGAACTACCAGCGTTCAGCGACTTTACTTCTGGTGGGTCCCCGTGACAAGGAAAAGTTTATTATCGTAACTATTGTTACTAAGTTTCTTGACCGAATCTACCTTTTCGCGCTTCTTTTGACAGCGTTCAGTAGCGACAAGTTCACAACATACAAAGGTTGCGCTGATTACGCAACATACGCTGATTTCTTACAGTCTTTCAGGCGAAATTAATTTTTGCGATGATTTTACTTCGCCTAGGTGCTTAAAGAATTATCATTAATGTATATTATAATTTTTATATTACAACATTTCATGACGTATTGCATTTAAAACAACATGTTTAATTTCCTAGGTATGTGATTTTATATTTGGCTCCAAACTTATTCTGTCAGCAAAATTTTTCAGAAAAGCTAATTTAAAATAATTATTCTGGAAGATATCTTGAAATAATCTATTTTTACTATTCTAGGTCATATTAAATAACATTGGTTGAAGAATACGTAATATGCGGCTTTTAATAAATTATTCCCCGTGCTTACGGAAGTTGAGCTTATTGTTTTAAATGAGAACAAACACACCGCGATTTTATTATTAAGCTGATAAATAAATAAATTCTTAACGGAACAACTGGTATGCGTATTAGGTTTAAAATAGGCTTAAATACGAATTATAAAAAATGAACGTTTTAGTATGAGACAATTTTTAAAGGTATTACAGTTTGTTTCACATGAAACATACAAATTTCATGAATTTAAGTTTCAAAAGATTAAAAAACAGAGTGACATTTTTAAAGCTTCGTGACAGTGGAATTACAGACACAAATTACTGTGAATTTTAGATTCAAATATTTTGTATGCAATTTATGTTGTTAAATACTAATAGTTAAGAAACTGATTGCGCGAAAAAAAATTTTTTTTGAAGAGTCGTATACTTCAAAAAATAATTTTCTGAAGAATCGTAAATTTACCCTATCTTACCTCCGACCTTTATAACGTAACTGGAAAGCATGTTCGGCTGGCAATGGGAAATTCTAGAATTTGAATTTCGGCAAAGACACTACGCATTTCTCACGTCTCCTGATTCAAAATAATATATCTAATGTCTCCACCAATCCCCAGTTATTATATAATAATACTAGCCGCCCAACCGGTATAGTGGTTAGCCTCGCTAACTGCGGTGCCGAAGGGCCTAGGTTCGAATCCCGGAGAAGGCATAGATGTTTGTAAATGTATAGTGTCGGTGCAGCATGGCGGCTCTTTGAATATGCGGCGAGCCGAAAGTCCTCGCGTGTGATTTGGTGGAAGGGAAGAGGGGTTGGAGACCCTCGGACCCGTCACCCCGGGATGTTCTCCATCAAAATTGGAGGCGAAACTGAGCCAAATCGCACTGTCACCTGTAAGGTGCTCAAGGCTGTTGCCAACGACATGCGTAATCTTGCGCTCTTCGCCATGAGGAATTTCGTGGACTTGGGCTGACTATATGTCAGACAAGTGGGCATAAGCAACAAGAACATAATAATACTAATATATTTCATTGGATATATTATTAGCATGAGCTCAACTGAATCGATAGATTATTTCTTTTGTTATACAAAAAATTGTTAAACATTACGCAATTTGCAACATTACGCAGTTGTTAAACATTACGCAATTAGTGAAGAATGCTTTCAGATTGAAGACAATAAAAGTAATGTAGAATGGCGAAAATAGTTGTATTATAGTAATTAAAGCCCTTCAATGCTTTAAATTAAAAATCGCGTGATCATAGATAAAAACTTCTCAGAGTAGTTAAAAAACTGCTGCTCATAATGGTTAGATTTATGAACAAAACGTAACTCAGGTTTCATAAGCTATTACGAAAGAAATATGACGTCATACCGACAAAAACACTCGAAATATTCAGAGAATTCTCCTTACTCTCCCTCAAAATAACATAGTTTGCTTCAATGCTATTTATTTCTTTCGTAATTATTTTTACTTGTCAAACTAGTAGTATTTTCTTAACTAGGAAAAAAAATCAGACTGTATTTACATTTATCTGATTCTCTTTCTCGCAACTATTCTGATTTATTCTCTGTTATAATTAAATAGGTCGTATTTTACTAGCCTTTTTTGTTCTGAATTAGCACAACCTTAAATATTAGCATCTTAACAATTGAATATCTAAAGTTCTAGGAAGAAATTGGAATATTAATTGAAACCCCATTGTTACTGATCAATCGAATGTGTCGCATTTTTTGAGCTTATGATTTTAATTTTTATATTATTGCTATGTACGGATTTTTATCTCATTGACTTTCTTACTGTACTTAATTTACGGAAACCTTAGAACTTTACACTTTTAAGTCTGCTTAGCATTTGAATACGAAGTACTTCTGATAAATGCAACGAAATTATCTTAAAGAATTATTTTTCACCCAATGTAGCTTTAAAACTAGCTCCAAGTCTAATTACCATTGTTTAGACAAATGGTTTATTTAAGCAATCATTGTTAGCAAATCCCTAAGTATAACATCCCTAAGTTAATGTTAAGTTTACCTTCTCTATCTGGAAGAGAGTGTAGTTTTCTAAACTAATATGTAAAATGCTCAGTTTCTGAAAGGAAGTTGGTGACTCCCATAGTGTGAGTCGCAGTTGATCAGAGATGTGTCATTCGAAAGCTATAAATAACCTTTTCCTCTGCTCTCTGACGTCCAAATGAAAGTGACGGGTCACGTGAGTGTCCTTTAAGCAGTTAGAATTTGAAGGCCGCCTCCATTTCCTGTCGTAGTGTTGGCAGGCAATCAAGGGTTACCAAGTATTTGCTCATCAAAATCGAACTACTGCAGACTTAACAAAAAATATAGTTTTTTTCCTAGAAACGAAGAGCATTTTGTGATTTATAACTTCATCTTACAGACGGTTAAAGCGCTAAAAAATAAGTGCTAATTAAATATTTACGAAAAATTGCTTTTTTGTATCATGTTTTTAGATATGCCTTACTTTTCATGTAAAATGTTTGATACATCACAAGGACTATTTATAGTTTTTCTACAAAACCTATCTTATATTATCTAAAGCAGTACCCCTAACAAAAGTCTAATAGGGGGAAAATTACAAACGAATATGAATTAAATTTTATTAATAATAAATGTTCGCAATATGAATAGCTACTAATCTGATTCTTCGTGAGGCCCCACCAACGTTCGTGTGGTCTATGAGTAGAGTGAATACTAGTTGCCCTTAGAAAGTCCTCCATGAAGGTATCCCTACCCTTAGGCAGATAGCATTCGTAGAGTTGCAGCTGCATCTCATTCAATGAAATTTTCAGCAGTTTCCAATCAGATTTCTGTCAAGTAGCCATCATTTTCTGAGACAAAATACTATAGTTCAATTCTATATTTTAAGTAATAATTGATGCAGATTTCGCAGTTTTTGCTTTATTACGTATCTACCTGGTTCTTTATTTTAAAACATAAGACTCGGTATGAAGTCTTTGATAACACTTGTCATTATCCTCTTGCTATTAAGTTTGCAATATTTTACCCAAGGGATTTGAATTAAATTTTTATCAAAACATCTTAATCTTTTTTCTAGAATATTAAAATTATAATTCTCAGAGTTTCTCACAGAACTGTATTCGTATGGCTTGATACTAATTTTTGATATTATGTTTATTTTGTTCAATTTTTCACGTAAAGGTCCAGGTTCAACTCTAGACTTAACGTATTACAAATAATACCACGGATACCCGCTGATAGTTATTGTATTTCAAACATTTTGTATCCTTTAAAATGTAATATATATATTTCAGCGCATATATTAGGGGAATTTAAAGACAAATGTATAAATTAAATTAAAAAATAGAATAGGAAGTACATTACAGTTATGCATACAGTACCGTAATTTTCAATTATTATTTCATAATGCTTATGGTTAGCTATTTTATTTTGAATTTATTGCATTAAGGTATCAAAAGAAAAGCTTTCGAGTTAAGTGATATGCAGAAAAAGAAGTATATTTTATGATCTTTCGTTAAAATATATGGGATACTATAAGCTTAAATATGAAATATTATAAGCTTTTTGAAGTGTTATTAATATAATTTGGTTCTTTTTTATATTACTTTATTCCATTACATTAATTTGTCGCTAACAAATATTTTTGTAATTATCATCGAGAGAAAATATGGTACGTTACATTACATAACATTAAATTTTAAATTAGTGATGTAAAAACTCTAATGCTCTTGTACAAACTTATATGTACATAAAACTTAATAGGTAACTTCTCAAAACAAAGGAAATTTATGTAAAAAAGATGTATAATTTTTTATTTCAGTCGATTCCACTCGGTTACGAATAATTTCAGTCAGGTTACAATGGCTTATGAAATGTAATCAGTGTAAAGTGTTTATAACGTCACAAAATTATTTTATACTTTTGTTATTTTAAGAGAAGTACCTAAATTTCTATTGAGAATGATTCATTTGAGATGCTTTTAAAATTATATAAATTTGCAAAACATCAAAGCACCGCTTTTAATTGTAAAAGCAATTGTAATTGTTTTGAAGCAGAAGACGTCAAGAATGTACAATGCCCTCTCCGGGGGACGCCTAATGGCAGACCGCACATTTAGTTGAACAATGTTAAACGAATTACGCACACTGCGCATGCCCAGAAGGAAATTTGGCGAAATTACGACCTTGGCGTAATTTTAAAAGAAGATAAATATGTTATATGGTTGATATTCTGTTATCTGGACATAAACAGTTCGGGGTTTTAAAACTAGTTAGGTTGTACGTTGCTTCATTACTTAAGAGTGCAAATATCGAATGTAAACTCTCCAAATTTTCGTTTAAGAAGGATTACAAAACAGGAAACATTACACGATGTTGTTTATGGATTGTACTTCTGATGAATAAAAGCAATCGATTATTTATCATGCGTTCCATTCATAAATACTTTAACAACTTAAGGAATATATATAGCTTAAATTACTGAATTAAAGCCAAAGAAATTATTACAAATAACTGATATTAAATGTAATGTTTACGAACAAAATAAACCAAAAGGAAAGGAAACAGAAGCAAGTGCAATAAGCACAAGAAAGTGTCCATGGTATTGCAATACGCGTTGAGTACACTTCCAATCTCACTACGAAGGCATACGGAAAAGAGGGAGAAAATGCCTTATATACTCCCCGTTTTAAAGGGCGACAGGGAATTAGGGGACCCCATGGCCAAATCCTGTTGGTGACGAATTATCGTCTACTACCTTTTAGTTCGGGAGCCACTTGTAGAGTCTTAGATTTTTTTCTGAAGCAGGAGACGTGAAAAATGTGCAGTGCCCTCGACGGGACTCAACTCTGGACTTCTCGAATACGCATGGAGTATACTTCCAATTACATCACGAAGGCGTACGGGAAGGAGGCAGAAAATACCTTACATAATATTTTAAGTAAAAAAAAAAGAAAAAGAAAAATTCATATGTATAATCACTTTCACGCACTGATGGTAGTGAAAAATAACATAAAATTCGAGAAAGAATCTAGAAAATTTAGTTATGTTTTTCATATTCGAATATCAAGATGTAGGTTTTAGATAGTGTTGTTGTAGCATACGGCTGACTTTAAGATGTGTTTATTATTTTCTGTGTCAAAAGCTTGTTTAAAAGATATAAAATGCTAAAAACTTCACATTTTGTATATATTTAACAACCGTTTTATTTCTTTTTAATTCATTCAATGGAAAATAGAAGAGAATGAATGATTCCATAAGACAGCCATAAAATCATAATGATAATAATCATACTACTACTACAACTATTACTGCTAATAATAATAATAATACAATAAAAATATAAGCTAAATAATAATAATAATAATAACAATAAAATACTAACATACTAGTAAGCTTACACAATATACAGCAATAATAATAATAATAATAATAATATACTCTGTATTTGCTTCCATTTTAAACTTATTAATAATAAATACAATTTTAAATGCTTTTGCTATTATTATTAATAAAACATTCTGGATTAATTGGATTAGCTACTGGCATTCCCCATTTAATTTCTGAGGTACATAAGCTTCAGGGCCACATACTCACAAAACTAGCTTCTTCATATTTCAAAAATATTCCATTTACCTATTTTCTAACGCTTTTCAATAACACTTTTGGTTTTCAAGTCATTATAAGTTATATTGCCTACTGAGAAAATCAATCATTAAATCTAAATTAGCAAACTTAAAACAGTTATTTAGTGCGATTAAATCGTTATCTTTATTAATTTCCTTACCAAAAAAATGTTAAAATTAATATCAAAAGTAATAAAAATGTGAAGATTTAAACTTTGAAATAATTTCACATACCCGGCAGTTTATATTCTAAAAATACACAATAATGCTTCAATTAGTATTAAGCACACTCATTTCCATATTGTTCGGAGGAGGATTAACCTGTTACGAATCAGTTGAGATCTGTTTAAAAAATCTAGAAGTTTGTTTATTGAAAAACCTAGAAAATTATAATTATAACCAATCAACGTAAAAAAAAGTGCCTGAAACTGCAAAACTGCTGAAAATACAAAAAAGAAAAGGAAAACGTGTGAGAGAGCAAGCGTTCGAATTTAAATTTAATGGTTCGAACCTAAATGTAATGCTGAAAAAAAAAATGCCACACCATGATGGAATGCTCAACAACAGATAAAACTGCAGTTATGGATAGACAAACAGGGGCAGAAGCAAATGATTTGGTTTTCATAGATGAATAGTGCTCCAATAGCCTTAAATACAGGGTGATCAGTAAGAATTAGGAAATTCATTTTAGGTGACACATTGCTGAATACGACATGGCATTCATTCGAAGCCTGCCTAGATAATGTTCTGGGAGACTGTGAAGCATATAGTGTTGATACAAGTTAAGAGTTCAGGTTAAATTTCGGGAGGTAGAAGGATATTCCTAATTACGTCCCACAAATCCTGGATTAGAGAGAGATTACATGATCTAATTAGACAAGGAAGCATCTATACTCCTTGAAAGGCATTTAAGCGATCTGATTTGTATATGGCTGAGCGTTTCCTATTCAAAATCTGCGTTTGAAACACATTCAGTATACGGTAAAGCTACGACCCAGCACGTCACAAGCATGGCGGCGTCACGTTAATGTGCACATGAGATTGGTAGCAGCTGTTGGCCAAACCTTGAATTCGCACAGATGGATTGTGTGATGATATGAAATGGCAGAAGAATCCGCATGATGAACACATTGCCTTCAGACTCGCATATATCGACTATCAGTGGTGAGAGAGCAACAAATTTCGTCATTTAAACTTCACCATTTTACACACCATGCACCGATGGTGTGATATGACTCGAAGTAATAGCTATGATGTGATTAAAAGCAAAGTGCTCGTTTGTAAAAATAAATCAAGTTTACAGATATTAATTTAATTCCTTTTTCGAAATATAAGCGTGATGTTAACAAAACCATCGTGGAGGACTTTCTAAACGAAACTGGTTCGCATACATGTTACACATGGGAAAGACTACGAAAACGCCCATGCAGCCAGCCCGTTCCAAGAACCAAAGTACCAGTGTTCAGCGACTTTGCCGTTCAGGTGTTGTTGGGCTAGGAAGAAACAAAGAGCGAAAAAGAGGTGTGCTCACCGGCTCGAAAGCGGATTTTTACTAAATTACAGATACTGATTAAATTTATAATAAATAAACGAATTATTCTCCGGATTAAGGTGCTTGAAATGGAAAGCACGTTGTTAACAATGTTTTCCTGTTAATTATAAGACAGTGAAATACGTTTAACGCGAAATCGCTTAAGACGAAATATCGGTTAACACGAAATAGTAGAACGGTCCCGGACAAACTACTATGTATTTTCATGCATTTTTTTTCTTTTAACATGAAACGAAAATCGCTTAACACGAAAAGATTTCCCTTCGGAATATACGGAAAGCACCAGCCGCGCAGGCGAGATTTAAGAGGGCTGTGAAATGAAAGGTGCCTTCACATGTTTCGTAGAAAAGAGGCTAACTGGGCTTTGAATTCGGAATAGTCATGTCCTCTGACACGAGCCAATTTTGTTTTTTGAAGCTACTTTCACCTTCCACCCGTACAAACGCCACACAAAAACATTTCATCTCTCATCAGTTGGCTTTGGAATTCGGTGACGAGTACATCGCAATATGTGTAAAAATCAGTGAGTTTGGTTCCCGCCAACAGAAATGGAGAAGGAGGATACTGAAACTGAGACGACACTTAATGAAATGTTTGAAATAGTTTCTGTATCATTGGAGTGTCCCATGATACAATGTATCATCGGAAGAATTCGTTGCAGTAGATGATGATAATGTGTGTACAGCCCCAATAATGGCAGACAAAGACATTTTGGTGTTTGTTCAAAGCTAAAAAAATATCGTTGATGCAGATTCCGACGACGACAATGAACGTAATGCAGCTCCTGTTCAGACGATCCGAAAAAGCGAGGAACATCATGAAAAGTATGCGCTGTTATTTAGACGCCCATTTCAATTGTGAAATCAATAATAAAATGGACGGCATCGAACAATTTGTTGACAATTTGATGCTAAAAAAGACGATGCAAAGAAAAATATCATATTATTTTCCAAAAACTCCATAAATGTTTTGTTTTCAAAACACTTGAGAATTTTGTGTTAAATTATGTTCTTGTGGATGTTTTTGTTTCATTGACTTTTATTAAATGCATGCATATATATACTATGTAAGTAAAATGTACTCAAATAAACTTAATTTTGTTAAATATATGTTTATTTTTTTTAATATACTTTAACACGAAAAAATATTTCAGTCGCGTCATTTTTGTGTTAAACGAATTTCAATGTATTATGTATTCCTTCTCTTTCCTGTGCATTTTAACTGCCCTGTGTGCTATTTCCTGTGTATTTTAACTATAATCACGATTTTGGGTTAACCGTAAACATCGTACCCAGTGTTACTTAGGTTAATAAAGAACTAGCTGTAAAAGAAAATGAACGTCTTTTGCTAAAATGTGGGCTTCTAAAAACGTAAATGCTTTCGGCAGTTGGGTACTATTTTTTTAATCAAAAGCAATAACAAGGTGCAAGTGCATTTATCGATTCATGCTATGAAATGTGTTTAATTCCAGCCCGCCTTTTGAAATTCTGGTTACTAAATTTTGAGTAGATAAACAATTGCCTTTAATTCTGTAATTGAAACATGGTACATTTTAAGCTCCCCACAATTCACATCCGAACTAAATAAGAAAGCGTATTTTCATTACTAATATTTTTTGCTGAAGAAATGATTTAGCTCGTAAGCACAAATATTGAACTGAAAGTGATTGTACGGAAATAATGCGGGCGATTAACGTTGTAGAGTCATTAGGTTTTTTTGAAGTAGAAGACGTGAAAAATGTGCACTGCACTCGTCAGGAAGAGAACCTTGGTCCTCTCGAATATACGTCGAGTTTGCTTCCAATTACATTAAGAAGGAAAAAAAGGAAGAAAATCTTATAAATAAACAATGCAAAGCAAAGAACTTGTTAACATCTTTTTGCAAGTTGATGACAGAATTGTAAACCACTATTTAAAATTATATTTTCAATAAAAATACATTAAAGTAATTTATGCAATTAAATAAATTATGTTTAAATTTTAAAAAAATCAAATCTCTTGCTTCACATTGTTTGGAATCACAGAAGTAGTGTATTTTGTGGACAATATATTAAAACGAACAACCTAGACTGCATCATGAGTTAATTTACTCTTGTTGAAATAGAAATTTTATTATCATCTTCATAAACCTCGTAACGAAAAATAATAAGATGTGCTACTTTATCTTTCGATGGCTTATATGATAGTTATTTTATTGGTTTCTTTCTTGCAAAATGAGCTGCAACAATACAAGTACCTAAATATTCCTGAAATATACTTCCATAACTGCCTGCAAAAAGAGAGGAAGAAAGAAAAATGCGCCTTGAGCTTCCTGTCAAGCTGTCAGCATGAAGGATAATTTGAAATAAAAAGGCAAAGAAAAATAACAGAGGTAAAAGTAAACAAATGTATCTCTAAAAGAAAAAAATGAATAAAGTAAAAGCCAGAAAATTATCTTATTAAAGTTCACTCTTTTATTACAAATGTCATATATTTAAAGGGAACTTAAATTCGAATATCTTTAAAACAAGTTATTTATATTACCCTCCTTTTGCTTCAGAGAAAATAAAGATAACCTTCTTAAAATACCTTAAATATTTTGAATCTACCTTTTGTTTTAAGCTATAGAGTAACTCAATTCTACACACATGTATATGCGAACTATGCAAGCCCCTCAATACGTATTCTCTCACACATTTTTCACACCGTATCTACCTGTCTATCTTTAGATATACGAAGCTTGCAGCGGAAAAGGCAGATTGTTCTTCAATTAGACCATGTAGACAGATTTTCTGATAAATAAGACTAGTATACAAACGCTAGTATATAAACTAATTAACGCTAGTATATAAAAGCTAGTATTAAGGCTAGCATATTATATCAAAGTCATAAACACACACTGGCAACTGAATTAGAAAATAAACATGATCAATATTTTATTGGACCACCTTTTGCACGGATAACTGCTCTGATTCTTTTGGGCATGGAGTCTACGTGCTTCTGAAGTGTATTTACGTCCAGAGAATACCATGTATTGGCTATGCAACCTTTTATATCTTGTAAATTAGATGGAAGAGAGAGTGCTGTCGAATGAGCCATTCCATCATATCCCGCACATTTTCTACAGGGTTAGGATCCGGCTTATGTGGTGGCCAGGGAAGATGTTGGAAGTCAGACTGATGTTCAGCGAACCGATTTTGAACACTTTTGGCACGAAGTATAGTTGCAGTATCGTCCATGAAGCATCCGTCACCATTAGGGTAAAAATACAACATGCAGAGTACACTTGATCTGCCAGCACATCTGGATATTTCATGGCTGTTTGTTTACGCTCGAGAAATACCAGGGCACCACTTCCATTCCTGCGGAACATGCACTATATCATGATAATCCCACCAGACCCTTGCACAGTGCGAGTAAGACAAGATGGATATATGATTTCATGGGGTTCTCACAGAACTGGACGTCTTCCATCTGTGTAAAATAAGGTTTAGCGTGATTCATCCGACCACATTACCCGTTTCCAATCCTCCCGACACCACTGCAAACGAATCCTTTCCTGTCGGGCAGAAATGAGTGGTTTTTTTCACAAGCACCCGACTATGCATTCCTATCCTCTGCAATTTTCTGCGCATGGTACGAGCTGAAATCTGTTGGGAAGAGCCTTGGTTGACGATCTATGTCAGTTGAAGCACAGAAGAGTCCTTGTTTTGCGGTACAATTCGTCGGAGACGACGCCGATCATTCTCTTGGAAAACTGTGCTCGAACCGCAGTTACGACTTCTAGAGCAGAACTTTGGGTTCTGATTCCAACTTTTGAAAACCTTTGATACGGCTGCTTTTGAGAACCCAGTGAGATTTGTTGTCTTCGAAATCAATGCCCCTCCTAAACGGGTACCAACAATAAGTCCTCTTTTTAAATGGTGAATTATCTGTCGTTTTCCCATTTTTCGTCATTCATCGTGAAAAGCACTTTTTTACGTTACTTATACTAGCATTCTAACCACGTTTAACCCACGCCATAAAAAAATTGCACACTTCATCCCTAGCCCGCATTCAAATGAAAATCTCAAAAGTTTCTAATTCATTGGCCAGTGTGTGTATACAGTCATTTTGTTAGACATTTGGCTTTTTACATATATTGATGAAACGAATCAATGAATATAAAGAACGTCCATAGCGCATTCTACGATTGAACATTAGTCCGAAACTAGCAAATTTGATTGAGATGCCATCTTTCTCTCATTCTTTGTTGGTGATTGCAATATTTTATTCCTCCATCCATTTTGTCGGAACTCAGAAGAGACAGGCGGGAACTTCATTTCACTCAGTGAACACTTCTAGCTGCTCGAAATCAGGTTACCAAGGAAACCTTGCTGTCTCATTAGGTTCTTGAACATCTTTAAATATTTTAATAACTTTTATGTAAGAAAGCGTTGCGAAGTAATGCTCAAATCATAAAAATTCATTATGTCTTAGAAAACTCATTTTTATCTTGTGCCGAACAAATGGTTTTGAAAGCTAATAGTGTAAACTCTAACTGGAATTCCAAGTGATGCATTACTTTTATAGTAGTGCCCTTCGTATTGAAAATTCGAAAATTTTTCAGAGATTGATGCACACGACTTTTCGATCACCCCGTGTAGAATCACTTTATCCTTTTATTTAAATGCGTTATTAAGTTAACCAATTTTGAAATGATTTAGAATTTTTCATTTGGTTATTTACTTATATTTTGTTTTTATATTTACTTTTTTTTATGTTTTGTTTTATCCATTGCACTTTTATGCGTAATTTATATCGTATAATGCATTATTTATTTGCCTCTTCTACTCAGTTTGTTCTTCTTTTCGCTACATTATATTTGTATTTTATAATTGTCTATAAATGTCGTTCGTTCCATAGATTTATCGTCTTAGAAGTTTTCACTCTGTTCTTTTAGTGTATCAATTTTTATTTCCTTATTTTATTTCTAATGTGCATTTTCTTCTCAGAAGGAAAATTTCTTGGACAAAAACGAATTCTCTCAAATGGCCTATCGCAGTTTTATGATGGTAAACTTTAAACTTTGGCTTTGGTTTGGTTTATTTTATTATGGCAAAGTATGCGAAGGCTATCTGCCTCATTTATTGGCAGTCTTCGTCGTAGTCCACATTTGATAGTGAACTAAATTGCAAGCAATCCTCAGTTTACGAACAGATACGTTAGAAAACTGAAGCCTTCGCTAAGATGCTTCGCAGGAGATGTTATGTGCATTATTTTAATACAAGCAAACTTAAAAAACAAGCTTTTAAAAACATTTTACTTTAATAACTTAAAGATGCTTCAAAGTGGAATTACCATTTCGCAGACATCATTAACATTAATCGGACTACGATGACTACAGATACCTATCAAAATGTATGCAATATTTAACCCATTGAATGGCACAGCTTTTTAAATATGCTCGTGGGGAGCTGTATTTAAACTATTAATCTTAGATAGGCTTATATAATTACCTAATCTGTTCTTCTATTATTACTATTACTACAAGACAAATTATTTTAGTGTACTGTTATTGCCAGAAAGAGTTGTTTAATAACGTACATTTTTCTTTGTTTTCATAATCTACCGTTCATAAGGCTATATTAAGATCAGTACAGAACATATTATAAAAATTTCCATGAAACCTAAATATCGGACGTTGAGCTTAAATGTTATGTTCAACTGACTCACAAATGAATACGATTAACTGATAGGAAACTAGTGAATTAGCTTATATCTTGGGTGCACTTTACTGGTAGGCTGGGTTATGTGGCAATAACTGGTTTGGGAATGAAGGTTACGACTATGCTTGTCAAACTGTATTCTTCTGATAGAAATAATAAATATCGTTATCCAATTACGCTTGCTTTCAGGTAGAGCAGCAAATTTATTCTGTAATTTATTAAACTTTGAAGAACTGCCTTCCACGTCACTTTATTTGTACGTTAAATTTGATCTAATGTACCAAACGTGTGATTAAATCCATTCGTATCTGGACATGGCTCTTCTCCACCTACTATTGTGAAAGATATATCCATATTTCGGACAATGGCATTTGCGATGAAAGGAACACATCAAAGAAATAACTCTTCTTTTGCACACTAACACAAGCACATCATAGCGTTAGAGCAACTACGAATGAGCTCGAGTTTCGAATATATTTGAGAAATATTTCAAAACGTTTACAAATACATCAATAAAATTTTCATATGCTCTCGGAACAAGTCCAAGATATAAAAAAGAAATAATTGGAATGAAACAGGTCCTTGACTTTGTATGTATACCCATCAAAATGAAAACTGAATGAATTACTTTTGGAAATGTAGTTGTAAGGTTTATCCTAAGTTCATTAACAGTTATTTCAAGTTACGATTCTTTCCTATCTAGTCTAATTTCAGTTTACAATTTCCTGCCAGAATGTAATTTCAGAAACGAAGTTAATGCAAATGAGTAAGAGTACTATATAAGTCGATGCTTCACCGACTTCTACAGAGAGAGTCTGATTTTCCTGACTAGCCCGCGTTTGCCATTTGGCTACATTCTCTCTGAGCTATTACGTTCGGCCATACCTTAGGCCCTTACTTGGCTTAGCCAATTAAATTAATATTTAGGGTCCAACTACTTAGATTTCTGATAGCTTCGGCTATACCTTTCAGATAGCTTTAGTTAAGCTCAGTTTAATTTAAATTCATAGTTATTTAAGTTCAAGCCCAAGTAGAGGCTTTATGTATACCCCAAATAGGAGTTAATTGTATTTATTCTGAAAAATAAAAGGTAGTTAACCCTTCTTAAGACTTACGTGTTTTGTTCAAACACTTAAGCGATTATTCGCTTGTTAGTGTTTCTTGGGGTTCTAAGACAGAACTTTGGAATTAAATAAGTAAAACCCCACATAGTAAGAAAACACTACTCTGCGTTGCATTAGATTAGTAGATTAGTAGCATTTTAGGGAAACATGTAGTCATCTAGTAAACTCTCGATGTCCTATATGTACTTTCTTGCCCTGCTCTGGCTGGAGAGGGCTGTGCCTTCATACACGGATGCTATTATCGTGGTCTGTAACCAAAAGCGGCATTCTTCAGATGTCACGCTACCGATGCCTCAATGTGACTCATTAAACCCACCATTGTAAGTGATGATTTCCATACTATTGCGTCAAGGGAAGCCGAAACAATAGTTGCCTTGCTGAGAGTTGGCACTGCAGACGTCGTTTCACCGTACGTATGGATATTTGGTGAAATGCAATTACATGACACATGGTACGTAATATGACTGTGTGACACCTAATATTGATGCGGAGAAAATGTCTGTCGCCTTGAACATTAATAAGTGAGGGCCTGAGATCTTGCGCGATTCCAGGACCCATCGACAAAGAATTCTCAGTAAAGCCATTGGATCTCAACCAACACGAGAAGCAACAGCGTGGTATGATAATCCATAGTACTGTTAGGCTAAGATTTTTGCACGATGGGACTCTGAGTCGTACTAGAATGAAATCCTTCTTCATACACAAACGTATAATTTAACCTCCAAGACGAAAATCATTGGGGGAGCGAAAAAGCATCAGCTTCTCAGTCTGCCTTTTCATTCTACTTTGAAGTGTTATTTGACGTGTTTGAAGTGCTTTATCGTTGTGTTAATCCAAGTTTATAGTTCATCTTCATTTCGTGATGATGAGACTATGTTAAAGCAATGGCAAATCGCACCCCTAAGATTCTCCATTAGTGACATCATAGATTATTTGGTTGGCAAACAAAGCATCTAAGCATCTGCTCACCTTGAAAAGCATTTAATCGAAATCTTGTCCTATTATGACATTTCACATTTCCTTTATCGGACCTCTGTTTATCGAGTCTATAGCATCAGTTTCCTTTTTTATGCCATATGGCACAAGGGCCAACTGGCGATATGAGTACTAATTTGTAGGGTTTCCTTTATTTTGCAAAACAAATTATTTTAAGATTAATACCTTTCCTGAACTCCTCAACTTCCCCTCACATTTCCTCGCCAGGATGTAAAATTGAAGTTAAGTGAAGTGACTATTTAAACGGGTGAATCTCTGAGTTTAGTCAAAGCATGTTTTCGCTAGCTAGCGCACGTTGCATTGCTATCTCGCTGTTACGCTAGTATGCCCCTTGGTCATTCCGGATAATTGTCTCGACTGTTAGGTTTTGTTGAGTCAGCCTAAGTTAACGATATTTTAGAGTGCTAATCTAGGACTATTCTAATTAGACATTGAATTCGTTTATATTCTACGTTTAAGTCTCACCGCAAGTGTTATTGTAAAGCACGAAGATCGTGCCTTTCTGTCATTAGTTGGAATTAATAACGGGTTGTTTTCACCCTTCTTCTCTGCTGGTATTTCATTCACGCCTGTGGGAGAATTCGCCAGTTCATTGTAGGATCTACTTGAGTTTACATGGAATAGAAGAGACAGATCTTACAAACTATGAAAGAACTCGTGAATACATTCATTTGATGAAACTGCGTACGGCGACATCTTAAAGGCATTAAAGCCATTTTAATTCTCTTTGAAGAATTTACTGCATGGTACTGCGTTCATATCTTCAAAGTGTGGCATTTCTGTAAGATAGCGTATTTATTACAATTAAGGAAACGTTTACCAATTTTTCACAATTTCAGATTCCAGTATTCCATTTGAGTACTTAAAAGGAAGTTAATAACTTAAAACCTTGCTACAAGGCACAAAGAGGGCTTTCGTTCTTGCGGCGAGAAATTCGTGGAACGTTTTCTAAAGAAACATATTTAAGCGTTTAGATCATACATGGTAAAATCGCAAATGCACCTCTGCAATTGATATCGAACTTGTGATAAGATTACCAGTACAGGAAGGAGGTTTAAGAATGTGGTGAAAATTAAATTAAATTTTAATTCAACTGTGGCACAGTTGAGAAATTATTTGAAAATGCACGTTAACGTTGTCCCTAACCGCAAGGCTAAAAACACTTTTTTCTAAGTACAATTTCTTCAAAAGCCTAAAAATACTTTATATTGCCTGATTCTTGAATTGTGTTTAGTAGACCTAAGAAACATTTTATGTATATGTGTCTGATATTCGAGGTATTACTAGCGTAAGAACCGTACGTAAATTATTAAAACATAAGTAAAGGTACCAAAGCTTCAAAATTAAATTTATTGATAAAAATTCTGCTATTAATATTAAAATACAAATGAAACCATCTAATAAGATTTACATTTAGTCGTGATTAAGAGAAATCTTTGTTAATGATCAGACTCATTCCTCTCACTGTGGAATAATTTTTTGTGCAATTTCCGTCTTTATCAGTGACTTGATGAATATTTATCATATAAATTAGGTGGATTTCTGATTCATTACCATAAGCTATGAAAGCAGATTAAAAGTGACCGCATTCACTGACATAAAATAATTAAGTTTGCATACATTTTATGTGCTAATACACAGGAAAGAACTTACATGAATTTCCTTCTTTAATGCAAAGCAAGTCGATTGCTGTTTTCCTATACATAAAAATTTAATAAAGAGCTGTCTAATTATTGTGGGAAATTAAGAAAAAATAATTGAAAGAGCTTTCCATTAAGATCTGAATAAGTGAAACTGTACATTTATTTGAGATGCAATTTAAAATATTTTTAGGAATCATTCGACATCGCTACAGCCTGCCATAATGTTTGGTTTATTTAATTATGGGAAAGCAGTAGAAGGCTATCTGGCTAAGGAGAGGGATGCTTTCATGGAGGACTTTCTAAGGGGAACTGTGGAAAACCACGAAATGTGGAAAAACGTTCACATGTGGAAAGCCACGAAAACGCCCATGCAGCCAATCCGGCTCAACTAGATTCAAAGCCCGGACCGGACTACCAACGTTCAGCGACTTTACCGCTTGGCCGTTGATAGGTTGTAATTGCAAGGAGTTCTGGAGAATACGTGAGTTTTGCTCAGCTAACATTTCACGCAATAAACATTGTTATAGTGAATACGTAAATTGTAGAAAATTTTAAATTTCGCAAAATAAAGCTAAACTGATTTTTTGTAATGGTATAGTTTACATGCGCTTATAAATGTTATTTTGAAACTAAGAAAGTTTTCATAATTTTTCTCTCAATGATAGAACATACTTTCACATAGTCAGGTCAATGAAATGACAATTAATATTTTCTAAATATAATTGCAGGTCCCAAATCAGCTGCGTAAATCTTTTCAAGCTAATATTACGTTAAGTCTTAGTACTATTAGATTAATTTTGTTTACAAGAAATGCTTTAATAGCAAACGGAAAAAATAATAAATTAACAAAAGCGTCTCTGACAACACAAATAACAATAAATGTTCCTAAAGCATGATCCCTAAAGCAAATCTGGGAAAAAAGCTAGCCATGTTGAATTAATTCCGAAACTCTGCTGTGGATAATTACACGATCTTACTATGATTAAGATGTATGCCGCTGAATAAGTTTCAGCATCAGGCTCTCGTGCTCTCTCGATGAAATAACACCGTAGAGACACATGATAGCACTAAAAGATCAGAAAAGCAATCTTCTAGAAAGCGTAGTAGTCGGAAGTAAGATACAATCTCATAGTCAAGCAACTAGATTTTAATTTAATATTTAATTCAGTTAATCAAAGTGAAGAGCCTTTTGGAGTTACGGGAAACCTTCTGTTAAGCTCTGTTACAAATGAGAAGATGTTTCACTTGACCATGATTTTGATGAATGCAGTTCTCGGACAAAATTTATTTCGCAGTTTACCCCTGCTTATGAAATGAACGCTTATTAAAATAAAACCGTTAACTGATTGAGAAATATTGTATAATAATATATTATTGAAAGATTTCTTCAAAGCTAGTCTGGAATTTCGAAAATAAATCTGGAATCTCGGAAACAATGGTATATCTTCATAACTTCTCAAGTTGTAAATTGCAAAACTGTACATCAAGTTAAGCAACTATTAGAAAATTGAGTATCACCAGCTGAATGCGGAATATATTGAAAAGATACTTTTTCTCGAATTGCTTATAAAACAAAAGGCCGCGAATATTTGTAATATGTCGCATTTGAAAATTAGCTACGCATTTTTTAATTTTTTTTTCTTTTTATATATGATATCGAAGATGGTGTGAAATTTAAGCTTTATTCTTGCTAAGTGGACAAAATTTTGCAGGAATGTTTGTTGTCAAATTTTCATCCGATTTCAAAATTACTTCCTTGCGAAGAAACGCACGAAGCTTTCATAAATCTCTAGGAATTCAATCTTATAACTTATATATTTATGAATGTTGCATTTTAGTTTTACAAAATGACATTGTAAATAATACTGCATTCGGTTAGATTGTTAATTAAAGCTCTTTCGTTAACAATAACGTTGTCAGTGTTACAGATTTGGAATTTACCTTTAGCCAAACATTACCCTATCTGATTTTCTTTTTTATAATTCAGTAAAAGATTCACCAATGTATTCAAATAACAGAACTTGGTCTATGCTCACAGGACTGATTACATTTTCATCACATACGCGAAACGAGCTTCCATTAAAGAAAAATATGGGACTTTTTTAACATTACAATACATAATGTTTACAATTTAAATATGTGTTCCAAGCGAAGACCTATCTAGAAAAAGATATTTAGAAATTATATCGGTACGTTTATTTTACTTCCTTTTCAAGCACATGGAATAGTAGCAAATATTTACAGTTTAATCTCTCTTAAACGGCCACCCATGGTTGAAGACCAGTTTGATTTTCTGTGAAGGTGTCTTAGACGGTGTCCGCCGAAAACATCGCGGCAAAAACGTCGTGGTTCAAAACATCGTACGAGAAAAGAAAGCAAAGAGAAAACATCGCAGTTCTAAAACATCGTGGTACAAAATATCGTCGTCGAAAATAAAGTGGTTCAAAACCTTCGCAGTTTAAAAACATCGTCGTCGAAAATATGGTGGTAAAAAATAAAGTGCAGTCAAGTACCGAAAATCCGCCGACCTGAAATCCGCCAACTCCTGAAATCCGCACTGCCTCTCAAAATATGAACATTGAATTTATAGGTTCCAGAAACCACAGAATGGAGAATGAAATACCGAAAAAGAACATATTTATCCAATAATGACGTCATAATTACCGAATAATAATGATTCTGTGTTAGTGGCAGAAAAAAACATCGTAGCTCAGAAGAGGTTTTTAGTATGGATGATGTGTTCAGATGAGAAGTGAGAAAATATCTTTTGATGAACGTTTGGAACATGAGGAAAAATACCTAAAATATTTAGAACAACAGAGCTGTGTTACAGAGCTAGAGATTATGACCAGAGACGTGAGAAAATATCTTTTTATGAGGGTTTGGAACATGAGGAAAATATTTAGAAATAATAAATAAATATAATTTAATATTTCGAACAACAGAGCTGTGTCAAAGAACTAGAGATTATGACCCTA
>KK113376.1:634272-662067 GCA_000611955.2 Stegodyphus mimosarum
AATAATTTAATGCATATAATAAAGTAATGTAATAATGTATATTATTGTACATAACAATTTAAGTAAATGTATCTAATATGCCTTATTTACTTTGCGCTTTTTAGTCTGAATATTATGATTTGGCTTTTCTGTCCTGAAATCCGCAAAATCCTAAAATCCTCACAACCTCTGGTCCCAAGCATTGCGGATTTCTGGACTTTTACTGTACCTACTAACTCAACCTACTTCAACACTAATGCCTCTAATTTTGAAAAGAAATAATGTACAGCTCATAAACTTTTGATTCTGAATGAACGAATCAGTCGCAAACTTTACAGCCAGTTTACACATTATTCATTTCAAAGCTGAGTAGAAAATGGTGTAAGAAAGGGAAATACACCTTTAATTTTATCAATTATTTTAAGTGATTAGTAGTTTAGAATGCAGAATTCAGATACGTAGTAAAAATCATTACAAAAACTTATATTATATTATAACTTCAAGAACTCTTATTGTTTGTTGATATAATTATCCAAAGAAGTCTGCTTACATCGACCTGCCATTGATCATCGCGCTTTCTAAAATAACTGGAGCTATTGTTTCCTGAATTGGATTTCATTTCTTTTAATTAGTTCATGGGATTTAGAGCTTTATTTACGGAAAGAGCCGTGATTTCTTCACAATTGTTTCACCAGAAATTGATATAGAAGTTGGTAGCTAATTGATTATGGGAAAAAACTTACATGCTATCGACCTCGGGGAGGAATGCCTTAAAGAAAATTCCCCGTATATTAAAGTTACACGTAGGGAATATGACAAAAGAAAAAAGAAAGAAAAGAGCACAGTCAGCCCGTTTGCTGAAACAGAAGCAGAGAAAAATTACCATTATTCAGCACTTCCATCCACTCAATCACTGGTAGCTTAATGAAATAAATGCGTTTGCACGCTCTTTAAAATCAGCTTTTAGTCAATTATCTTCGCTTATAAGCTCTTTCTTGTCTTTAAAATTCGTGATTTCAGTACCTAACTTTTCACTAATGTCACGTCTTTATTTTCTGTCTAGACTAAAACTTTTAATTTTTTTATTTTGTTTGTTCATCTTGCCACACTTGATCTCATTTTTCTTAAAACTTTTCTTTATCATATTCTCATTTATTCAGTTTCTTGTTTCTTTCGCATATTGGAATACATTTATCAAAGAATTTTTTAAATAAATTCTTTTACATTTCCTGCTAAATCGATATTGCTATAGGAGCTCGTATTATGCGACTCTGACATCGAGGTTTAAATAATTTGGTAATTCAGAGTCATCTTAAATTAAGCCAAAGTTAAATCACAAAATATTAATCTTAAATTAAGCCAAAGTTAAATACAGGGATTATTCTTCTTGCATTTTTTTATAATTTTAATCATTCTTCCTTTATTGCTTCCTTCTCTTAAAATATTTTTTGAAATGTTTGCTTCTAACTTCTGTTGTGTCAACGTTTCACTATTGGCTGATAGAATGAGACCGTTAAATTCTGGTAGTTCAGTCTGTTTTCATATCCTGGCAAACGTGAGATCTGAATGAGGTTTTCACCTCCATTTGTGGGATAATAGGAGCTCCTTTCCATTAAAATACTGTCCTAAGAGGCAGTGCTTTCCTTGGCTTAATTAGTCAACCAACCCGACAAACTTTGCTGCAGACCTTCAGCTGCATTTGTAATACACTTAGTCATGTTTCTAATCTTAAGGATGCAATTTTTGCTTTATAGACATCCTAACAGATTAATGACGCATCTTAATATGAAGTCTAAGCATTGAAAGTAAATAAAAGTTTAAATAAAACTTCCCGATTATATGTTAACTGAATTAAAATATAAACACATGATTGAATTCAGTTTTGTCAGAATAAAAAAGTGCTGCCTTGGTGGTACCTAATCGCTTCTTTTATATTTATCATAAACTATGTGGACAAGAAATGAAAAGCAAATCAACTTAACATAAGAAAGTCCTGAGTCGTTTATAGAGTACTGCTCCATAGACATCCAATCAATTCCATGCAAGAAATTACACAGTTCTCATAAAAGATAAATCATTAAAAAGTTTAATTACTGCTTTCACAAAAACAGTTTCGCTGTTATAGTAAAAAATGAAGTTAGTTCCTTATAGACCTTTTGGTTTGTTCAGTACATACAATAGTACCGATATTAAATATTCTGGTACTCATCTTCATAGATATTTGATGATCTTGAAAGAGTCCGAGAATGGTCGTCTTATTATCAAGATCGATGTTTATTTACATTCTTAAAATATTGCTCACTTTAAGAGATGTTTTCATAAGTGTAATAAAATATTAGACCAAAAGTAATAGAATTTGGAAAAGTGAGTGCTAAAGGTAAAAATTATTTAAATTCTTAAATCGTCAATTAAGATTAAGATTACTGAGATTACGTTGTGTTCGCGATAACCTATAGATACATACAAATGTGAGACTAGAAATGTGTGATCTAGGAAGGAAAATATAAGATTAAAGTAAACTTACTCCAAAAGACGATAACTCAAATATACCACAAGAAAATCTATTATTTTTATTTTTATTTTAGCATCACTACTTCAGAATAATCACTGAGGAATAATAAAGAAAGTAACTGCCAGACAGACAAACGCAGGTGTTTATACAAAATCATACTCGGAACATGTTACACGTGACTTAACGAAAATTAAGAATATAACGCTGAACTCATCGTTACAGTCCATCGTCTTCCATCTATACAAAATGAAAGTTCTGGAGCAATTGGAACCATCAAATATTAGGGCAGTCAATAAGCATATTCGGTAAGCGATCGTATTTTTTTTTATATTGAAAGAAGAGGAGACACGTCTGCACGGAGATTACTCTCGAGGAGAAGACATCTTAATCGACAATGTAGCTGGACAGAAAATGATCAACAGCAGCGATATTATTTGAATCTGGAGAAATACTTTTCCTGCGTTGCACCATTAAGCTGAATTCCTCTCAGAAAAGTTCGCATGGTATTATCACGCAGCATTCAAGGAAGAAGAAAAAAAAATGGTTCTTCACTCCTTTTATCCAAAATGAACGACGAGGAACCTAATGAACTATGTAGCGACTTATTTCTGAGTTTAAACAACTAAAGATGTAAACTCGAGAGGAGTTAAAATGCACTTTTATTCACTTACATAAGAATAAGAGTCAGCCTCTTCTAGGTGTTACAGGAAGCCTCAACTCGGGCTTTAACTCAGAATAAGAAATAAGCAACTAACCTATAATTAACTAAAATTAGACTTAGCCGAAGCTACATACAATTGTCTAACGTAGTTGGTCCTTAATTTAAACTAGGCGGCGAATATCAAAAGGCACGTAAACCATGGCCAAGTGTAAAAGCTTCAAGAACAACTTAGCGGGGAGGCATACACGTACTACTAAGGATTCCTAGCACTATCTATCGAAGTTACTTGAACCTTCCTTAAATACTTCTTTTAACTCATTTGTATTCAACGCGATTCTAAAAACGCATTCTGGTAGGGAGTTTTAAGCGGAAACAAGGATTGATAGGAAAGGCTGCGAAATTACAATAACTGTTACGAAATTAAAATATACCGTGCAACTTATTTAAATGTTTTAAGTGCATTCCTAATAAAGATTTCAGAAACTGATGTGGTTTTAAATTGAAGTTTTACTCAAATTCAAACTGAAGAATAAATACTCGAGAAGAGTTCGGTAATCAAACTAAAAACTAGTAAATGTGAACTAGTTAGCACATTATCCAGCGAAATTTGCTGGATATTGTTAAAAGAAATGAACTTATAGTGCCTTTCAACCCTTTAATGAGATAGATAAGAGGTGCGTGACCTTACCAAGTTTAGCATAATATTTTCCATATGTAAAACAGGTGCCAGATATCAGATAATTAATTTTATCGTTGCGCAATTTTAACTGAGGTTTGATACCTTGAAGTTTTATCAAAGGATTTTCTTAAGATGGTTCCTGTTTTGGTTCATGTCAAAATGCCCGGCATCAAAGGGAATCGAAAATGATAAATAATCAAAGATTCCAGATAAATCATCATATTGTTCTTGATATGATCAGATCATTAAGAGGAATCATTTAGACACACTTCGTAGACTCTTTTCGAGAAGGTGCACAAATAAATTCGTTTTCTAGGAATAAAATGAGCTTGACTAAACACAATATTTCTCATAATCTGGAGAATGTACACAAGTTTTTCTTGTTCTTTTCGTCATTTTCATAGTAAATATTTTTCGCTACTTTAACCATGTTTCCCTCGTGGGCTACATTTTTTGTAATGTTTCCTGATGAATGGTTGTTAAGCATAATGCTCATTTATACCGACTTTCATTTTACGTTATCAGCTAATAGTTAATGTATTGTTTTTAGTTCCTTCCTGTACTTCCTTCTTAAGATATGTAAGTTCTGCGAATGAAGGGGAATACTTATGGTTATATTAACCACTTAACTGAATTTAAATATAAATAAATTTTTTAGAAATATGTTTCGTTATTCCTTTAAAAGTAAAAAAAAAAGTACTTAATCACTTTTGAAGAAAAAAAAACAGAAGTTTAAGGAGAAGAATGCGAGTTATCTCCCTGGAGTAATTATTTGAATCTGTTGTCTACAGTGAATAAGAGCCTTCTTTCCTTAAAATGTCATCCACGAATGCATCCCTCTGCATGGACCTCGAGTTGCTTTGCGTTAATCGGTTAACCAACCTTTTGTCCAATGGAATCTTATTCAACAAGTTGTTGGAAGAAAAAAGGTCAGAGGCTTCATTTCCTCCAACGCTAATTCTCTTCGCATACTTAAAATTTCTAAATTTCTTAAAGTAAGTTACAGTGTCATAATATTAATTTCAGCAGAGCAAGTGGAAAGCTTGCGGAAATATAAAATTTAATATTATATGAAATTTCCTTAGAGTAAAAGTTCCAGTTAGTAAACTATTCTCTAAGCTTTAAAGTTTTATGTGGAAAATTTACGGAGAGTGAACCCACTTATGCAATTTTGATTGCGAATTTTCGACCGAAATTAAATATTTCTTTAAATTTCGGACCAAATTTCGGTAGCAGCTACAGAGCAGGATTAAGTTGGTATTGAAATTACTGTGGGCTGGTCCTGAGGATATAATAATTCCGACTGTTTTTTTCAAACATCTCACCACTGAGAGCACTGCACTCGGCTCTCCGATCAACATTTTAATAACGAATATCTCTGCGTAAGGTATGGAACGTACTGCGTTTAACTGAGAAGTTTTAATGAATATTTCCTGAAATAGATATTTTCGAATCAGATAAAATTTTAGAATTTGGATTTTGGAAAATTCTCCTATCACAATAATGAAACTGTTGTCATAGAAGATCCTTCCTTATTTAAAGAAATTTAATCCTTATTTAAAGAAATAATTTTTGTTTCAAATGCTATACATATGAATAGATGCATTTACACCGAGAGAGAAGCATGAACAAATTAGAGATCTTTTAATGGGATGATTCTCTTTTCAGTGGTGTCTCAGATGCCATTTGTAACAACTTAATCCCTTGATTGAAGAGAAATTTGCGAAGAAGGGTGTTATTACACAACGAATTTATATTTGTCAAGCATAAGATTATTGTAATAGAGGGATTTAAAATAAGAAATAGAAATATACTAATTGCTATTTATAATCTGAAACGAAAATTTCAAGAAATCATTTTCACATGACCGCCTTACTTGATACTCGGAAAATTGCGTTTTGGTATGTAAATGAGCACCGAGTGAGTTGGAAATGTAACTAAAATTTTGAAATTAATACAGTATGCCATATACCGTTGAAAGAAATGGTGTATTAAACTTGAAATTTCATTTAACAGTTTCGGGCTCGATCTTACGTTATTAATTGATGTGGCGCTGAACAAGCAGTAACACTTCAATTAATAACGTAAGATCGAGCCCAAAACTGTTAACGCTGAACAAGCAACAAGAGGGAGAAAAGACCTTCCCCTCGTGTGCCTGTTCCCTCCCTGCCTATTCCGCTCACCTACTGGATTATATAGGCGTCTCCCTGAGACAGCTGTCGGCTAAGCAGGATGACGCCAGCGATTTGCTTGTGCGGCAAGGTCTCTTGGACTTGGTGTAGGATTTCCTGCCCCAAGGAGATTTGGAACAACAACACAAGCAGCAACAAATTATAATAGCGTGCCAGAATGGCCGTGAGTCTACAAGATTAGAAAGATGTAATTTTAAAGCAACATAATTGCCGTTTATTCTGAATAATGAGGGAAAACACCCAGAAAAGTAAATCTTTTGAAAGGATTTGCTGTGGAAACGATGCAGCAATAATCAGTAAGAGTCCTTTCAGTATTAATGCTTCTGGAAAATTGTGCGTAAGTGTTTGGTTTAAATCCAAAAGTCCATGAAAACTGATCCATCCAGGTGCTTAGTTGGTATCATTGTGCATAGTCCTTCAATTTAAAGAACTGACTTTCCAGATGCACTTATCTTACTTCTTGTAGCCATAATACTATCAACACGTGATGCGACCAAACTTGTGTCCATATTTCTAACTCATACTTCATATGTTTCATGTATGTAGCTTTAGAGCTAAAATTAGAAATACCAGAGCAGGTATTCGGGAGATAGATGTATTAGACTAACAACAGTTTAATCATTAATGTTACCTGATGTACATTGATTATTTTATTCCTGTACCTAGCGTCAAAGTAAACAAGAAAAATAAAAGGAAATAAAGCAATATGTTACAATTTTTTTCGAGTAATATCGTAGAGTCATTAGGCATTTATGAAGCAGGAGACGTGAAAAAATGAGCAAGGTCCTCGCCAGGACTCGAACTACGGACCTCTCGAATACGCTCCGAGCGCGCTGACCACCACACCACGAAGGCATGCAAAGAAGGCACGAGAATACCTTATTTCAAATTATTTATCACGATATTACATAGATTTTCTCTTAAGTAACGATAGGTTTGCTTTGCCAGAATTATAATGATAAAAATGTACTTACAATGGAGTTATTTATTCACCTTATTCCTACAAGTTCTTTTTCACAATATTAACTTATCCCACACCACTTTTTGTGACACATGATCTATGTGCGATATAAGAATTAAAGAACACATAAGCAAATATCTGTCTCATCTCTTTTAATCCGAGTGACAGTTAAAATACATTTTTATTAGTATACCATGCTTTTACTAATCTTCTGTCTTTCGATATGCAACAGCTTAGATATCTGTAGCACAGTTTAAGGCCCCATTCTAAACAGTAATTCTCAGGGTAATAATTTTAATCTATTATACCATTTACTTAATCTGATTATTATTATTATTATTATTATTATTATCAGAATTTCACGCTTTGTTTTCTTATATCAATATTTTGAAGCCTTTGTTAGTTGAAAACTAAACTCAGTAGAGATAAAAAAAAAATTGGACGTTTAACGACCTTTTGAAACGTTTATAACATTATTTGTATTATCAGTTTCCTCAGAAATGAGTAACTTAAATGAATTTACATTAAACTCAAATTCAAGAAGTACTTTAGGAATCCAAAATACTAGAGACTTCATTTTTTAATAGGAAGTAGAGCTCCCCACTGGAGTCAAGAAATCAAACAAGAAGTCAGTAACTGAAGGCGTAGATTGTTTTCGGATAAGAAAGTCAGGAAGCCAGTGACGTGATGTCCTTAACTTTCGGGATGTGAAAAGGGCGGAAATCACGTGCCGGGACAAAATGAAATCGGGCGGAAGACAGCAGCTATGATATTGAGGAAGGAGGCGGATTCCGGGATATTACACTTACCCCAAATAGATCCCGCCTTTGCAGTGTTTCAGCCGAAAATCAGTTTTGACACACATCTCCTATCGCATGAGAGGAATTTGGAAAGTGATTGTCGCGTCATTTACCGTATGCAAATACATGGGAAGATTCCTGACGGGCTTTTACTTTCATACTAAACTCACAGAAGATATTTCTCTGGTGTTTGTTTTAGGCAAACTTTATGAGGTTGATAGATCAAGCATCTGAAATTTAAAAATGTCAACTTTAACATAAAAAATGATATTTTTGTAAGTGGGTAGTACCTAAAATTAAGCTGAATAAGTATTAAAGATTTACCAAATATAGTCTTACAGAAAAGTACAGAAGAAGGCTTTCACACTTAAAAAAAGTGGCACTCGGTCTTCATTGTCTTAATTCTAGTTTGAAGAACAGTGTTAAATTAACAAATATATGCATTATGTGTGAAGTAGGCTAGGGATTACTTACTTTAAATGAAGTGAAATATGAATATAGAAATCTTTACTGAGAAAATAGAAAAGTATTTAGATACAGCATATCATCCTTCAACAGCTGAACTCAGACTTCCGTGTATACAAGAATAAAACGGATGTAAACATTCATGCATACAAGAATAAAATGGACCTAAACAGGTGATTCTAAGCATTACCAAAATGAGCACAGACATACCTTACGAATATTAGTCTATATTCATATAGTCTGCTTAAAATATACAGGAATAGGACGAAATATTAAAATTTGAAACTAAATTTTTTTTAAATAAAACAATATTGTGAACCACAACCCAAAAAAATAAAACAAATATTAAAGCTAAAAATCTACGGTGAAGTTAGTACAATCGTTGAAAGGTTTACATCTGTGTTATCATATTTCTTTTTGGCATTTTAGTATATTGTTGCACCGACTCCGCTCTTCGAGTTAGATCTCGAACTGGCCATTGATAATAAATATTTGGCCTGTAGAGTCATTAGGATTTTTGAAGCAGGAGACATAAAAAGTGAGCAATGTCCTCGCCGAGGCTCAAACCTAGACCTCTCGAATACGTGCCGAGTGTCCTACCATTACTCCGCGAAAGCATGCTGAAAGGAGGGAGAAAATACCTTATATAATCCCCTTTTAAACGGCGACTGGGGATTAGTGGGCCCAATTGCCAGATCCCGGTAGTGAAAAATTATTGTCCACCACCTTTTAGTTCGTGCACCACTGTAAAGCCTTTAGATTATTTTGAAGCAGGAGACATGAAAGATATGTAATTTTTTCCCCGGGACTCGAACCTGGAGCCTCTCGAATACGCGGCGAGTGTGCTATCGTTACACCACGAAGGCTTGCAAACTACCTTTAATGAAAATCCAAATTTGTTATATTGTAAACAATCGATGAATAAGATTAAAATACACCTGAAGAATCGCTGAAAGAATTACATGAAAATCTTTCGCAAACAGGACAAAATTCCTAATTTAGCTCCAGATATTCTTGGCATGCTAAGCACATCAAAACGTTGAAGGCATACCTTAAATATAGTCAATACTGATCACTAAAATAGCAAACACATTGCACTTATGCAGATAAGATGAAGTCAGGAGCAAGAGATATTTGAAAAGCATCTGGGCATTCGCCCTTAGACAAACGTCGGATGTTAGATGCATCGATGTGTTCTGTTGGACCGGAAACATAGTGGAAAGTAATAACTTACGCTCTTATATTCTAACTCTATCGAAAGGAGTAATGGGAGGAAGAGTACGCCTCGCAAATGATCAATTCAACTTGACGACGAAATTATTCATTACTATTTCTATTTCAGAAATCAGATCCAAAGACCATGAAAATGTCAAGAGCAATAAATTCTTGAAAAAAGCCTTTGGTACAACCCTTCGCTCTGCTTGAAGTACGAAACTTGATGTGTTTGTATTATTAAATCTTCTGTATACGGTGCTGTGATAAATAACTTTTAATAGCGGCTTTAAGCTCTTAACTTGACTATCGAACTTATGTTACTACGGACAATAACTGCCAATTATCGATCCTAGGACGCAGGTGTTATTAATTTACGACCTTTTCCAGACCTCCTTACAATAGTTCCAGGGTTGTCTGCCCTTCTTCTAAATGGTCGATTATTTATCACTTCACAGATTCTTTCGAACGTTATTTCGCAGGCATAACAAACCACTTTGATTTTTACACGCTAAAATCAAACACTATGTAAGATATATTTTAATTTTGTAAGGGTTATTTTAATTTCGAAACCCTTTCCTATCAATTCTTCTTTCCACTTACAACTCCCTACCAGAATGAGTTTTTCGAGAATTGAGTGCAAATGAGTTAGAAGAAGTACTTAAGGAAGGTTCAACTAATTTCGATAGAGAGTGCTAGGAGTCCTGAGTAGCTCGTGTTTGCCTTCTGGCTAAGTCACTCTTGATGCTGTTACCTGGGCCGTATATTACGTGCCTTTTGATATTCGCCGGCTAGTTTAATTTAAGAGGCAGCTACGTTAGGTAATTGTGTTTAACTTCGGCTAAGTCTCATTTAGTTAATTATAGTTTAGTTTCTTATTTCTTAGTTTGAGTTAAAGCTCGAGTAGAGGCTTTGTTGCAAGAACGAAAAGAGGCCGACTGTTATTCTTATTTGAGTGAATAAAAGGGTAATTTAACCCTTCTCGAGTCTATGTCTTAGTTGTTTTAACTCAGCTATAAATCTCTACATAGTTCATTAGGTTCCTCGACGTTCATCTTAGGGAAAAGGTGTTAGGAACCCTTCAATTTTATTGCAGAATTTCACTCAGATATTCACTTGCCCTTGATTCACCGTCGGATGACGTAACGTGTTGAAACCGTTTGATTACTTTTGATTGGATAATGCTAATTAGGTTTTCTTTTGCTCATTCCCTGCAAGAATGTTTTTCTTCGAATGGATAGTTCATGAAATGTTATAGGTTTTGGGTATGTGAAGAAAAATTTGGATATGAGTGTAAAATACTGTTGCACTAAATCTAGTAGATTTCTACTTAACATTTACGTGCTTTTAAATACTCGGAAGTTGCATATTGGGTGATGTGAATATGCGTGTTAAGAGAAACGCGTATTTGCACCTTCACATATGTATCTGATTACGCATAAAGTATCCTGTAGACCTTGCTTTTTGCCTTGTCAGTATTTGCCTGTCAGCATTTGTAGTAATATAATGCAGCTTCTGTCTTACAATTAAAACCCAAAGATTGCGTTTGATAATAATAAACGATGCTGTGACATAATCAAGTTACAAATATATTTGTGCATTGTGTGAAACTGAATTTTAGAATTAGGAGAGAAATTTTAAATTGCTATTTGTGTGTAATAAACTATTCTTAGAGCAAAGCTTTATGAATAAAGCATACGAATTCACGTCTGATGCATAGGTAGCTTTCATATGCGCATTTGTGCGTCAAGATATATATTAAACATACGTTCTTTCGAATGATTTATTTGTTCAGTATTTATGGGAGGGAATAAAACAACTTTTTTGCAACTGAGAGCAGGTATTCTCGTCGGAAAGTAACTAAATGTAGTATAATTTATCCAGTAGATGAATAAAACCTAATATCACTGAACTATTGACGTGCTAAAGTAAGAAGATCATAATTTCTTTCTAATCTCAAAGCTGCTCAGATTCTTCATTCAATAACAGCTTGAATTCTTGTCGGTAAAATGATATTGACATACTTCATGTTCGGTCAAAATCAACCACAGCAAAGCATGTATTTATTTCGGTCTCACGACTCATGCTTTTAAAATATTAATAAAAAACGTTTTAGTTGAACGTAAGATTGAGTTAGAATAAAATAAGAGATACGCAGTCTAAATACCAAAAGAAGACAATGCTTGTCTCCGTAATACTTATATAGCTTCCTTATTCCGAGCTTTATTTTACAGGACAGTGCATCAAAATAAGGTTAAAAAAAGAACTAGGGATTTTAAAGTTTCCATTACCTAACATATCCGATCAAGATGAAAAGACAGGCTTTTAAAACCACCGATATCGAAAAATGTTGGAGAAATTTCATTATATTTCGAGATTCCCGAGATCAAGCAATCCCTGTTTATCTTCGCAATCGGAGGGACGTGCGGAAATTGACTTATCCGCTCCTGTCAGGCTCGTGACGTTAGTTGAGAAAATATTTTTGTTTCAAAAGGATAAGACACCAGGTGCTATTGGCAAGGCTATCGTCGCAAGAGGATATGTCCCACAGATTTTACGTTCGCAATTCTCTCAGCAATAGAAGAAATCTATCACTTCTTTGAATTCAATAAAATACTATAAAAGTTTAATCCGATCTGAATTGAGCAACAAATGATTGCAGCATATTGAAATGCGATGAATTTCTTTCATGCTCTACAGAAACACAATGGCACGTGCTTGCAATCGTCAAAGAAATTGGATTTCCGGCAGATTAACGCTTTGTATGTTTGGAAGTTGTCTCAAATGCTTAGAACTATAATAAAGGTGGGCTGTTTCTATATGAGAGTGCAAGGTGTTAAGTGGCATTTGATTCTTTTAAGAAAGTCTGTTATTTTATAAAAATATTTAGGCTCAGGAATAAACATATTCTCATAAAATCCTGCAAAATCATTTGAAAGCATTTTGATGTTAGATTAAAGTGCGCAAATCGTGAGAGAAATTTCAAAAAGAATTCCCTATTGGAATTGAAACAGCTTCAGTTTGCGAGAAAAAATATCTGGAAAACAAGGGGAAAATAATCTGGAATTCGAATTACACAATATTAAACAAAAGATATTCTTCCATTGAAACGAGAACAAATGATCTTAATTCCAAGAGCGTTAGAAGCATATTGTTTCGTGCGTACGGATTCGTAATGGATTCAATGCACACAGAACTCATGATAGCTTGATAAAATGTATTTTCCCAAAAGAAATACTTTACAGTTCTGGAACTTTCCACAAAAGCACTCGTACAGATGTTGTTAGTATCACAGAGCATAATCCGCAAAAACACTTCAGACTACTAAAGAAGTTGAACAGAATAAAATGCAAAGCGAAGCCCACACAGAAATACTTCAGAGTCAGGTCTGAAACAAAAAATTGAAAACTGATGCGATGCTCTCTCAGAGCTTATATAGTTTTTCCCCGGCCGCCGAGAAATCTCTAGTACCTTACATTTCTCGAAATTACGGAAGGCATATACGGTTAAAGTTACATGTAAGGGACGGATACAGTTACAGTTACTGTAAAGTGTTTCTTTTGTGAAAATAAATTTTATCGATCTATCAGCGGTTCTGTGTACATTCAGTCCAAACACGTACGCAAGAAACATTTGGTGTCAGAAGTGGGATCAATTACATTTATTCAATAACAGTTATACAAGAACCAAACCAAGTTTGGCGACTTTTGGCTATTTCTCGCCAGATTTGGCCCCATATATTGGTCGCCAAAACCATTCCAGCTTGGGAATATCTCGCCAGTTTAGCGAGACAGCCACTTACTTTAATGTTAAGTAGACTTGTCTCTGTAAACTCATTTTTCCGGCAGAGCTTCGATTTTTGAAGCATTTCATGTTACATTATATGAAAGATACTGCAATCTCACATATAATTTTACTAAAATTATTCACACATATACAGGAAGAATATGTTGTTTAAAATGTGCTTAACTCTAAATTAGATCTCTGGCGTAAATCTTAAATGTAGAAAGGCAATCCACTCGTATACGTTAGCTATGTCATAGAGGTGAGATAAGTATCGGTGAGAAGTTGTAAGGACTTAAATGTAACCGTTTCATACCTGAATTTGTAACCATTTCATACCCTAATTTAAAACTACAAGTTAGTTTTAAATTAACCAGATTTGTTCAGTTAATTACCTTTTCTATTTTATCTCATTTCTATTTCCTGCCAGAATGATACTTCAGTTTCGTGTGTTGTGGAAAGTAGGCTAGAAAGATACTATTTAAGCTGGTGTCTGAGTTACTTCAGGAATAAACATATTCTCATAAATGTTCTGTCTTTCGGCCACGTTGTTTCGTTGATATTTAATCTTGCTGTTTTACGGTCATGCATAAGAATTGCTGGCTTATCTACGTCAGCGGAAGTGCTAAGAGCCCTAGTTAATTACTTCTGTGCAACTTTGGCTGATTATTTAACTTAGGCTTACTTTAATTTTATACTTCTATTTTGAGTTACAGCAAAACGTATGGCTAAATCTGTAAGCACCAAGAATGCCGACAGTAAATTCTTCTTGAGTTGAATAAAAAGGTCTTTGCACCCTTCGTACGCCTTGTCACTGATACAGTTTTAGCTTAGCGAATGGTCGCTTCAGATTTTAAGTAAAGATCTAGCCAGCAAAGTAACTTTAATTTAGTTAGAATCTTGCAAAGATTTTCGAGGAATACTCAGGTCAACATCATATTGACCTTGTAAATTTAGGGCTTCTGCATAGCATATAATAAATATTTTCTAAATATTTTTAGTTGAAAATATTAACTGATAATAGTTAAATTTCTTCGGTATGCAGAACATAATGAAGTGAAAGTACTTAACACGTTCACTGTCAACTACGCGTTATCTCGTAGGTCGAAGTTTGTGTTTAGGCGCCAGCTACGAGTTAATTCGCAGAACGTTTTAGTTTTACCTACGCCAAATACGATCAAACACGTAGTATTTTCATGTTCTTCGATGTTATCTGGCTTTTGGGATTAGAAAAAAAACACAGCAATTTGGCGCAAATCAAGAGATTTACTATATAAGTATAATATAAGTAATTATAAAGTAAATAACATAGGAACTGTAAAAATAATAAAGCAATTTATAATAAACTTTGTTATAATAATTGTTGTAAAAATAATCAATCTTTGTTACAAGCAATCGCCAACTACGAATATATTCGTTATGAGTATACTTGTAGTTGTTATCAAACATTTTATAGCATAATAAAGCAATTAAAATTACCTAAATTCAATATATTTCACATAAATACATGTTTGTATTTTGTTTTGCAATTAATTAATTAAAATTTGTTGGCGTGGTGGAACCGTTTTTGAAAATGTCGCTCGGTCGCGAACGTGTTTATGTGATATTGGTTTGTTTGTGGAATATATATTCCACGAATTCTCTACACTGGTGGGATTCAACCAGCTCTCACCACAGAAATATAAAGTGTTAGGAAGTTTACTTTTACCACCGTAGTTCTCACCAATTTCGCGGAATCGAACTTAAAATATTTTCATAGTTTTAGGCCAATGAAGTAGCTGCTAATATTTAAATGTAATAAATTGATCTGTTATTATTTATTTAGACAATTTATCGCTGCTTAGTAGCTAATTTTACCACGTATTTAGGTGGTAACTATCTTAATATCCCTGGCAGCCTACTATTATTACCTACGAGAACTAACGGAACCTACGAGAACTACTCAACTATTTCTTCTATTGAGGAGATGAGGAGAAAGACTGATGTATTGCAATTTCTAATTCAGCTCAATAAGCTTCAAATTCGGAAATAAAATATTTTGAACATTAATTTACAGAATCTTAATGTTCAGAAATGTTATATCAATATAGTATTAATCCGGACAAAATATTTTAATAAATTTATGCAGAATACTCTTATTATTTATAGCATGAAAAGTGTATGCAGGTAAAAGCTGACGGGGAAATACGAAACTTTTTAGGAAAGTTACAGCTGTTATCAAGAGGCTTATAAGTTGCTAGAAACATTATAAACACCTACATCCGAACCAGAATTTAACAAATCGACGACAGCCATCAAATGTACTTTAGTCTCTCCTGTTGGAATGGATTGCAAAGTTAAGTGGACGCATTAAAGATATTTTGCGTAAAAAGTATAATGAAGGAAAATTTTGCTTTATAAAGAAAGTATTTACATTATTTCATGTCGTTTTAATGTATGAGGTACAAAATCTCCTGTAGGTAATAAAGTTGGAGAAATGTCTTGTCAAACGCAACATTTCCAGGTATCATTCCTTTTAGGAATTTATGTGGTTAGTTTTCTTAGTTAGATTCCATGATCCTTCCTTCTTTACGATTAGTTGATGATTGTGAAACGTAATGTGGACCACACTTTTTCGCTGTAATCGCAAAACGATTCCCTGCAGAAATGTGTCTAGAAGTCTAAAAGAAAGGATCTGCAAGAATGCATTTCTAGGAGAATGTTCTAGCGTTTCGCGTTCATAGGTGCGATATGCAATTTAAATACGCTGAGCTAAATCAGCAAAATTTTTTTTAAATGGTCAAATGTATATTAAAATGTTGAACACGTAATTAAACAATGGAAACCATTTCTTAATCCAGAATTCTGATAATTTTTTATTGGGAATAGAACCATTAAACTGGGATTTGGTTCTGTTTATAAAAGTATTTGGTTTGCCTAAAGATTTCTTGACTGTAAGGCGTCTGTTTAAAGACTGATATATGTAGTCACAACGAAATGCTGTCAATCTGTTAACCAAGTAACCTTTTAAATGAATCTAGATAATTGCAGCTTTGACCTCTGCCTAGGGGTCGTCCCCACCAAGACCAGTCAGGTAGTATAATATTTATAATCGTGTGTTCTAAAACAGAGTGAAACCGAAGGTAAAGTTTCACCCAAAGCGTTCCAAAACACTCAGGTGAAAGCAAAATATATGGAAACGTCAAGTGACAAGTGCGAAATTTAACTGACAAGTTAAAAATGTATCTGAGAGTGACAGCTGTCAGGTGATATTTTACACCGTCTGAGTGGCTTCAGAAAGCTACCCTAATAATGAATCTTTAAAACTTCATTAACTTCAAGTGTGTGTATGACAGCTAATATAGAGTTACTCACTTTGATAAGGTTTAATACTGAGTGAAAATGTTTAAAATTTAAAAAAAGTGTAAAAGTTTTATTTAAATACCTTTATTAATCAAAACGGCACAAAATTCAGGTCTAACAACATTCTTACAAATACACAAAATAAGTAAAAAAAAATCACAATAATATAAAAAATTCAATGTTTTCAATGGGAGGGATAACACTGATGATTTAATATAAAATTTTCAATATTTAAGTTAGTTAGACTTAACCTTAATTCTCCTCTATTAGTTTTTTCCAATCTGTTTTTTTTTGTAAGATTTTCAACCGAGCAGAAACCAGTTTCCACGAAGTATGAAGACAGAATAGCTATCGAAAACTTTCTTGTGATAGTTCATAATACAGGATAGTAACAGGTATGTCTTCCTGAAGCCAAAATCGCTAATATCTCTTTTTGAACTTCACCTATTTCTTCGTTAGGGCTCATTCCAATTAGTTCTTGTAACATGATATCCAATTTTTCAGTGTCACGATATGGAAATCCACTGTGATATTTCTGTAGTCAAAACGTCCTCAAACATGGCTGTAAAATCTGTGTGAAGGCTATTTAAATTGTCCTGACACTTATTCTGTGGCAAATTGGGTAACGGGGAAAATTTACACTGTCTAGTGTTTTGCTTCATCAGGTGAATTCTGGCAAGAAACGCTGAAATTATTATCTTGATTTTTATTAAATTTAGGTTGTCAAACTGCAAGTTATTAAATTTAGTAAACACATCGTGTAAATAAGCAACATCTGGTTTCCATTTGATTAAGTTTTCTCTTAAAATGTATATTTAGCATCTGAAAGCCTGAAAGCTCTAAAACAGTCATAAAATGAAAAAAAACTCTTGTCATAAAGCCTTCATAGTATCACAAGACAGTCAGTATGCGGGAGTAATCGATGAAAGTTCTTGTCATTTTCTTCGCACATTTAGCTTCGCAAATAGCCAAGAATTCAACGTGTTGCTCCTAATTTTGTTTACTGTGTTTAGGATGAATTGAAGAGATTGATGCAGTCTACGAGTCAGAATTTTAGCAACTAAATATTGTCGATGGATGATGCAGTCAACTGCAAACACCCCGAATATATTTTGTTTTTGAATGGCGTATAAAACCACTATAGTGGCCAATTATGGCAGGTGCTCCGCATGCTGCTGCAGACAATATATTTAATAAAGAGATCGCATTTTTCGTGAAATAATCTCTAAAAATATTGATTATTGATTCACCTTTGCTGTCTGTTGTCAAAATTCTCTTGAAAGCAGTTCTTTATGTTTTTTTTTGTCCCAAAACACAATGAACATATGCCAACAATAGTGCTTCGTTGACTCAGCCAATTATACAATGAAACAGGCCGTTTTCAGATGATTGCAAAAGAAGCTCCATCACTCATTTCATGAATATGTCTTTAAAATGTGCTGTTGTTCAAAGGAATACTTTTGAGTAAATCATATGCAGGTTTATGTAGAACTGTTTATCAAACCTCTTAAGTGGCTGGCAAATTAGCTATTCTCCGGAAGCCTGAGAGTTTCCTGATTTTGCTGCAAGTAGTGAGATATTGTAAGACGCTTCCAAACCATCATCGTCTCCTTTTTGATGAAAAAATACTTTCCACCGTGAGTCTCTTCTGAAATATTTCGTTCAGTATTTGAAAGTATTTCGAATCTTTACCTGTTTTATCAGAAAGGCACTTTCTCAGATGCTCCTCCAGCGTGGATGGTTTCATAGAATCATCGCTAAAACTTCGTTGTATGTAAAAAACATAACATGCCTGTTCGACAATGATGAAATGAGGCCAAACATCAGATAATCAGTGCTATACTGTTTACATTTCCTAAGAGATTTGGCCATATTTAGCAGCATTTATCTGTGGAAAAAAATTAAAGTATACAAATATGATAAGAAAAAGCAATTCAAAGCTGATTCCCGGTGAAAAGCCTTATTTTAATCGTGAGTTAGATAGATGTTTACCAGGTTGTAGTATTCACTAAAACCTTGTGTTAAGTTAGTTTGGTTAATTATGATAAAGTCTCGAGGGCTATCTGTCTAAGGGATGGGATGCCTTCATGTTGGACATTGTAGAGAAAACTGGCTCGTATACACGTTATATATAGGGGAAAACCACGAAAGCACCCATGCAGCCAGACCAGTCGCGGGATTCAAGCCTCGGACCGAACTACCAGTGTTCAGCGACTGAACTACCAGTGTTCAGCGACCAGTGTTCACCAGCTTGACCGCTGGTGGACCACAAAATTGTTAAGAAATCCTACCTTATATCCACCACAAAATTTTTGAATCAGCTCAGATGCTAAACGTAACTACTTGCTCGGTCTGTAATTGGGTTACACTCATTATAATGAAAAATACTGCATTAAATTTTATAGAGAGAAGTTTTGTTCGCTACAAAACATAAACAATTCGCAGAAATACTTTTGTTTCATTTATAGACGTTTCGATTTTAAATTTTAGAAAATACTCGGGATGGCAAATATCATCAGCATCTCTACGCAATTAGAGGAACTATCGCAAATATAATATTTTACAAAAGAAATAAATTTACTTACTTTTTCTCAGAGTTTAAAGAAAATGGCTTCACTTATACATACTTTTACTTCAATTTGTATGCACCGAACTACGTATTTATATTTTGGAAAATATTTGCTATAATTTTTTATCTGAATTCAGAAAACAAATGCAGTATTTTTCTCTGACATTAAAAGGATTTTTTTACAATTGGCGAATTAAGAAAGTCCGTGTGAGCACAAGTGGTACAAGTCTTCGGTGTCCTTACAAAGTTCTGGTACATGTCTTGACAAGCGTTGCTATTGCGCCTATCAAATGATGAAATATTGCGCCGGTTTTTGTTGCTTTAACTCCTCCGATAATAATATAACATTAGTTAATTCATATGCTTGTTACATAAGTAAGTATTATGTAAATACATGGGTAAAATCTGCGTTAGGCGCATTATGCCATTTACATAACGCCTCAATGTTGGTGATAACTTACTTAAATAATCCATGGGGATGTCTGCTTGTATCTCATCCACCCCAGTATTTTGATTTCGTTGATATACGGACTCCTTGTAGGCCGGAGTTGTTATGTGCTGAGTGACCTAATAAATTTAGACATTGCGTTGTGATTGAGAGATACAGATAAGTTAGTGCCAACAACCCGAGGAACCTTGATACTGGTGAAACAATGTAGTGTTATCATTATTTTAAGGAAACACATAAATCAATAATACTAAAAACTATAGTTTATTATACTTTTCCTTAAACATATATGTCAACCAAATTTCTATTTTACTTTTCTTTAAACATGTATATCAACCAAATTACTATTATAAAAAATTAAGTCCCCGGGAACTACAAAAACCATTAATTAAGAAATGACTATTTTCAAACATTTGTATTGGTTTTCACAATTCAGTAACTTTTACGATAACCACTTCAATTCAAAAAAACTATTAGTCAATCAGCTATTTCATGAGTTAAGATATAAAATTAATAACTTCTATTACATTTATCAATTTTAAGGTTCTTAAACCTTATTCGTCCAAGAAAAGGAAAAAAAATAAAAAAGTTCTATAAATTAAGAGAAGAGTTAAATATTTATAGTATTGAACCAAAAAAAAAACAAAAGAAACAAACTACTATCATATTCATCCAACTGAGTTACACCAAAACCCCCCTTTTAAGAAAAAAAATTTAGAATTTAAACTGGAGTTAATTAAGACTGCTAACTATTTTACCTCAATCTCTGTAAAAGCACTGAATCATCAAAAGATATTAAAAATTTAAATTCCTTTACAGCAAAAGTTTAAATTAAAATATAATTTAAATTTTGAGAATAATTGAATCTTTGCTATTTCCAGGAAATAGTCAAATCAGTAAATTTTGAATGAAATTTTCTTAAGAATTAAAGTTAAGAACTAAGATTTCAGAGGAAAAAAATTATCTGTCACCATGAAGGAACTTTGAAGAGTTGTTAAGTTGACGACTGGAAAAAATCCACCTCTGGGCATCTGACCTGGATCGACTCAAACCACCAATGGCAGGTTGGAACCGGACTGCAGAAAATGAACCGGAAAAACAGGAACCTGGAACTGCCACAGTAGAAGGAGACAAAAATCATAGTCGTAGCTGGATATCATCTGAAAGTTAGAACAAAAGTAGAGCCTCAACCGGAACCGTTAACTTTCAGATTCATCAGGAAAACCCAGGTAGACGTAGTAGGCTATTCTTTTGTTTTTGATTGATGGGGCGGAAGTACGGCGAAAGCTGGGGTCCTCAAGTCATTATACTTATATTGTTAGGGAGTCATTTTTGTTTAGTCATTAAACGCTATAATTCTCTCAATCATCAATTAGACTTTTATTTTGAAAACTTGGTGGTCATCCTAAACTAACGGCGAAAGCAGCCATAAGCCCCCAGCTACGAAGCAATCTCCTCAACGCTGCCTCATAGAAACTCGGGCTCAGAGCACGCGAGAAAAACGTCACGTCAGCCGAAGGAAAAGAGCGAAAACGAGAAAGAGAATCACACCTGCACCGCCTTTTTGTCAAGTCAGGAAACCAGATATCGCCAAAACCTGCCCGAAGGGTGAAAAAATCCTAAACTCTACACCTCGAACAAACCCCTGCTACAATAGTCCAAAATCCGAGGAGTTGAACTGGAACACAAATTCGAATCTCGCCAAGCCCGCCAAAGGAAAAACCAAGAATTCGACGCAAGCGTGAGAAAATTAGCAAACCCAAAGCAAACCACCCCTGACCGGAAAAATTCCTAAGCAAAGGAATAGAATTCAACTGCAAAAGCAACCTTCTTTCCCCTCTAAACCAAAAATCCCACGAAGTGCAAAAATTTCGTTAAATAATTAATTGTAACTTAAAAACTATTTAAGCTAGAAACTTGAAAGTACTCTTAAATTAAAAGGCTAAGTTTTCTGCATCCAATGATATAAGTTAATAGAGGTTACCTTATATCATTTGATTTAAAATTACCTAAGTTAAGTAATTTTAAATCAAGTTTATTACGTAGGAAAGCACCTAATTCCATTGTATGTTTCAACACGTTTACGAGTAACCAGTGGAAGAGACGTACAAATCTTAAAGTACCAAAACCCATAATAAAAATTAAACTAAAGCAAATATAAATACAATATATTAAATAAAATAACGTTGTGTAGCATAAATTTAGAATAACGAAAATTAAATCTTAAGTCAAACTTTTAAATAATTAAGTGTTACATGAATTTGCTACACAACAGAGTAAAATTCCAGGCGTCCATATACACCACTTTGGAAACCTATGGTCTTAACTTATCTCCTAAGCAGAAGTCGTAGAAAACTGTGATGTAGTGTTTCATTCAAAATGAAATAGCCTCTGCTTGTTTCTTTTGTAGTATCACTGCATTTTGGACAAATAGTCGAAATTTTAAATTGTTGGCGAAATTCATTTCCTTAGATTCTGAAAATGGTACTGCACAAAAGTGAACTAAAATATTTTCTGAAAATGTTTCTCTTTCTTTATTCCTACATGACTCCATATCTTATTACATTCTAATGCTTCAAAATTCGAATTGCTTTAAAATTATTTTAATTTTATGTCAGTAAACTGCATGCTGCATAAATAAATTTGTTTAAGAAATTAAAATCTTCAGTAGCCGTCTCAGCTTTAGAATGAAATATTTTTTCTTTTAAATTTTATTTAGACAGCCCTTGAAACTTTAATTACAAAAGAAACAATCAGATATTCCTGTATCATAGGCGAAAAAATCAAAAGAAGAGTTTAGTTGTCAATAATTCTAATAAAAAATTATTTCAAGCACAATGGAAGATACGATTTGAAATAAATGAGTTTAAATTTAGTTAGCTGAAAACCTTGCACCTTAAATAACTAATCAAGCACTGCCTCATCTATATTACCAGTCACCATCAACTATTTTAACTTACTACTTAGAAAATGTTACACTTAAAAAAACACTGTTTCAGTTTAGAGCCTTAATCCAAAATGGAGAGACTTTACTCATTATTTTAATGAAACTAGTACTTTTTCTCTGATCAAGATTGAGTGCCACGCAACCTCGTGATGATTAATTATTCATAATATATCTTTAATCTACATTCATTAGCTATACATTCAAACTGTTACCAAAACTAATCTAGAATACAGCACGAAATAAGACAAAATATTTGCGCACACTGACGTTTCTCTGCAAAACAGTATTTTACGCATAATCAAGATTAAAATCGAATAATGGGAACTTTGCTGAAAACCATCTTAGCCAGATATAATCTAAGAACAAGATTTCACCTCTGTTTAATTGGATCGTGACTAACATGGATCCTGAATGGCACTTCATTATCAGAAGTAGTGAACATAGAAAATGAAACCTATTTACGCACAATTCAACACCGTCGGCTTCTGAATCAGATATAGTCACCAAGGGACATAGTGCGTGTCACACTAAACGGAACATTGATTGCGCGTAGGCGAGCTACATCCGCTAACGAAAACTGCCCTTGTTAGTTCCCTCCAAAATGCACAATAAGAAGGCGAAAGTTAGCCAGAGAGTAGAGTTTCGCAAAGTAGTTACTTCTACATCCAGAATAAATCCTCGATTCATGCACTTCGCGCAGTTTAAGAAGCTGAAATCTGTTGTATTCAAATGCTTTTGATATTAGCTGATACAATAACGTAATCTGCAGCAAAATCGTAAGTACTTAAGACTTAGTTTAATAAGGAGATTCAGGGCCGTCTTTTAACTAATTGAAAGCAATTATGTCGAAGAATTTTGTCTAGCCAGGGCTACAAATAACTCTTTCATTACTAATTTGCAATAAAATGTGCGTAATTTTACCGCCCATCAGCGGCCAAACGGTAAAATCGCTGAACTCTGATAGTTTAACTTGAGTTCGATTCCAGGTGAATGGGCTGGCTGCATGGGGGTTTTCAACATCTATGTTAGGTGGATACGAACCAGAATCCCTTAGAAAGTCCTCCACGAAGGTATCACTCCCTTTAGAGAGCCCCATTGTGCTTTGCCGTAATGAAATAAACTAAGTTAAATTAAATCTTAAATTTGCCATAATAAACTGACTTTAACTTTCTATACTTACACCCTTGCAGATCCATTGTTTCACCTTTGCAGCAGTCATAAAATTGATTTGAATCAAAACTTTTAAACTAGTTTCCAGTCATCTTTTAATTCATCAGTTCCATTAGGCACCTCATTCATAATATTAATGGTAGAATAGAATTTCATATTATTTTTTCCAATAATCTCTAAAAAAGGTAGAATAATGAATTATTCCAAAAGCCCAGACCAAAAATGAAATGATAAACAATTGCATTTCGTAGCACGAAATACACAGATAAAATTTTAAAAAATTATAAGTCATCTTTTAATTCATCAGTTCCATTAGGCACCTCATTCATAATATTAATGGTAGAATAGAATTTCATATTATTTTTTCCAATAATCTCTAAAAAAGGTAGAATAATGAATTATTCCAAAAGCCCAGACCAAAAATGAAATGATAAACAATTGCATTTCGTAGCACGAAATACACAGATAAAATTTTAAAAAATTATAATAGAAGACTTTTCTTTACAGTATATTATCATTTTACACTGTAAACTTTGCATGCTAATACTTAAAGAACTTCTCGCATTTACAAGGTAGTTAACGTTTTCTAATATTAAACTTGAAAAAGCGTAATTAAACTGCATTATTAATCTGGAAAAAGCGTAATTAAACTAATTATGCATTCTTAAAGATATTCTCGAATTGTAATATAACGCAGCAAAAATGCATCCCTACGTTGCAAGGTTCTATTCTTTTAACTAACAAACTGATTTTCCTTTTGCTGTTTCTTTATTATACCGTTTCTAATTCAGTTCACCTCAAAGAATCAAATTTTAATTTCTATAGAAGAAGACGTGATAAGAGTTGTAACATAGCGATAATAGCCTTTGTGAACAAGGAGTCTCGTTGCGCGACTGTGTATAATATGCCTTCTCTCTCATGAATGGTTAGTTAGCAGAGTGAACGGCTGGAAGGTATCGAGGAGCCTCTGAGACAGTTAATGAAGTTTGAGCCAATTTATTCATTGAAAATTTAGTAAGAGCATCAGTTAGCACTTTTAATCCCTTCACGCTAGGCTCCTCGAATTGCGCAATGCTATTATTATTGCTTAAAATTGTGTCTAAGATTTGTTACTGCGAAGGGCAACGGATTTTTATTGACATTGTTTTTAGGTCTGTATCTACAAGTTGTACTAATCAACAAATATTTAGTTATTATTTTTTGTCTTCTGTTACATCTATTTATTATAGGAAAAAGTGTCACCCGGAAAATAAGGAACGGAAAGATAGGCACCGGAAAATTAGGAAATGGAAAATAAGTCACCATTCTTTTGCAATAGGAAAAATAAGGGATGTTAAATATCGCCAATATGGGAGATAAAAGTTTTATCATAACAACCATACCTGCGGAATAGGGAAATCTTCTGACGATGATTGAAAGAAAATAAGAGAGCTGCTGGCCTGTTCGATGATAAAAATAGAGGGTTGACCAGCGGGTCATGGTCATTAGTGATTGTTCCCCTCGTTATAGCCTTAAGCTGTGATTCAGAGGTGAAAAATTGTCGCATAACTGAGTGTTAAAAGCAGTATTATAACAAACCGTTGTAGATGAAATTTAGTCACAGTTTGCTATAACAATATTAAAACCTGCTATCGCAATGACGTTACTCGGCTGCAGCTAGCTCAACGTCTTACCCTTAAAACCTCCCTCAAGAGAGCCCGCTATAACCCTGCCGGCTAAATTAGAATTTGGCAGGTTTGGCGACATTTTAGAGTTCCTTTTTTTCCGTTCCTTATTTTCCGGGGGCTTTCTTTCCGTTTCCCTTTTTTCCGGGTGACATTTTTTCCGGACACCATTTATTATAATTTATCTTCTTTGCATTTAGTTATTGTTTTTTGTCTTTTTAATGTTTAATTAGTATTATTTGTCTTCTTTACATTTAGTTATTATTATTTAATGATCTACTGGTTAAATTCGGTAGAGGATATAACTTGAATCAACAAATCGATAAAATCTGCACTTTTTAAAGCTTTGTTAAAACTTTAAAGTTAAAGAATTGTTTGGAATTTTCTCGGACGTTTTTAATTAATGTCATGGATATAGTAATCCTATATATTTCCTTAGCCGTATATCGAACTCCGGATATCTTTTTGAGTTAAGTTTCCTAATGGCGATATATTTTTGTCTTTATTTAGCGATTTTTTTAATTAAGATCTACAATAGCGACGTTATATATCTGTGTATTAATTTAGTGATTATTGATGAAGCGTCGCAGCTATTTTCTGTAGCTTTCAGCTATTTTCGGGGAAAACTTAATTTTTTGTTTAACACCTAGGCGTTTAATATTAGTGCAGAAAGTTTAAACAACAAATATTTAACCAGAATAAACGCAAATGTGAGTTGTTTCATAAGTTTGCGAAGTACCAAGAGTCTACAGCTTCCAAATACTAACATAAACTGGAAACTAAATTTCCTTAAATAATAAAAAAGCACAAGAGAAGACTGAAACCACATCAGTGGCTTCTCAACGCTCAGAAGATTCAGCTATAAATCAAAAAGGTATCCGGGGTTCGATATACGGCTGAAGAAATATATAGGATAATTATTATCAATTAAATTTTGATCATAGAACTAAAATATTCACATAATTTTTCTTTTACTGTTACATATTTATCTAGTAAGTTACCGCATTTCAATCCAAGCCAAATAACATAATCATAACAGTTAACATAATCATAACAGCAGCAAACTGTAATATTACTGACGATTTATTAAATTATCAGCATTTCATGTTGTATATATTATTTTCTTTCAGCAAAGAGTCTCCATTACAGTATAATAAACTACGGCAATAGTATAATCTTCGAAGGTAAGTGTAGTTTGCAAAAGATTCAACTTACCGCATCAATGTTCGTCAAATAGAACTTCTCGGATAATACTTACGGATCATTATATTTTACTTTGTTTATTATGTTGATTGTGGCTAATACGTGTATTTCCTATTTGTCGCGTATTCAAAAGTCTGTTTAAATTTTTGAAAAAGTGCGTACGCAATCAATTTCTTAAATTTTCGTGAGGCAATGCGAGCATCTCAGAAGATTTGTGAAATACAAACACTTGCCAATGAATTGGAAACCCGACATCAATATTTTATTGGACCCCCTTTGGCACGGATAACTGCTTTGGTTCGTTTAAACATCGAGTCTACATGCTTCTGGAGAGTGAGAATATAATGCATTGACTATGCAGCTTTTTAGATCTTGTAAATTAGATGGAAGAAGAGAGTGCTGGCGGATGCGTCTTTCCACCATATCCACATATTTTCTATGGGGTTAAGATTCTAGCTCTGCGGTGGCCAGAGAAGGTGTTGGAAGTCAGACTGATGTTCAGCGAACAAATTTTGAACACTTCTGGCACGATGTATAGTTGCATTATCGTCCATTAAGTATCCATCGCCATCAGAGCAAAAAGGTAACATTGCAGGGTACACTCGATCTGCCAGTATATCTAGGTGTCTCATGGCTATTTGTTTGCCCTCGAGGAACACCAGGGCACCACTTCCATGCTAGCAGAATATGTCCCATATCATGATACTCCCACCAGATCTTTGCACAGTGCGAATAAGTAAAAATGCATTCATGGTTTCTTGGGATTCTCACCAAATTCGACATCTTCGATCAGTGCAAAATAAGATGTAACGTGATTCATCCGACCACATTACCCGTTTCCAGTATTCAGATGTCCAGTGTCTTCTTTCCCGATACCACTGCAAATGAATTCTTGCACGTCGGGCAGAAATGAATGGTTTTCTCACAGACACCCGACTATGTATTCCTATCCTCTGTAATTTTCTGCGCATGGTTGTTCAAGCTGAAATCTGTTAGGACGAGCCTTGGTTGACGATCTCTGTCCACTGAAGCATAGTAGACTCCCTATTCTGTCGTGCAATTCGTCGGAGACGACTCCGATCACTCTCTTGGAAAACTCTGCTCGAACCGCAGTTACGTCTTCTAGGGAAGGACTGTAGGTTCTGATTCCTTCTTTTGAAAACCCAGTGAGATTTGCTGTTTTTGAAATCTAGTCTTCTGCTGAAGAA
>KK113376.1:675049-706662 GCA_000611955.2 Stegodyphus mimosarum
CTGGTGGGGTGAAGACGGGACTTGTATTTTTTTTTTTCGGGAGTGAACCGGCAACCATGCCGTGTTAAAGGATATGACTAAAACATTTTTTTTTATTTGCGCGCTATATATATATATATATTGTATATAGTTTATTTTAATGGATAAAAGTGTATTCGTTTTGTAGTGTAGCTGTGATTGTTATGTGTAATAAATTAGTGGATAAAATATCAAACGGATAAAGATTATTTCCTATTGTGGTGAGTGCACCAGACGAACCCGCCTCGTGTTCGAATGAGCGCGAGGCATGACAACTAGCATGTCTAATTTTATTCGAATTAGTAAGATAAGTCATAAAAATTTATTTAGTTCTTTGTTTACACAAACTGATCATTAATTTTTTAGGTATATTGAATGCACACTTTCTTGTAACTAAAGTCATTAATATGTTTACCCATCTCTTATGCTGTATAAAGTTTGTGTTTAAATAACTTTTATATACCTTGGCAATTGGTGGATCTTGATGTTTTTCAGCCGAAAAACAAAGTCGCGAGAAACCTAGTTATTTAAAATTAAAATTACGTTTTTAACCCGCCGCAACATTTACATAAAAATTTTACTGTCGCTTTTTAATCTTCCTCAGCGTTTAAGTTTGAAATGGACTTCATAAAATTTGATCAGTCATATTTCTCAGTTATTTGATATTTTTCATGGTTGTAAAAGTTTCTTTAATCTCAAAACATGAAAACATGAATAATTTAATAGGTACGTATCAAAAGTAAATCTTAATTTGGTAAATATGGGAAAAATATACTTAAAGTTACTTGCATAAAACATATAATTAAAACGCATAAATTAAAAAAAAGATATTAACTTTCTTATACAGGGTGGCCAGGATAAAACTGGCCTGAAAATGTGGTTTCGGAAATTACTTAAAACGCACAGTAAAGAGCGAAAAGATAAAGAAATATTGGAACAAACAATGTTTAGTGATCAGTTGAATGCAACCAAAAATGGTGCTAATGATAAAACAACGCGTGTTAATTGGTGAGTGTTATGCGAAGCACAGTTCGGGTAAAACCTGTACTGAAATGTTTGCTCAAGAGTTAAAGAATGGAAAAAGTATCTTAGCAAAATCTGCAATGTTTTTTAAATGCTGTGATTGTTAAGCCATTTATTTGTAGATACAAAACACTATATGACCACAGGATGTACTACGATCTCCGTGATATTTTGAATTTAAAGCATGAGAATAGATGTGCACATGAGCACGTTTAGTTATCATTGCCCATTGTGCGGGAGAATAGAATAATAAAAAATAAAATATAGGATGATAAAATTGCACATAAATTATGGAAATAAACTTTCGGTTCGCTTTTCCTTCTATCAACAAAATTCGCAATTCTATAGTTAAAGACTGTATTACAAATTTAAACTCCTAGGGTATATACAGGATTTTGTGCCAGTGTAGCTTAATTTACATTAGACAAACTAAGACAACCTTAAAATTTCGCTCTAAGAAACATGAGGCATATGTCAGGTAAAAAGAAACGGATCCGCTATTCGCAAACACTGTTGGTCAGAATATCCCATTTTCGCTTTTTCTGGTGACAAAATTATTCAGACAACGTGTTCCATTGACAAATTAAATTTTCAGAAGCGTTTCACATTCACAAAATCGTTCAGTTCTAAGTTATAAGGTATATCTCCCACATTCTTAGCGTGCCTTCGTGGTGTAATGGTCAGCACACTGAGCCGGTATTTCAGAGGTCCGTGGTTCGATCCCCGGCGAAGGAATTGCATATTTTTCATGTCTCCTGCTACTAAATAACCTAATGTCTCTACACTGGCGCCCGACTACACTGGCCGAACTAAAAGGGTTGTGGATGATGACTCTCCACACCCAGGATTTGGCGACTAGGTCCCCTAAAACCCTAGTCGCCCTTTAAAAAAGGGAGTATATAAGGTATATCTCCCACATTCTTAGCGTGCCTTCGTGGTGTAATGGTCAGCACACTGAGCCGGTATTTCAGAGGTCCGTGGTTCGATCCCCGGCGAAGGAATTGCATATTTTTCATGTCTCCTGCTACTAAATAACCTAATGTCTCTACAAAGTAATCCCTTTTACTCTCAGTATTTAAAGAAATTATTTCATAGATGTTTTTGTGTTTCATCAATAGATGGAGCCAGTAGTTTGACTTTCTTCCGTTCATTGTTATCGCCTGAGTACGCGCTTCTCTTTAGTCGTTTGCAATTCCGCAGCTGAAGACAATGGAACTATATTTAAACCTTCTAAAGTAGTCCTACATATTTACGAATATTAATCTGATTCTTGTTGCCTTAACACCTCCAATAAATTATATTTTGCTTATAAACGATCAACAGTTTACTGAAATTTAGTTGTTATTTAAGACATGGAATTGGCGGGAGGTCATATGTAGTGACATCAGAATTTTTTGCCAATATATCATCACCAGACCTGCACAGGCGCTTGACACCAGGCACTTTAATGAAATAGCTCAGGAATCGTTCTAAAAATGTATAAACAACCTGTGTATTTGGAAAACCAACTAGTCGACAAAGATCTTTTCTCGCAACCGTTGTCTAATATTGGCCTTACAGCACCAGTGTTAGAAAGTTAGGTTAGGTTACTTAATTATGGCAAAGCACACGAGGGCTATCTGCCTAAAGGGGGGATGCCTTCGTGGAGGACTTTCTAAGGGAAACTTGCTCGTATACACGTTACACATGGGGAAAACCACGAAAACGCCAATGCAGCCAGCCTGTTCGTGGGATTCGAACCTCGGACCGAACTACCAGTGTTCAGCGTCTTTACCGCTCGGCCGCTGGTGGGCAGTATTAGAAAGAGATTCTCCATTTAATTGCACCTACAGATCCTACATTTAACTGCATCTGTAGGTATGGTAATCATATTTTCTCACCGCAATAACACTGTGCGAAATTTGAGACGATTTCGGACTCGGCTGGGACGAATATTTCTCGCCTTAAAGTACCTTTTAAGTATACATTTCCCTTTTGCCCCTTCTTTTCACCCAAAACCTTTATTTACAGAATTTCGATGTCCTCCTTTCGCCTCGTCCTTTTGCCCTATCTTTACTTTTTTATATTTCGAGCTGAACTGTCGGCTTTGCTCTTCAGTATGATACTCAATATTTCTCTCGTATTCACCACGCTTGGTAATATTCATTTTCCATCCTTCTGTGGGATGGACAGTGACGTATGACAGAACCAATTAGAGTATAATGGCACCATCGTATTCTTGAAATATCTTGACCAATGCAGATGCCCCAATTAAGAATGTGTGCTTTAAAGTGAGGCTCTTGATATTTGAATTCATATCGCCTTGTGTCTCGCTGAAAAGTCTAAATGTGTAAAATTATGATTATCTTTTCCATTCCATATCAATCCAGATTTATGGCATTTATAAACATGATGGGACCAACATATTCTTGAAATATCTTGAGCAAATTAGATGCCACAGTTAAGAAAGTGTGATTTAATATTAAAGTGAGGATCTTAATATTTGAAATCATATCTTCTTCTGTGTCACTAAAAAGTATAAGTCTGTAATACTAGGATTATATTTTCCCTTCTAGTTGAATCTAGATTTATGTCATTTATAAATATTTACTGTGCCACATCTCCGCAACTGAGTGCTCTCAGCAATAAAAAATCTAAATTTTCTTCTAAGCCAATAAGTAACCTAATTTATTCTTTGCCATAATATCGTTGTTTATGAAAGCATAAATTACAAATACCAAGTTACCATATAAAGGTAGCTAATTATACAGTTCTTTGAAGAATGTGCTTTATATTAAGCATAGTCTAATTTTATACAAAATGAATAATTAAATCGCCTGTTTAATGAAAAAATGCTGACTGAACATTTCTAAATTTCTATTCATAGCTATCGGGACAAATGGATCATGATGAAACAAACTTCGCAGATAATTTTCAGGCTAATTTTAAGAATAATGAACCTTGTAATCACATCGTAGATACATGTAAATAAAATATGACACAACGGAAGCAAATTGTCATCTGTTAAGTTAGAGATCCGATGAAACTAGTAAGAAAGAAAGGAAAAATTGGTGTATAATAAGCGGGGTGGGAAGAAATGGAAAATCGGTTATATTTAAATAAGATATACAAGCGCATATGCACTGAAATGCCACTAAATAGAAAGTGTTATGCAAATACCGCAGTGCTGCTGCCTCATTTTAGTGTATGTGAGGAAGCTGTGATAGAATATGTATACTGAAAGTATGTTACTCTCTAAGTAATTGTTAAAATTGACGCCATGAGTAAAACTTATTATTTAGACACTTTCGAACAGAACACTTCCACAGAAATAGTTCAAGAATTTTGGGGTTTCTCTTTCCAAAGTATCCCGTTTACACTTATATCGAAAAATGAAAGACTAATCAGGGAAATTGCAAGTGTCTAGCAGCCTTGAATAATCCTTATCTTCGAAGACTTATCCGTATAGGATGTAGTCAATGATAACAAATCTTAACTCAGATTAGCATCCATCTGAATGAAGTGTCCAGTCGGGCAGTCCACAGAAGGGCCGTGTAGCGTTGAAAATTTTGAATGTCATGGCAGTTCAATTTGGGACTGTTGGAATTTGTTCCTAGCATTCTCAATGCATCTAAGTACTTAGATCTGCTGAGAAATCACTTACATACTTTCATGACTTCAGCCATCGGAATGAATATGAAATGTACCAACACGACTACTTCTCTGCCACAGATTTCATTTGGTTGCGACTTCGAAGAGACTTCCACTGAATTTGCTGTGCTGAAATAGCCGCGAAGAAATCCATCCATAAATCTCATTAAACCTCTTACAGGTACCTTGGGAAAATGTGTAAAAGCCCATAATCCAACACCAGCATCTTTCAGAAATTTCTGGGAAGTTCGGCCCTTCCGTAAGATATTTGGCCCTTCCGTAAGCTCGTTGAATCTGTACTTCGTCGTGTGTCAGGAATTAACAAGGACAAAAGAGCAGCAACTCGTTATCAATCAGGTCTCCCTAATTCAGTGGTACTTCAGTGTTTTAAAAACGTAATATTATAGAATTAAAAACCAGTACTTAACTGGTATGGCAATGAAAGGAAATGTACAACAAATATGATTATTCAGAAAAAGAACTGATTGATTGATTAAGGAAATGCAGAAAATAATAGACCTTGGTCTATTCAGCCTTCAAAGAAATGATGATATTTAGGAGAACACTTTTAGAGAAACTCTCTTGTATTCCCATTTTACATGGAGAATATAATGAAATTACCAAGCAATCATTCCATTCATTCATCGGGAATAGAACAAAGGACAAGCTACAGGGCTCTGTTATTTAATTATTCAGCTACTTGTGATAAAACAATTGTCACTTATCACGGAAAGTAAAATGAACATACTAAATACGAAACAAAAAGCGGAAGAAATAGGTAAGTATCAAATACGTTAACAATGTGCATGGTTAGAACAGAAGTTTATTTTTAAGCATAGTTTTCAATTGAAAAAAGAGTAAACCAGCAGTTCAAATTAGATATTCATTTCATCTTAAAATAAATAATCTAATGAATGCAATCCGCTTTATTATAGGTATGTGATTAAACTGCCTCCTTAAGTACTATTTCATAAAATATTAATTCACAAAGTAAAATTTCAATCAAACCCTGGAAAGGTTTCATTGATTTACGATTGTCGTGCAAATTTTATTCTTACGATACCGCATTTTCACGGGAAACATTGCTTCTTACACATGTGTCTTAACTCTCTCTTTAAATTATTGATTTTTAAGCGAACAAAGCTTTATTTACTTAGTTTCAAATTGTAAAGGTTCCCCTTAAAAATCCTCCTTAAAAATTTCTCTGCTAGCTCATAGTTTTCAGTTTCTAATAAATAAAAAAAATCTGTTTACATTTCACGTCCCATTTACAATAAGGCTTCTTCTCTTCTTATCATAAAGTATGAAAGATTGCTTTTATGAGATGTGGCTCAAAGACTTGGAATTTCGTTACTGGAAATTATGTGCCGCAGTTCAACAAGACAATTAGGTCAAATTTATGTAACGCTATGAGCATGAAGTTAAATTTAATCCTTAGATGGCACCTAATCATCTCTGATACAAGGCGAGACATTGATTTAAGTGGTTTAAAGCAATTGATCAAAGGAAGAAATACAAGAGAAATGGACTTTGATTAAGTTGTAGAGTCATTAGGTTATTTTGAAGCAGGAGACATGAAAAATGAGCAGCGCTTTCGCTAGGAATCGAACCTCGGACCTCTCGGTTACGCATCGAGCGTGCTGACTACTACACCATAATGGCACGCGAAGAAGGCTGGAGAAATACCTTATAAAGTATAGGTTTTCTTATTTAAGAAATGAGGGAAAAACCAAGAAATCATAGTAAGGACAAAATAGAATTTGCAGAAATTTTTCGAACTTAAGTAATATTGCATTAATTAAATGCATTGTATTCATTTATACCTAAAATTATGTAATTTCTGTTCACACATGAGTTTTAAGTTATAACTCAACATTTTATTTGTAATAAGATTACTAATTTTTCCGAAAGTATTTTGAAGATTGCAAAATCGATGTCACGAAAGAAACTTTTATTGCTATGTAACAAAACTTATAGTGGCAAATGCTTGCTTTGTGTAATCAAGGATGTAATATCTATTTGACACTAAGTATAAACCTTGTTCTATGTCATCAACTACTTATTACCTATTTAGTGCTTTGAATAAAACTTCATCTTTCTTGTGAGAAAAAGGAGTAAGGTGATGTATCACAAGAAATGGCATTCGTTACATTAATGCGGGTTATATAATTTATGGCTCGTGAGTTACAGCAACTTGTTTGACATAGCTTTGCTTTAATACACTTAAATCATACATTTTGTGGAGCCTTTTAAAGATAATTTCTGATGCGAGTACAAGGTGTCAGCGGATTTAGGCAAAGAATAAAATTCCCGAATATAGCAGTTCTATTCCCAATTTGCTTGCACATGGAGTGGATTGCTTCTTGTGGTTCTCGTATTTATCATGGCGTTTAACTTATCATCAGCCAGTTTCTCTGGAAGGTCCATTAGGATAGACGTAATTTATCGAAGCCGGCAAATATTCCTCATGAGCTTTGTCTTAATTAAAATGCAGCATTTCGTTCTTTCGCATGGTATAATTATATACCATATATAAGATATAATTTGTAGGGCCTCTGTCAGTTGACCAATTTTTTGAAATAACGTAAATATCTATTGTCACTAAATGATGTTTTTAAGAATAAAATTTGCAGAATCTTCCTTCAGTAATTTTTGAAACATAGTATTAATTCGTCGCAGATTACTTCAAATAAAACTCATCCAAAAGTAACATTTAAAAACAAATCTAACTTAAGTGCAATAATAAATGAAAGCCATTTTGCTTAATACAGGAATATTTGAGTGTGAAGTATATAATTTTTTAAAGTTCTTTAATTAGGCATTATCTGCATGAAGTTATCAATATTCTACGCTGAAAACGGTGAAAAATGATACATCGTTCTTTAGAAAACAGTATTTTATTAATTTTATTAGCGTAAACATACATTCATTAGTTAAGAATCACAGAATTACGTAACAGTTAGAGAAATTCTTAACTTATATTCGTAGTTTATAGAAAGTGTGTACCAATTTAAATGAAATCTAACATGTAATTTCCTTCCCTCTTTTTGAAGCATATATTTTGCCCAGTTTTACTGGAAATATGTTTCTTAAATATACGAACTAAAAATAAGCAATAATGAAACCTTTAGCAGCGAAGAAAGCTGACAGGCTTTGATGAGCTTGAAACGGATCCTCTGATTCAACAGCTAAAGTATATTCTCCTCTAACTTTAGCGGAACTGGGGCTGATAGTAAGGAACGAAAATGATTCTACGCTTTTGGCATAAAACTAGTGCTTTCTGCAGCATTATTTTTGTGTTAAAGAAATAAAATTTGAAGAAATAAATTTAATTTAATAAAAATATGTAATTACAAAGTTAAACTTCTCTTTTTTCCTATGTATATTAACATATATTAATAAAGAAATTTATAAATTCTCTAAAAAGTAAAATCTGAAGTATTATCTTCGAGAATTGAATAATAAATTCTATTAATAGGTCAGGAAGTAGTATGGAAACACAACTAGTGGTTAGTGTGAGCGATTTTGTAATTAATACAAAGAAAAAATTGATTGGCAAATACATTTTTATGAATGTTTTTAAATGCAAACATTCTCTGCAACGGAAAGACTTAAGACGAAATTTATTAAAAACATGTATCAATAGGAAACAAAAACTCTAAATATCTTTCAATTGCAACTGCTTTCAAATAACTAAATTTTTGAGAAAGAGAAAATTGTGAAGAATAAATCTTCAGGGTATGAAACATATTTAAATAAATGGACGCCACTTTTCTTTTTATTTCCTTTTTATACTGACAGAATTTATCATGGGAAATCAGGCAAAAAATGAAGATTTTCTTATAACCTTCATTGCTGAAATTAAATTTCTACCATGTTGTTAGAACGGTAAAGGAAGGAATGTTGTTGAGCAATTCACTTTCAAGAGTGAACTGAACGTCAGGCTCAGTAGAATCTTAAAACACAAGACATTTGTTGAATCATTTTTCTTTGCATAAGAAATTAAATTCCAAGCATAATAAGATAAAAATATTAAATACTTTGACTTTCAAATAGTATATGCAATATTACAAAGTGCTAAATGAAAGGATTTTCCATAACTTAACCTTCAGTTTGGTTACTGTAATTGTTCTGGGAATTTTTAGTAAGAAGGTTTAATAGTTTTTGAATTCTCGAAATTTAACTTCAAGATATTTTAACCTTCTGCTATGGTTTAATTTGGTGGTATTCTGGTAATTCCTGCAAGAAGAATTCTGTATTCTTTTACAGAATTATATACTATTTATTTAAACATAAGAGATGTAGAATTACTATTAATAAACCAAACTTACAAGTAACTTTGAAATGTTTTTAAGAGATCGAGGTGCACTTCTGCCTAATACAGTGCATTTACAACCTATCTTCGTAAATGCACGTATGCGGCTATTGTGCAGTTACTTCACTGCTATCCAAACCTTGTTTCATTGCCTGCCGCAATCTATAGGAAGCTGCCTAAATTTTACATTAAAATGAGTAAGGAGAGGATATCAGACACTATACTCTCCTTCAACTGGAACATTAGTAAAAAGACATTCATCATCAAATTAGACTTTAAAAAATTTCTGAAAAAAATCCTTTTTAAATTTATCGACAAATTCAATTGTATTTAAAATTAATTATAGAATTATAATAAATAACTATTTAATTCAATTATGTTTAACCGTTCCTAAATTAGAAATTTGTATGTTGAAACGGTATGCCAGTTTTGTACACGTTGGGGAAATGGTTATTTATCACTAACTGAAATGGTTATTTATCACATGGTTATTTATCACTAACTGAAATTAGCGATATTTTTTAAATTAGTTGAAGGAATATTGTAGAGACATTAGGTATTTTTTGAAAGCAGGAGACATGAAAAATGAGCAATGCCTTCACCGGGACTCGAGCGATGGACCTCTCGAATACGCGCCGAGTGTGGTTGACCATTAACCACAAAGGCATGCGAAGAAGGTGGGAGAAATACCGCATACACTCCTCCTTTAAAAGCGCGACTGGGGTTCAGGGGACCCATTCGACAAATCCCGCTGGTGGAGAATCATCATCCACCACGTTTTTAATTCGGGCGCCAGTTGTAGAGACATTAGGTATTTTTTGAAAGCAGGAGACATGAAAAATGAGCAACGGCTTCGCCGAGACTCGAACCACGGACCTCTGGAATACGCGCCGAGTATGCTTGACCATTACACCACGAAGGCATGAGAAGAAGGTGGGAGAAATACCTTATAATATAATGGTACTTAACAGGGCCTAATGGCAGAAAGCTCGAAGATGAAACACGTGTGTTGCTTGATCTGAATGTTCCTTTAGTTAAAAGTTCCTAGACGCTATAATTGCATGTATTTTTGTACATTGCAACGAATTACATTACACTTTACTTTCCCTTACCAAATATGGAGATAACTATATTTGGATTAGATGGAACTTCATTCAGCGTCTTTTTTTAACCAAATGCTATTAATTTATATTAACATTCTCTGTAATTAGGTCATTCATTATTTCTTTCCATGCATCTAGAATTTTGCTGAATTTGAAGACGTAACAGCACTCAGGGAACAAAATTAGACATCGGTAAATAATAATCTGTGGGATTATTATTAACCGATGGATTGCTAGAATGAACAGTACTAGGAGATAGAGAAACGACATTTGGGAAATTCGGAAAAAGAAACTTCCTTTTTCTGTAAAAATAAGAATGTTAAATGTAGATGATATAGTTGATACCCAGTTTTGGATAATTTCGTCACGGTAAATTAAAGAATTAAAATAGCAACTGAACATTAACAAAACCAAATTTTAAAATACCTTTCGAAATATGAATGAGGGAAATCAGATTGTATTTAAGACGAAGAAATCTGTGAATAATATCCTGTTCGTTTGGATTTAAGCAAAAATTTGGATTAAAAGGCTTCATGAGACGTAATTTATGTAATGACTTGCTGCAGGCACTGTTGCAAAACAAAATCCAAACAAGCGAAGTAAAATTTAAGAGCAAAGATAACGAAAATAATGCAATGAAAAATTAAGCAGAGAGAACTAGTATGCAAAGAAAAGACAAATGTCAAAACTTACAAAAATTTTAAAAACAAGTATGGATAAAAACTCACGAAAGTAAAATAATAGAAATAAATTCAAAGGTGAGAGAATAATAAAGATAATTTAAAATTACTATTAAAAACACGCAGAATCAACAGTCAAAGAAAGAAAAGTAGAAATGAAAAATGAAAATTTGCAAATAATCCGAATTAGGAACTAACAAAAATATAATGTTAAGAGTGAATTCAAAAATGAGACTATTACATGTAGAGTGTTTTATGTTTATTAACCTGCTATCCAATGATTTCGACATTATTTTCATTTCTATTTTCGACGGTTTCCTAAGCGCCTGAATCACTAGAATGAACTTTAACTTTGCTAACCGTAATTGCGCTCGCGCTAAAGCTCGTGGGCGCGCTTATCCTTGTAAATTTAATGCTTAAACTTTACTTCAACTTTTATTCTGTTTTCCCGCAAAATGAGGAGACTTTTTTCTGTTATCACACAGATTGTGTAATTGTTAGCTGAAAAACTATAAAAAAGGTGTATTTTAAAGCATCTTCTGCGTTGCCGTACTTTACTTAAGAGACTTGGATAAAAGTTGCCTTGGTCTACTTCACGGATCTAAACATTAATATTTAAAATAGTTAGGCTCCTTTCAAACATAATTCTAAGACAACTGGTTAAGGAGCAAAGTTACAAAATAACAGAACATAATAGAAAACGTAATAAAAAGTGAAGATCTAGAATCAAAACTTACCAGAATAACAAAAAATAAAGTGTTACTAAAAGGCAATGAAATCAGAATACTCAGCAAGAATTTAAAAAGTATCAACTGAAACATTTTGAAACTAACCTTTTAATGCTACAGAGGCAGGTTAGAACATAGCGTAAAGAAGCATTCTAAACTAAATATTAAAATTAGGTATAATTTAAACTTGAATTATGACGGAAACTTATTAGAAAATTAATACTACAGAAAGCATCTATTCATTTCAAAAGCTTCTGATGATATTTTAAGTAGAATATTTTTTTTTCTTGAAGAAAAAGAACCACTAATCCAAGAAATTTTCTATGAATTTATAACCAAATTGACGTTTAAATTTGCTTTGATTTTACAGTTCACGTTTACATGCTGCTCTTCCATGCGTTATGTTCAGTACTTTTAGATAATTATAATTTGGCTTTGCAATTAAAACCACGGTAAACCAAGAAAAGGTTTGAAGAATTCTATGTGCCTTTGCTGCAAGAAACATGAAGGAATTTACCTGATGGTAGTTTCCTTAATAAGGTACAGAAATTTTCAAAAAGAAAGAGGAAAAATGAAATTTCATTTACAGATGATAGAAATGTAAAATCAACGTCATGGATAAAGGCGCGGTTGCGATCAATTAGTGTCTGAAAAGAATTCTTTTCAGTGAAATAGCAACAGAACCAAGGAACAGTTTTGTCTCTACTCATTAAAGTGTATTCGGAGAATCGTTAAAATGTATTGATTATTGAACTGAAAAGGAAAGCATTCATTTTTATTTACCTTAGAGATACGATAAAGCCATCTTCATAATTATATGCATTTCGCATAAAATTTAAGTCAACATGTATTTGGAATAATTATAGTATCACAAAAACGTTTAATAACCTACTCCCTTTGCAAATCTGCAGGTTTTTATTTTCTGATTACAAACTTCCATAAACACAGATGTTTAATTTGGCACTGTATCATTTCCAGAGTTTTAAACGATAAATATAAGCTATATTAAGTAGACACTTCTGGTTACATATGCTGCATTATCCGGTTAATACCTTAAAGTTCAAGTTCTTCTTTAATAGACCATAATTCTTAAGGAATTGACAAAGGGCTCGAGCTAGAACTGAAAATCACTTGTGAAAAGGCCAAGAAAATCAGTCTAATAGTTTATATATTTATCGTTGGGTTTGTTTGTACAATTAAATGCTAAAACAAGTTCATTCGATGCAGTTTTATCTGAATAGTCTGATTTAATGGGATATGTGCATAACAGTAAGCAGACCCATTTTTCTCACATGAGGTATGATCGAAGTCTTTTAGCTATCATGCAAAGATACAATCTTAGTAATAAGCCCCGCAAATTCTCGCACAAACGTGAATAACTAGAACACAAGAAAAGGGTTTAAACTGCCGTTTTGTTTGATTAAAATAAAAATTCACGTACTTCATGCTGACAATATCACCGACTACTTGCGGTGGGAACTAAATTTAACAAGAATTTAAAAAGTAAAGAATAGTGCTGGACTGCTTAAAACTCACAGGCTGACTCAGTAATCTACACCGGTGATAGACTTTAATAAACGGCCAGAAAGCGTAGCAGCAACTAAGATTAACAGCAATCATGTTCTGTCTAACTTTCTCTTTTCGACCGTTGGAATACTCTTTTTCACTTTAACACATGAAAATTTCGTACGCTCTATAACAGTTATTTCGCATTCTGTTTAAAAAAAAACGGAATTTTCCACGGTTTTCTCCTTTCATACTGTACAACTTTATGTAGTTTGTAATTCCGTATACTTGCAAAAATCTCACTGAGTCAAACGTGCTTTAAATGTACATTAAATGTGCTTTCAGTGTGCCTATGTGTGCTTTCCATCGCTTTGTAAAACAGATAAAAAATAACTCTTCCAATATATTAGTTGTTGCTCATCCCATCGAGTTAGTTATAATGATTGCCAACGAAACCTGAAGAAATCAAGGCAGACGAGGAATATGCCACATTGAAACTTGAAATTAGGCAAAGCAACAACCTTGTGTTTGGAGTAGATTTTATTCAAGATTTAGTGGATTTTAGCCTTGATTATATATATGCTAAACACCAGGTTGTTGCATTGCCTAATGTTATGGTCCCGAAGAAAGCTAGCAAAAGGCATGTTTGTCAAAACACATTAACTAAAATACCCACTAAGCCTAAATCAAAAGAAGATGCTGGTAAAATAGTGACTATCTCTTCATTGCCACGTCTGAGAATATGAGAAACCTATGCAATAGAGAAAACCACTGTCACTGCTTCTCACCTTCTTCTTTTAACTGCTTCTATGGAAATTCTTGATTGCCTTAAAATCTTTAAAGATATTCGTTGGATAAATCAATTACGCAAATTCACTCAAGGAATCACGGTGACATTTAATAACGTCTGTCTTACCCAGCCAATCAATAAAATAGAGCCTCGTATATGTAAAATTATAAATGCAAACAAGCCTGCTAAAAATTAATCAAAATCATTTTCTTACTCGATTTTCTAAATAATGCTGTTCACTAAATACTGCACTACATTTTTACTCGTCAGAATTGTTTTCACCTACCGCAATTTTCTCATGAAAACTTTTAATTTCACGTTTGTAAAAACTCGGTCCCTTTTTTCTGCTTACGCGTTACGCGAATCGGATCATGTTACGTGAATTAATCATAAACTTTGATTTTAACTTTCCATTTTCTATAATACTCAAGGATTTTCTCTCTCACTCGGAAAATATCAAGTGATGACATCGAAGCTCACTTATATGTTGGTTCTTACTGGAAACGATATTGACTAGTCCTTTCTGAGCAGAAAGCTTTCTTTCTATTGATGGATACTTCGAATTTTTACTTTTGTAATAGATTTCTTGCATATGAATAAAATGTTTTCAGAACTACTTTGATTGCGATTACTGACATGCACACATTGCAGCTTCCTGAATCGAGGGAATGTTAAACTGCATAGTTACCACATCCCCACAAAAAAAACTCTATCTTGTAAAAAGATCTCGATTTTGTTTAATACTTTTATAGGCATATTTATAACTGTGTGTACTAACTCTAAACTGTACGAGAGTTTTCTTTAAAAATCGTATAATAACACACTCATATCGAGAGCAAGTTTGCAGGTACGGAAGCAAATGAAGTCAATGAACGTGTAGAGACATTAGGTATTTCGGAAGCAGGAAATGTGAAAAAGGTGCAATGCCGTCGTCAGGACTCGAACCATGGACCTCTCGAATACGCGCCGAGTGTGTTTTATCATTACACCACGAAGACATGCTAAGAAGGGGAGAGAAAAACTTTATACACTCCCGCTTTTAAAGGGCGACTGGGGATTAGGGGACTCAATCGCCAAATCCTGTTTGTGGAGAATCATCTCCACCACCTTTTTTAGTTCGGGCGCCACTGTAGAGATATTAGAATTTTTGACGCTGAAAGACGTGAAAAATGAGCAATGTCCTCGCCAGGACAAGAACCTTGGACCTCTCGAATACGCGCCGAGTGTACTGACCACGAAGACATGCTAAGAAGGCTCTAGAAATACTTTGCAAACTAAATAACTTTATTTGTGATAGAAAATATCACTTTTTCTTGTATGGTAGTAAATTAATGCGACATTTACTTTTTGTCCATTTTAATAATTTTGGAGGAGAGAAAGAAATCCATATGTTTCTGCAGCATTTTTTTTTCGGTGTAAATGCGAGAAAAATCCGTTATATTTCTTTCCTAATGGGCAACAACTTCTAGTGTTTCTCCCTTTAAATATATACTAATAACCATTGTCAAGAACCTACGTATTACGCGAAGCATTTTGAAAAAAAAAATTCAGCATCTCAAAATATTTTGCTATAAATCTGTGAAACTTCTTCATTTAAATGAACATATAATACTGTCTATGTACTGTTCATATCTGTAATGCAATTTCTTCTAAAAAGACAATGTAAATTTAATCACAAAAATCGCTATACAGTTTTGATATGGAGATGTTTGAATTTTTTCTTCCCTAACACATTTATAGCTAACAAGCAGGATTACAGTCGCTGCAGAACTACTATCATTTTCAAATGAAATGCATATTATTTTTGTGATTACAGCAGCAGCCGTAGAATAGGTAATCATATGTTCAAAACGGTAGGGGAAAATGCTTATAGAGTAAGTCTGTTTGAGAAGAAAAAATACATTACCTGACCTTTCAAATTATAATCCACGGACACACCAGTTTTCTTGAGCGGCTTTGACATTTTTAGAGGTATTATCAAAATATTTCTTTTGACTTTCTCATAGACTGGCCTTCATGTCTGTTTGGATAACTCGAATATTTTGAAAGCGCTGACCTCATAAAACCGTACTAAAAGAGAATAGCGATATCATAGGGTGAGAGACCTAGAAAGTAAAATGGTTGTGGTATGACAGAGAACTGTTTTTGATCAAAGAAATCCAGCTAGCTTTGTTCAGAATGGGACGTCACCGCGAATGGTCAATTGATGCTTTAGCTCCATTAGCATCACAACATGAGTTAGGGCATTCTGAATGATGTCATTTCATATATTTCTTCCTTACATAATACGCTAACATCTTCTGATAGCCAAATTATATTATTGCTATCTTTACTAGCATGAAATGATATTTTTGAGATCTTCTTGAACTAAAGAGAACAATATATGAAATTTACTAGCTAAAATGCTACTAAACCCACTTTACTATCATATATCTTTGAGGAGACTATTAAAAACGCGATATAAATGTTAAATGCAAATTTACAAATTTTTTCCAGCTTTTTAATCTTATTTTATAAAAATTTATTTCTAATAAGTGAGTAGATTGTTAAGATAAAAAAATATCTGGAAGTCTGCTGGGTTCATGTGAATTTTGAACGCTCAGCAGAAAGCATCTTTTTTAAAGTCAACATTTTAAAGTTATATGCTTTCAGAAATAAGAAAGAGAAAATACATACAAACGGTTTCTATTTCCCGAATTTCGTATATATACTACTCTTAACTAGTATTTTCTATTGTAATGAGCACAACTTCGGCGACATCTGAAGTATGGTTATTTTTCAAATGTACCTAATTATCCACTAGAAGAACACTACAGACTACGTTTTCGTGAGCAATTGCTTTTTTTTCTGACAAAAGCTTTTTTTCTAAAGCATCCAGACATGTTTTAATTCTGATATTTTATGGGTGTCTCAAAATATATCCTTCTCGTTCTTTAGCTCTTTCTTGAGTGCCACATAATTCTATCTACACTCACGTTTGTGAAAATTGCAACACCATGAAGGACTTACGCGAGTGAGCTGAAATTTTCAGGAAATGCAAAGTAGCGCATGATATGCAAATGATTAGAATTGCAAATCCGTAGCGCATGCGTATGCTGAGCAGCGCCCTCTGAACGGCTGATGGATCCGAATAAATAGACGGCTGTAGCGAGGCGTGTATGGTTATCGGTGGTTATCTGCTAGTGGTAAACGTTAATTCAATCTGTACTTATGCCTCGTCGACGAAAGAGAGCGAGATTTGAACAACTTACAGAGTTTGAACGAGGGAGAATCATCGGCCTTCGTGAAGCTGGATTGTCGTATCGTGCAGTAGCCTCTCGTGTGCAGCGTAACAGCAGCACAGTGATGCGCGTTTGGAAGCAGTGGACGGACGAGTGTCGGACAACTCGGAAATCCGGGAGTGGACCCCGAAATGTGACGTCAGCTCGCGATGATAGACACCTGGTCCGCATGGCGCGGACGGACCGTACAGCTTCCTCTAGACAATTGGCAGCACTGTGGTCAATAGCTACAGGTGTTTCATTGTGTGCTTCATCAATTCGTAGACGTCTGCTGCAGTGTGGACTGCGCGCACGGACTCCTTTATACAGGATCCCCCTAACGCACGACCATCGCCGCCTGCGGCTACAATGGGCCAATCAGCATAGAGACTGGCGTGCTGATTGGCAGCATGTCGTGTTTTCTGACGAATCCCGCTTTAATTTGTGGTACCATGATGGCCGCATTCGTGTCAGACGCTATGCCGGTGAACGCCACCTTCCGGAGTGCATTATCGAACGCCACAGTGGACGAACACCCGGAGTTATGGTCTGGGGCGCCATAGCATATCATAGACGATCTCAATTGCTACGAATTGTGGGCAATCTGAACAGCAACCGGTATATCCGTGAAGTTCTACAGCCCGAAGCTGTTCCCTTCCTTCAAAGCTTGCCAGGCGCTGTATTTCAACAGGACAATGCCCGCCCTCATACTGCTCGGATTGTTAAATCCTTCTTTGCAGCGCAGCAGGTATAGCTTCTTCCTTGGCCTGCGTGTTCCCCGGATATGTCGCCAATTGAACATGTGTGGGATGTCATTGGTCGGCGTCTTGCTCGTGATCCTCGTCCTGTTGCGTCTGCAGACGAACTTTGGGTACGCGTACAAACGATATGGAATGCTCTTCCTCAGTCAGACATTCAAACTTTGTTTGACTCCATGCCACGTCGTGTAGCAACACTTATTGCGGCGCGTGGTGGCCACACAAAATACTGATTCTGATCTCTTGTTCTTGTTTGTTTGCTTTGAACATTTAATCATTTATTTGTACCACTACCACTCAACTGTGTATTAAATTGCATTCAATTATGACGATTCCTTCTTGGTGTTGCAATTTTCACAAACGTGAGTGTATATATCATTTAACTTATGTGGTCGTTGTAGTCTATCCCTGTGCCTCTTTGTTTACTTAATGCGGAAATGAGAGATGTGGAATATTATTTTTATGGTTGATAATATATATTACAGAAGGAAAGAGATACGTGCCTATAAGCTATGGACAATAGCGAGGTATGTTGTTAGATCACGGATTCTTTTCATCCACATTTAATACAAAAAATAATAAATCTTCTTGAAAAAATATATAGAAGAAATATCTGAAGAGAAATATTACTAAAAACTAGTTAACACAAATCCATACTTAAGTAAAGAATTAATGGAAATAAAAGGGAAATTATTAAGCCCATTAATATTCGTGATAGGAAAATGCAGTTTCAGTATTAAAAATGTAGCACAGAATAACTCAAATCATCTGTAAACGATATTATATCAGTAAATACTTATTAGGAAAAGAAAATAATTTTTAAATTAAAAGTACTGTTCAGTGCCAAAAATATCCAAGTTAAGCTAATTAAAGAACAGTGCAAATATATATTATTTTTTAAAATATTTCTTTTGTAAAAAGGATGCTATGCAAGTTTCATACTTTGAGAAAAGTAAATCAGTATAAACAATTTCATTTGTAAACTAACTGGCGGATTGACGAAATTCAACTTGCGTTTTTCCTGTCTCGAAAGTGCGACTTAGGATGTATATTAGATTCAAATATAGCATTCTTCTAACATAGGTATTTTGCCACAAAGTCGGACTTTTACTGAAATAACGTACCAAAGTTTTTCCATATTTCCTTTTTATGACTCAAATTATGCCAAAGTACCACATTTTTTAAAAAATTAGCTCTCAAAATTTTAGTTCCTCCAACGTTAATTGAATTTGGTATATATTTATTAATATTTCTTTTTTTTACTAAAACCTAGTTGATTCTTCCTTTCACATTTCAAAATTTAGGTTCATTCGAAATAAAATTGGGCCATTTTTGATGACTTATTTTTAAAATTTGTATTTTTAAATAGTTTTTATAAATTTCTTGAAACAAAATTTGAATTATAATCTATAAAATTTTACCTTCATCTTAAAGTAGATGTATTTCTAAGTATACTTGCAAAGAATTAGAGCTTTATTCAAATTTTCTTAAGATATATGTGGATTTATATATTAACGCGTTTAGAAATTTGGCATATTTGTTGAAAGAGATAATAAAATCAAATATGGTTTACGCACTTTGTTAAAATTGTTTGAAACTCGGAACGATGTGACTTGTTTTCCTCTTATGCACAATGTAAAAAGGGAACGGAAAATAGGTTGCCGTAAATTAAGAATTTCGTCAAGTGAATTATTCTTGGCGCAAACTAAACGCACCAAGATAAATTTTTGAATTTGTCCGTAAATTTCGCACCACATTTTATAAAATTTAGTATTTAGGCATAACTTGAGTCGTAGAATCGAAATATGGAAAACTCTGGCATGTCACTTCAGAAAAAGTCTGATTTTGTGTCAAAATACCTGTATTAGAACAATGCTATATATATAACTCTAATATATATCCTAAGTCGCGCTTTTGAGACATGAAAACGCAGTTTGAATTTCGTCAATCGGCCCAGTAGAACGGGAGATGTAGAACTGTCCTTTTTTTTTTTTTTGCTCAAACTACAGAATATTCTTTTTACCTAAGCCTCTTTACCTACCTAAACTTTTAACCTAAACTAAATATTGAGAGTTATACATTTTTTTAATTATTCTTTTTATTCTGTTTAACATTTTGAATAATTCTAGTCTTAGATTTATGATTTTGCTTGATAAGCACAACCTGCTTTCACTCATAATTCCATTTGGCTGCATCACAATTCTGAAAGGAATATACAATGCTAATATGCAACATTAAACACTGGACTCGTTTCTTACACCAAATGCAATACATAGAAAAGGCTAAATATAGCGCATAAAGAAGATATGCATATCTCCTTCCGTCCTTATATAACATTTGAGTATGAATGTGAGAGCATATGACTCATTCCTGAAATTTCAGAAATTCCTTCCTATGTTGTTACGTAACATACGAAAAGACTCAGTTCTTTATTGAAGAGATTCTGACATATATGCCTATTCTTAGTTTCTAAAGTTGGCATATATTTGTTGAGTGAGTACAATAGTTCTGTCGTCAGCTTAGAGTCTTTCAAATCACGTTCTCGTAATTCTGGATTCTTTTGAATCTAAAAAGCTGAAGTGATATTTATCATTACTGTGTATTATTTTCCTTTTTATTTGAGATGTAATATCACGTTTCTCTCTCCTTTTCGCCTGCAAGATGTATACCTCATCTTCTCATATTGTAAAGTCTACGAAACGATAACCCAGTTGTGAATAATCTTAAACAAGTGGAGAATAAATCTTAAATAACGAAACTGAGATAATTCGAAATAGGTCAAAAGGTATATTAGCAGTATCATAAGATAATCAGAAATGGGTCAAATGGTATATTAGCAGTATCATAAGATAAACAGAAATGGGTCAGATGGTATAGTATCAGCTAGCATACATTATGGATTCGCTATAATACGATTTACTCCTCCTTTCTATAATTCTGTAAATTGAATTTAAGAATGAAATGTGTGCTTCAGACTAAGGTCTTTTAGATTTGCTGTCAGTATTTTGATGATTATTGTACTGAATACTCTTTTCGTCTTTGTTCAATCTTTTCATTGAATGGCCTTAAATTAATCCATGTTAAATGTGTTATACATGCTAGAAAGTTGCATTTTTTTAATTATACAATATGACTCTGTATTTGGAAATAATTTGTGATAAGCCATGGCTTTGTACCTGTAGTGTGCCTTACGATCTAGCTATAATATTAACTTCCCACTGGTAAATAAAACTTAGGAACAAAACATAAAAAATTAAACTCATTTAATATTTGTAATTCAGTAGTTTTTTCAGTTTACATTCAGAATTCCGTGTGCATTCGATTTCCATTTTCCACGTACAAGAAGTACAAAGAGCTACTACATTCAGAAAGCTATTGATAAAGTTATCAAATAAAAATATTTTGTTAACTATGGAGAGATTTTAGTTTTTTTTCCTTATCAGGAGACATGAAAAATATGTAATTCCCTCGCCGAGACTCGAACTCCGAACCTCTCGAATACCCGCTGAGGATTCTTCCAATTACACCACCAAGGCATGCGGAAAAAGAGGGATATTACATACTCTAACTTTTTAAAGGGCGTCTTGGGATTAGAAAACCCAGTCGCGAAATCCTGGTGGTGACGAACTAACATCAACTAGCTTTTAGTTCGGGCGTCAGTTGTACAGTTGTTAGGTTATTTTGATGCTGAAAACGTGAAAAATGAGCAATGCTCTCGCCGGAATTCGAATCTTGACCTAATGAATGCGAGCCGAGTGTGTTACCGTTATGCCACGAAGGCATGCGGAAAGCAGGGGAGAAAATACCTTATAACTGCATAATTAAAAGAGAAGATAGATGGAGGCTGAAGACTCTCATGTCGTATACGTGCAACTCACAAAAATTTAATTTCACTGCTAGAAGGAGCTACGTACATTCTATACAGAAGCAAGTTTTGAAATGACATCATCTGAGACACCTTAATTCATGTTGTAGTGAGATAAAATTAAAGAATCATCCATCTTGATAGCAGAATTCGACAGTTTACAGGAACGGTCAACCATCAAGTAACCATTCTGAAATATTCTGTTCATTCAATAAATATAACTCTTTATCTTACTTCTACTGTAAAAATGGAGAGTTTTAATTGTGATGTAAGAGTTTATGTACTCTTCCTAAAATGAGAAAGATAATTATCCTTTTAGTTACTACTTATAAAGTTATAATCTGAAGTTATATCTGCACTGATAGTGTTATAATGCATTTTCTCCCTCGTTTCTGTCTGCCTTCGTGGTGTAACGGTAGCACACTTAACGCGAATTCGAGAGGTCCAGGGTTCGAGTCCCTGAGAGGGTATTGCACATTTTTCACTTCCCCCTGCTTCAAAATATCCGAAAGACTCTACAGTGTTTACAATAAAAAACAATTTCCTTTTCTAAACTTACGTATTTTATTTTTAAAACCGTTATTTTATTTTACTTTTCATATAACTCTCATATGTTTATCGTTTTACATAAAATTCTCAAAGGCTTTTCATATGTAGAAAAATTAACTTTAATTTCGTTTTGATTTTGAATGAAAATGTACACTGTTTTACTGAGAATCTGTCGCATGAACCTTGTCACAGCTTTCTGCGGTTGACATGTATCCATTACATCGGAAAATTTTTACTGCTTGTGAATGCACATAGAGCCCCGCATAGAAAATAAAAAAACTGTGAAATAATGCTTCAAAAATGTATCAACAGTTATCACTAAGTTTGAGGATTACGGGAAAAAAATTTCAAGGAGGTTACGCATGTGCCAAAAACTGAACTTTAAACGCAATTACCAGCAAGCGGAACAACCATTTTGGGCATTGTATTGTTTGAATGGCTAACGAAAGTTTGCTCTGAAGAACATGTGATGTTATCCTAATTCCCCAGTTTATCTCCATTTCGAGGACATTAGAGGATATTCACATAACATTATATTATATCCCATTCATTTTCGATCGGCGAGAGAGCTGCCAGACGTGCTGGCCACGAAATCACTCCCACAAGTTGCAAAAGAAAATTGCTAGTGTATACGTGGCTGAGTTACAATGCTGGAAAATGCTATTTTGTATTCCTGAAGAATGTTGAAGCTTTTCATCAATAAATCAGTATGTCATTATTGTACACTTTATGTAAACTAGAGATTTAGTTGCTGACACTGATGCCATCCAAATACATGATTCCTCATTAACGAGTAATGTGATGTTCAATCTGATGCTCAGTAATGACAGACAGATCATCCCAATTGTCATGATGCTTCCAGATTCTCATTCAATAATTGTCACCGTTGAGAAAATTTTAAACATCATTGAACAAAATGCTTTGATATTTAGCTCTGATGCGACACTACTGCAAACATTCACAACGATGGGCCACCAATAGCCGAGTGGTTAATACCATTAAACGCCTTATTTTCATCCAGGTTCAAATCTCGTCGACAAGGCTGGTTGCATCTGACTTTTCATGGTTTCCCTCGAATGTAGCGTGAATATAAGCCAACTTCTATTAGAATGTTCTTTACGATGGTATCTGTCCCTCCCATTAGAACAGAAAGTCCTAGACTAATCCAATACGGTTACAATAGTAGTTTGGTTATTATTGGCAATTTTCTCAAAAGAAGGCGTTATTAGGAATTTACTTTAGGGAAACAGAGAGAAATTACCCATGTCGTTATTGGAGCATCGAAATTTCCCAGCAGGAGTCTCTTTAAGCAAATAACCCATACTTGCTTTGTATTAATCAATTAATCCATCCCTTCTCTGGAGTAGTTAAAGGTATTAGGCTTAAAATTGAAGAATGCGCTTACGTCGGCAGTTCTGCGAAAACACATTGCAATAACTATTATGATAGAATTATTGTATAGTCGATATTAAATGAAGCATAGATTGGTTGGCTAAGGTTTATCGGTTCAGTTATCTCGACTTCATCTTACTGCAAGTATTAAGATTGAAAAAACGTTCTTTAGCCAAATGACTCAGTGGAAGTAACTCTGCACTCAGAGGAAATAAACATTTACATTTAGTAAAACAATTGCTTCAGTGCGAACGTCGTAATTCATTGCCACGTATGAATGCTCTATTAAATGACTTTCAGTTATGTTTTCTATAATACATAATTAATAAGTTACTTTTCTGACCAATAACCTACAAGGATAAGTAAACGATGTGCATTAAGCTTATACTCGGTATAGGAAACATGTATTAACATGTTCTATTATTCCTTTAACAACAGAAATCACATGAAATCGTTCAAGTTTCCTTTCATGTTCAGACAATAAAAATGAACGTCAAATAACATATTCTGTCATACAGAATTTACTGCAGCAAAACCATTTCTGTTGTTACCTGCATTGTATCATGCTGTACATTTATGACACTTTCCACTGCTAGCATTTGTAGTTCGGTAGGGTCTCTCTTCACAGCACGGATTCATTCATTACGCAGGACTGCCTCTATAAAGCTGTTTCTCTAATTGCGTTTGCACAAAATGTGACAGATGGATAGATTGAAAACTGAAACTCGTTTTTCCCTCTCAGAAATGGAAGAATGTGTTAAATATTAACTTATTATATCACACACCTGAACAATACACCTACCTGAACAATAGAAAAGTATTTTATGGAAGAATTGTTTCTATTGTGTTTTTCAGGACGTGATAATTTTACAGTCCCTCTCTCAACAGTAGAAGACGAGTTGTATTACGTGTTTACTGAAAATTTTGTTTCAAAATAATTTCTAGTACTCCTGCATTTTTGCTGCAATGATTACAAACAATTTAAACTTAATCATATATTCAATGCTTCGCGTGTAATGTTTCCTTCTGACTTCGCTTGTATTAATATAACACATGAATAAAAAGAAGCTAAAGTAACTTCTTCAACTCAAACAACTGTATGGATAAAAATGTAAAATCGCTCATGGAAGAGAGGAGATTGCATATTCGTTGTTACCTTCGTCCCCTTACTTGAAATATAGACTTGACCTTATAAAACCTTTCTTACTTAATCTGTCATGCTCCGCAAATGGAGAGTAAATAGTGCTTTTGTAGCTGTCCGCTATTTTTTTTATGTTTCTTAACATCTGAGAAATAAATACACTTCATTTTAACTATTTTTTACCTTTAAAGAGGTAAGAAATTTTGTCATTAATTACTTATTATCAGTTAGATAATACCCATGCATACTGCGCGACAGTTCAACAAATAAGTATCTAAAACATCTCCTTGACGAACTCTTTATGGCAGAAGTTCTATTTAGGGTTGGTGAAAGTAAATAAACAAAAGGAAAGTAAAATGAACCAATAATATTCATTACCAAGAATTTAGAAAGTTATTAGTTTTGGGGCGAGTGCATTGAGAATTCAGGGTTTCAAAACGTTTTCATCCGAAAAATAGCTATAAAATAGTCTTAATGGCCGATTTTATTTCAATTTTTTGTATTTACGGTGCCATTTTTAGCCATTTCTGTCAGATTTTAAAGATGTCTTCTTTCAAACTGTTTTGAATATCTTCTAGCCTTGCACCGGGATTAGAACTTCGGACCTTCCAGTTGCTATCCGGAAATGCTTTCCACTACACAGACGTTTTTCCTAGATCACGCTGGAGAAGGCACGCGGTAAGAAGGGAGAAAATGCTATACATTCTCCCTCTTTTATAGGGTGACTGAGATGGTGGGGACTACTAATCGCAAATCCTGGTTCATAATTACATCTCTAGTCTCCATCCCAATTTAGTTAGGGAGCCACTTGTAGACTAATTTAGAATTTTCAGGGAAGAAATGTGTAACAAGCAGCTATGCCTTCACGGGAATTTGAACCCTGGAACTCCCGAATGCTATCCAGACGTGCTTCCAACTAAACCACGAAGGCACAAGTTAAGGAGGTAGAACATATCTTTCCCAATGATATTCGGCAAGACAAAAAATTAAGATGTTTTTTTATGATGCGACAGAAATGTATAAGTTAATGTAGACTTTTGAAAGCAACAAAAACAATTTTCTAAAATTCGAGAAGAAAACAGAGAACAGTTCTTAAGTAAATTTCCTAAAACGAAAAGCGAACTCGTGAAGATTTTTTAACTCGCGCTGTGAAATTATAATAATCAATTACTATACGTAAATCTATATATGATAAAAACTAGCTCCAAAACTTAACACAATCTAAGGTACAAAAGCTAACAAGGAGTACATTTTACAAGCTTTGAGTTTATTTTTTGCAAGACTACTCAGAATTTTCAAAATTCATAAGACAACTGGAGGAAAAAATATGACGAATAGTTACATAAATATTTTAGGCAATGATAAATATATGACATAAATCAAAAATTAATTTCTTATAAAATTCTAATAATTCATTTAGGCAGGCTTGTGAAGCTAATATAATTGAAAAGCTAAATATTTAAAAACAGGTATCGGGGAAAACTGTGCTAGCCGTATAAATTATGCACAAGGAACTAAAATTATTATAAACATCACTAAGTTAGTCAAGAAATATTTTCAAGTAAGTTCTTTTTCTAATGAAACTGTGAGATAAGAAAATTTCTTTGTTACCATCACAAAAGCATATTGAGTAAAATCTTAACCATATTAAGCTTACCCTTAAAACAAATACTGAATAGCAAAAGAAGTTTCTTTGGAGAAACTTGATCTTTTTGTATCACATCAGAAGAATAAGGAAATTGCAAAGTTGCATTTCTAAAGGAAGTTTATTGTGTTGCTCTTAATACAGCGCAGATAAAGAGAGTAAAACAAAATAACAAAAGGGTGTTGAAAAGAACCTTAGTTTCAAATGAAGTCTCATGCGTTAACTAGGGATAAAAAACAAAATTTTCTTTCGTCTTACAGGTTTTCGATCTGCCTTGTTCGTTAATTGAGAAAAACTTAGAAAATTATTTGCTTTGGAAGTGAGTTCCTTTCATTATGGACCTTTTGGAAACCAAAGTGAATACAAACTTTAAGCCAAAGAATGTATAAATAAGTAATAATTAAGCACTGATGTAATCCAAGATACTACCATTAATTCCATCAATGTTTATTATTCCTTCGATTAATGTTTATTATTCAGAGACATGATCTTTTTGACCATATGCATTCTAGATGAAAATTAACTACTTCACATCAATTGCATGCTGTGAGGGTATCCAATTCACATCGACGTTTCCTTTTGATATGTCCTTGTCCAACTAGAGACTAAAATTATGATGCGTAAACACTTGTTTCTAGAATTTATATATTAGCTGCCTTACTGCAATTAGTAGTGCTCTAGATCTGCACGTAACTGGGCTCATCTTGTATGTTCAAGTGAAAATGAGGAAAGTACATTTGCTTCGTACAATACTCATCTAAATAATGCATAATGGTTGGCGCTGATATATATCTAGGAATTAGGTACAACAGTAAATGCATTTTCTTCTGTAGATTTAATGGTACACCAGAACAGATTCTAATGCAAAATAGATTTCCCTCGATTCATTACATTGACTTTTAGTACTATGTGACTCGATGTTGAGGTATAAATTATTTGTCTTCCAGGTACGTAAGCTATTCGATTGAAGAGAGTTCTAATTATCTAAAAATCAAAGAGGAAATTTCTGAAAGAATTATTTAAAATAGTTTAAGCCGTCCCCACAGCAACAGTCGCCTTCCGTCGATACTTTCATCACTCTTTTAAAGTTAATACATACAAGTCAAAGTTAATACGGTTTTGGGTTACTTCTCTTCTTCTTTCAACCATGAAGCAACAATATTTCTGTTGATCTACTTTGTTTTATTTGTTTTGTTCTATCTGGAAACGACTAAGCATACCCTGTTGATTGTGTTTGCAAAATCAACTTCTCTCTTAAGTACCTCTTCTATACATTGTTATAATAAAGGACGGCAATGAGTCCAAAAGTTTTAATTTTGAGACTTGAGAGGCCTAATTTAAGCATTATGATCCATAATTCATCGGAAACGATTTCAGGAAAAATGTTAGTTTCCCTTGCATTTAATGAGCTTGAGCTTTCCAATTTCGTTATTTACTATACACACTTTCCATATAAAACCGTTTTTCTAGAAAATTGCTAAATAAACAAAACGGTTGTTTATAAATTGCCAAGATACTGTGAATTATAATTTACTAATTTCTTCAACGTTATGTGCAATATTGTATCATTAAGTGCATTTTCACAACCAAAAATTGCACTAAGCTTCCTAGAAGTTCTGTATATACGACTCGCGATTTTTGCACTGAAAATCAGAACTTGCTCTTCCTTTGTGTCCTCCATGTCCCTGTCGACTAAGCTGTAACGAAGCTGCGAAATAAATTGATAATGATAAAATGTAAGTATTAACAGGTCAAATCGAATTCGACTTTCTTAAGTCGTTGTTATGTATTTCTCCCGCCTTCCAGGCATGCCTTCGTGGTGTAGTGGTCAGAGGGCTCGACGCGTATTCGAGAGGTCCGTGATTCGAGTCCCGGCGAGGGCATTGCTCATTTTTCATGTCATCTGCTTCGAAATAACCTAATGTCTCTACGTCGTAATATTAAACTGTTTTAAGTATGAAAGAATATTTTCCGTTTTCTAAAAATAAAATATTTTCCAGAGCATATTAAATCCTTCGCTTTTTTTAAAACATCCAATACATGATGATTCAGATGCTTAAACTGAGGTATAAAATGTAATGAGATATCCCAAATTTCGATATATTTATATCACTCAAAATTAACTGATACATGAAATAATAAAAAAAAAGTCTGAAGTAATGACCAGCAGGTATTTTAACGTCGTAGAAGTGTTGATCCATAACGAATAGGAAATTGGAGGCGAAGGAAGATTAAATCTTCATTTTTTATTTCCGCTTGTTGTGGCCACAATCAACTTGGCACATGAAATGTGCATATTCCAAAATAGCTCACATTTTAGATTAGTTTTCAGTAAGAAAGAAGAAAGTAGCAGACAGCAGTCCAACTAGACCGAAGCGTAAAGAGCAAGTGCGTTACGTTCAAGGTGAAATCCCAATTCAGACTGAGTTAGTTTTGGTTTACAATGCGTTTTGATTGGATAGTCAATACTTCTGTAAAATTATTATTGGTCACTTTGTCAGGACTGAGTGTTCTGTGCATAGCTTTCGCAAACATGTTGAAGTAACTCCTTAACCTAAAGTCCTGCTCTGGAACAGGGAGCTGAAATGAGCTTTGTTCTGGTGTACATACTGTGCTGGAGAATAACTGCACTTGAAAGGGATTTAAAATCCTCGTTTATTAAATCACTATTATTTACACACTTCCCAACTCGGGAGGGATACAGAAAGTAAAAGACCACACTTGGGCCTAACTTAACAATCAAATAAATTTAAACTAGCTAAATATAAATTTAAGTAAATCTTTGCTCACAGAGATAAATCGCGGAGTTGGCCTTTAACTAAATGGTGCGTAGCAAGAAAATACTAATACTAGCGCACTTCAATTTATTTCAATATGCAATCACGTAGTAAGCACTATGGCTTATAATTTTAGCTGCTAGCTGGTCAGGCGAACGTCGAACAGAATGTCCGTGATCTGAGACTAAAAGCTCTCTCACACTGAAAGGTTTCTACCTCTGGTTTAAATAGTACTTGGCTGTACTTCAAATTAGCATAAGCTGAAAACGCGCGCTTCTTCTGACGGGAAGTTGAAACAGAGAAGAGATAGAAAGATTTAAATTAAAATAAAACTTTGTTAGTTTAACTAAAACCTTACATACTTCCCGCCAGAATTGCGGTAGTTAAACTACTGTGGTCCAAACGGACCATGTTGAAACTCGCAATTCTAAACAAATAGTCAAAATTTAACTCTTCTAAACTTAAGCCAACCCTTACAAGGCAATATCTGTTTGTGAAAAATGCTTACAGACGAACTTGCTTGGTACAAAGTCTTCAAAATTTTTTTTTCATCTAAGTCTTACTCCTTCCAGCAAAATCTGGAAGGAAAGGAATTTTAGTACAACATAATAACAGTAAATTTCTAGGTACAATTCTTTATTCTTACCCGTGTAAATTCGCACACACACATTATCATTCAAGCACAATTAAATTCTTCCCCCAATGCTCTCTCACCGGTGTTGGATGAAAAGCAAACCGCCATTGCGGGTTTTCTGTGTTCGGGGGTGTTCAAATCTCCCACCTACGATCGACTAACATTAGTTAGAACTTGACATACGAGACCTCAAAAGACGCCCTATAACCAGCTAAACCTGAGGTTCTTACTAGCTTTATGTCTAACACTTTAAGTGTATTTGGTGGAGAGCCTATTTAACACTTGCATTCTAAAATTACTCAAACTTTAACTTTTCATGCATACAATTCGCAGTTTGCACATATAATTCACATTGATATTGCACTTAACGTGCATTGCTAGCATAATATTATTTGTTACATTTTATAACACTTTAACAATTTCATAGCAGTCATGAAATACAAATGTAGGTTAAATTTCTAAGCTTACAGCAAGTGCTTCCCATTCCTTTCTCAAGGTACTTTCCTGAAATATCACATTACACTGAAATAATAGTCCACAGACTAAATCGTGTTCTTCAATTTTCCGATTTTTCATTCTAGACGTTTTACAAGTCTTTCGACAAAGCGTCATACAAAATCATTTAGTTAACATTTTCCTTTTCAGCAATTCATTGCTTTTACAAAATTAATCTATTTACAATGCTTCAGAATCTATTTTACAAACATTAAGTAATTTTAAATCTTTGCCGAATTACAATTTTTTAAACAAAAACATTTTTCTCTCAAGAAAAGTTTTTTATCGCCCACTTGGCGTAAAACTCAACCTCGCTTGAGGTAAAATCGACCCTGCAACTTGCAGTACACTCGAAAATTAACTAAACTTTTGAATTAGAAATGCTACTTATCGTGTTGTAGTCATCCATCCTTTTCTTGGCCCAGTCCTTGAAAGTTGGGTAAGTTGAAGTTTGGGCCAGTCTTCTTGACTTTGGTTGTTGGTCCTTGAAAGCTTGTTCATCTCTTTTCCTTTTACAATTCCGTCGTTGTATCCTGGGATACATGCGCTGGGGAGGAGGCTGCTCTGCTGGGCGTTTGGTGGACTGGGCCCTTCGCTCCTGGGCCCTTGTTCGTTGCTGCTCCTGGTTCCTGCTGTATTCGGGACGTTGATTCTCAGGCTGCAATCGAGGCTGCTTGCTTCTCAGGCACCTGTCCGATGTTTCGGCAGTTCTCTTGGATACATTGGGCTTTCCTTGCCCATTCTGCTTTCGTCTCTTGGTTTGCTCGTAGGTCCGTTCGTAGGTCTGCTCACCTGCATCGTCAGACTTTCTTTTGAATCCACATTTTTGGTTCTTACTTCTACTTTGTTGAGGGGGAGCTTTCTTTTTCTGACTTTTCGCTGCCGTTGTAGCTGGTTCCTGTTGTTTTCGCTGAGGTACATCTTCTGTGCTATTTGATTGTCTCGGATCCTGAAAAAAATCTTTAAATACTGACATTTTATTTCTATTATAGTACGGCTTGATTTTATCCACATTCGCCGTGATTCTTTGCCCGTCATTTCTTTTTAATATAACCACTGCCTGTGTAACTTTCGCGATTATGAACGGGCCTTCAAAACGCGGAAAAAATTTCCCCACCTTTTCTTCTGGGGCATTTGACAAGTTATGTTTTATTTTCAGAACTTCATCTCCCACATTGTACTTGACCCCTCTTCTCTTTTCGTCATAATATAATTTTTGTTTTCTCTGGGCCATTTCTATATTTCCCGTCGCTTCCCGTATCAACTTTTGTATATCACTTATTTTAAAGTCTTCTGCCCTTTCC
>KK113376.1:710655-814067 GCA_000611955.2 Stegodyphus mimosarum
AAATTTAAATATGCTTATCTGAATATCAATTTAAACTTTTGTTCATAAATTAATTTCAGCATTTTTATTCTGAATAAATTTAATTACTGTTTATCCTCGATCTTCGATAAATGTCTATAGAAAGACCTGGCCTACTGAGCAAATCAATTTCTTACACATTTTGTGTAATTACGCTTTTTGAAACCTGAAAAGTTTGAATCAAAGCTATCGACATGTGTAAGGTTATGAGAGCCGAAAACGATGTAGTGTCTTCGACCAATCGAATACGAACGCGGAGCTAAGTTATGTGAGAAGCTTTGAAATTCAATATTGAGAGTAGAGTTTTGGTAAACATTCACTCACAATATTGGCACTCGCTGCTTCTTTCTTTGTTGATAAGGTGTTGGAAAATGCCAGTTTTCATCAAGTTTCGCTGCACGGGATATCTAAATTCAAAATTTGATTTTATGGAAGACTCCACAACGCCTGCAGTTTTAAAGATGATACTGGTGAAAGCTATTTGGTTCTACTGTAGCTGTATGGAAACAGGAAATATTTCTCACTATCCAAATAATGATTTCTTTCAAGCGAAAGCTATTTTATGCACAGCCCGAAAATGTTTTGGAGTATGCTTTCCAGCTGCGGCCTTTTGGGAATTTTTTTATGCTTTTAAAATTACAATGAATGCTTCATAGGTGCTTTATAATCCACCTTACGTCTTTGCCAACTTTCAGGCAGTCTATTGACCTCGTTTCAGCTGTTTTTAGTATTTTCTTCTAATCGACAGAAATTGGACATCGGCCTTTGGCCTCTTTTTAAACTTCATTAATGTATGTTTACTCCCCCCAGATCCATTTTTGATCCAGTCAGTTTAATCTCGGCATGTTAGAGCTCGAAGAGCTTACTGAAAAAGTCGTCAAGGTAATACAAGAAGCCTGCGAAGTAATTCTGCCGGTCAGAACCACCAAAAAGCCGCAAAGTCTAAGCTGGTGGACAAGCGACCTTAAAGTACAGAAAAAAAAGTACCGTGTACTGCGACTCCGGTTTAAGCGAGATCGCCAAAGAAATGACAGCGCAGACTCAACAAGCTTTCCAGCGAGAAACGGCCCATTATAAAAGGATGGTCCTACAGGCAAAGCTCACCTCCAGGAGGGCTTTCTGCACAGAGAATACAGCTCCATTTGGCATACACCACAAGCTGGCGAACGGGAAGCTGCATGCACCTACTAAGTTTCATCTCCTACATGCAATGACAGAAGATGAAAGCCCCACGGTCAACACACTGAATGCGATCCTAGATGCAGTGCTCCTGCAGGACGATATGACAGAAGATACAGCTGAGCAACAACAGCAAAGGACTACGGCAACAGATACTTCCATCCCAGATGACAAGGATATCACAGCACAGGAATTGATACAAATACTACGCTGCCTTCCCAAGAAAAAAGCTCCGGGGCCGGACGGAGTAAATTATAACATCGTCAAGGCCGTCTTAAGTTCAAACACTGAATTCTTCACTTCACTCCTGAGCAGGCTTTATAGCACGGGTACATTCCCGCGGTGCTTCAAAGTAGGGCAAGCAATGTTCTTTCTAAAGAAAAATAGAGACCCCTCCAACCCAGACTCGTAAGACCCATCTGCCTCTTGTCTGCGTTGGGGAAGGTGTACGAAAAGATCATTATGAATCGGCTGAGGCATCACTTGCACCTCACCAATTAATTAAGCCCTAACCAGTATGGCTTCAGAACCGGTACATCAACGGTTCACGCACTCGCAAAAATTAAAAACGAAATTAATAAAAATCAAGGGAACGGTCACCACACGGCGTTTATCAGCCTCGACTTAAAAATCGCCTTCGACACGCTGTGGTGGCCAGCCATACTCAATGCACTGGCAGAAGCTAAATGCACATCGAACATGTACAGAACAATCCAGCACCACCTGTCAGACCGAAGCGTCACAGTCGTCCACAACGGAGGTATACTCCAGAGGAGGTAGTGTCGTGGATGCCCACAAGGCTCATGCGCGGGCCCCCACCTCTGGAACATAACTTTCAACAATATTCTCTCAGAACAGTGGCCGGAGCATACAAGGGTTATAGCTTACGCGGACGACGCGGCCTTTATAGTAAAAGGTCGCACGAGAAGGGAACTACAAGCGAACAGCAATCAGACCTGCTCCCTGTTCAGCGAAAGATGCCAGAAGATAAAATTAATAATAGCGGAAAGCAAGTCTCAAATTCTGCTTTTCCCCAAAACAGAAGGAACGCTGGTCAGACAGCCTCGCATTATCATCAATGGCCAGCGGATAAAAACAGTTAAGCAATTAAAATATCTGGGTCTACTGTTTGATAATAAATTGAACTGGATCCCACATGTAATTGACCTCAAAAAACGTACCGCGACCATTGCCAAGAACATGCGATTAATGCAGGGTCACAGTTGGGGCCTCAATTCGCATATTCATAAGATCATCTATCAGACAGTTGTAGAAAAGATTCCCCCCTGGGGTTCACTCAGGAGAATTCCTGGGAAGTACTGGCTAGGATCTATACTTAGGCAGTCTCAACCACGGGGGTATATAAGTTGACTTCACAGGACTAGAGCCCGAGTTTATTCTCAGGTTGGTTCAGGCTTGGCAGGGACCGTACTGGTACTGTCCTGTCTGTTCCTCTGGCTGTGGTGGAGCTATATAGCACGTAGATTTAAGGGCCTTCTCGGTGGGGGTTTGACCCTCATAGTTCCAGTGACGGGGACTGACGAGGTTAGGCAAGGCACCAAGCGTACTTTCTGATGCCGAGGGAGTGGTGCCCCGAGGCAAAGGTGTCCAGTGTTCATATTTTCGATTTAGTTTTCAACGTTTCTCGTCCTTGTCGAAGCGACGTATAAAGCCGGGCAGGGACTATGGGGTCCGCGCCGTCATTGAGGGGTCCACCAGGACCTGGATATCTTAACTTCGAAAGGCGATCCCAGGGCGAAGGTCCCGGTTCTGGCGCAGTGTAGAAAAGATTGTAACGTATGCGGCGGCTGTATGGGCGCAGCCGATGCAAAGCCGTAAAGTGAGGCATCTTTCAAGTAAACAAAGGCAATTTATGTTAAATATCACTAGGGCCTACCGCACGACAGCAACTAGCGCACTGAATATTTTAGCAGGTCTCGTTCCCCTTCACATCATCGCCGAAAGGGAGGCAGTCCTGCAACAAGTTAAGCAACTGCGGCAACCAGCCACCTTATATGAAGATACTTACTGGCCCAGAGATTATGAAATTCCAGCCAATCCACTTGAGTACCACCCAGCACAGCAGAGAGTAGGAGTACGAATCAACCTCAAAGGGCGTCCTGATGATATGAACAGGCACAATACCCGTATCTTTACTGATCAAAAATCAAAAATGGATGAGAACGTTGGATGTGCGTACGTAATGTTTCAAGGCCAAGAACAGGTCGCGTAATGGAAAAGCCATCTTAACAAAAACAATAAACAATAGTGTCTTTCAAGGGGAGGCACTGGGAATTCAAAAGGCAGTACAACATATTGCTTACCATAACATCAGGAATGCAGCAATAGTTTCCGACAGCATGTCAGCCCTACAGGCCATCTAAAATCCGGCACACACGTCCACAATTATCAAAGAAATTCAGTACCACCTAAGGCAGACAGAGCATCTGCATGTTCGCCTGGCATGAACGAAAGCCCACGCAGAAAACACCGGAAACGACGCAGCCGGCCTCCTCGCAAAAGACGCAGCCCTCAACAAAGCAGCAGAGGAATTGGAAATTCCATGACCACACTCTACTTTGAAACGACATCTCCATCTGCAGGCTCTCGCAAAGTGGCAGGAAGAATGAGACACTGCACAAACAGGCAGGCGTACACACTACCATCTAATGTACGTAAACCCTGCCCGGCTATATTCTAATACGCACTTGGTCCGCTATATCACGGGCCATGGGCTTTTCCCGGAGTACTTTGCCAGGCATGGCACGACTGACACAGATCAGTGCAGTTGTGGCCAACTGGGCAATCCGGAGCATTATGTCACAACCTGCCCACTTACCAGTGAACTGCATATACGTATTCCAACTGTCAATACGCAGGCGTTCTATAAATTCATGATTAAGCAGAAGCACCTGTATCGACAGATCATTAAAATCATGAATTTACTTGCCAGACACGGCAATGACCTTTGTGCAGTCGAATAATTAGTGCAAGGCCTGTATGGCTTCTGAGAAATGTCTCCTCAGATTATGCAAATATAGCGCTGAACAAGCAAACTCTACCAACAGTAAGTCAAACATGCCAAGTACACCACATATATGTACATGTACTGTATATCCGAAGCGTCGCATCGGAAGTACTGAACAACCAGAGGACGCTGCCAAGTACAAGTATCATATACATGTAAACGTATAGCTCTCGTGAGGCTCTTCTCTAGCCAACCTTAGATAAGGGTGGACGTGGTGCTGTACTGATTAATCTTTACGGCAAAGGGACAGTGCCCACGTCCACCGTCACTTATCACTTATCACTTACCTAAATAACATACAAAAAGATAAAGGAAATTGAACTATAGCCAGACATGACAGTATCTTTCTCAGGAAACAAATTTGTGATAAACCAACACCTTTATTCTGTATAAATCATTTCAAGATACTGAAATTAATGAATGAACAGAGGGAAAAGTCTAAATAAATCTATTTTGAATAAAATGAACACTGCATGGGATTATCTCATTAATTTCGTTACAGATATAATATTGTTTCATCAATTTCGTTACAGATGTAATATTATCTCATTAATTTCATTTTTCAATAGAACTGGATATAAAGGATGACATATTAAGAGATGCTTTAATATCCACATATATCTGCTGATCCAAGTAGAAAGCGTGATAGGATTATATGAAGAAACAAATATTAGTCGATATTAACATTTAACGTTGTCGACAAACAGATACAAAATCAAACCTCTCGACATAAATCAGAAACAATCTATTTTTCTCTCGCCCTCCAGTCTTTTAGAATACTCCGTAAACAAACAGTTCCTCACAATTTTACAGTTATGATAAAAATCTTTATGACTTTCCTTCTTTTTACTCAAAATAATTCTTGCAGTGTTTTTTCTCATGCAGTTAGTTTCTGAAGCATTTTTACTGTAACTCTATGCATTTAAGGCAGAGGAAAAAAAGCACTAATTTTATAAAATGGACTTGAAAGTTAGCATATTTCATGAGAAAACTATATTTTATAAAATGCTCCCAGAAGTTCTGAAAAGGAAATATTTATCTTTTTCTCAGTTAAAAGTTTTGCTTTTGAGTTCAGCTTCGTAAAATACTTGGAAGATTAAGGGAGAACGTTCGCTGATACAGTACATTTTCTTTGTTGCGAAAGCCGAAAATATATTTTATTGAAAGCTAGTAGAAAGATAAAAGGTATACTTATCTTTCTCTAAGATAGAACTTCTAAGAAACTTTGAAAAGTACGAGTAAACTCTCGCTTGAATGAATAAATTTTCATTGTTGCAAAATACCAAAAATTTTAACTTTTGTAATTTTTTAAATTAACAATACAGATGACTTCTCACAGAATTTTAACTTTTCTAGGTGGTTACATCAAAGCACACCAAGTCTATCTGGCTGAAGAAGAGGATATTTCATAGAAGACGTTTAAGAAAAACTTGCTTGTATAACCGTTACGGCGAAAGATACTGAACGATTCACCGAATTCGAATCTGGCCCCATCTATCACTATTTAAAATTTTCATATACTTATAATTCCAGTTAGATTGCCTGTGAATGGTGCTATAAATGAATTTCAGGATCATTAGTATTTTTATTATTCTTCCCTCTATTTTATTTTCATAATGTTATTTGATCATTTGTACTTTCTGATGTAATGTTTAGCAAAAAAATATTATCAGGACTACTGTTTCTTCTAGTTCATTTTGCAAACATAACTGGAGTCCTGAACAGGAACAGGGAGCTTACTAAAAGCTGTGTTCCTGCGTGTGTAGAAGATACAACAAAGATAAGAAGGGCTCAAATTACCCTTTATTTGCTTATCGATTTTACAGACGTTCCTGCATTTCGAGATACAAATACAAACCACTTGTGGCCCGAAAGTAAACGAATATAAGACTACTAACTAACTAAATTTAAATAAGAGCTAGCTTTTAATATTTTACACAGATGACTAGCACAAAGACTGGTCTTTTAAATTACTACGTCTGTAGTACGCAAACTGCGGAAAACTACAATACGTCTTTAACTTTAAAGGGGATTAAACCTCTGACCTTAAAGGCGGACAGTACCTGATGGCAAGCTCGCGTGAAGACTCGTAGCAAAAGGGCTCTCTCTCCTTCCTTCTACTTCTGCTCTTGACATAAAGCCACAACTTAAATACTTAAGCGTTAGCAAGTACAATTTGTATAAACATGTTCACGCGTTCAATCTGGCCGGAAGTGGAAAATAAGAGATGATAGTAAAGTTTTAAAATAAAATAAACGTTAGTGAACTTAAAATCCTTACAATAGTTTTTAATTTAAGATGTTAATATTAGAAGCAGTTCAATAGCGTTTAAACATTCGATTGCCAAAAATACACATTTTACATATTTGCTAAGTTAAATTACTTTACTATGAAACTTAGTTAAATTTAAATTGAACCTACTAAAACTCAGTTCGTTTGGAAAATGTAAGATGATTTCCATTTTGCTAAAGGATGTACTTAAAACGAGAAAGAAGAAGAAATTACACATTAAAGTTTACTCCTCCGTCGGTCACGCTATAGAAGATAACATTAGAATCAGATATTTAAGCACAATCCCATGCATATATATAAATAATTGTTTGCTGCTGTTTCTTATTCTCTTAACGTGAATCAATTCAATAAATTCATTATGGCCAAGAGTTAGCAAGAGCTTATTAGAATCAGATATTTAAGCATAATCTCCATATATATAAATAATTGTTTGCTGTTGTTTTTTATTATCGTAATCTGGATAAGTTCAATTAATTCATCATAGCCAAGCGTTATCAGCGCTTATCATTCGCCAGAGCCTTGAGTACTTTTTAAAAGATAGTTCGACTTTTACCCAGCCCCGTTCCAGTCCGTTTTGATGCCGCGGCCTTCAAGAAGCGTATCCGAGGGTCTAGCGCTTCTCTAGTTTTCGGTGCCAGAAAACTGAAAAATGTGCAATGCCTTCGCCGGGACTTAAACCTGGACCTCTCGAATGCATGTCGTGCGTGCTGCCGTTACACCACGAAGACAAAATGGAAGTAGGGAGAAAATACTTTCTAAAATAATTTCCAGAAGCAACGTGGCTCAGACCAAGCTTTACTATCCTTGTCTCGCGTAGGAAGTTTTTTCCCTGGCTTGCCCGATCCCAGATTTGTCACCTATAGAGCATGTCTTGGATCTTTTGGTATATCAAGTCCAGTCTAGGAGTTTGGTCGAACTTCAGACTTGCTTACTGCAACTGTGAAATGAGGTAACGCAAGACATCAGCTGGGACCTATATACTTCAGTTCCAGTCTGTATCACATCGTGTATTCGCGCCAGAGGTGGCTTAACAGATACCCATTTATTTGCAGTTTTCTCTGTAGTAAATGTATAATTTTCTTTGCCCTGAAAGTACACAGAAATTTACTTCCATTAAATAAAATGATAGCAGAATTGTATGAATATTTTATAATTAAAGCTTTTAACTAAACAACTTTCAATAAGATGGTAGATAGATTAGGCATGATAATTTACAGCAGACTTTTCTGGGTACCACACATTAAGGAGGTTAAGCAGAAAATAAATCAGCTTAGCAATTCCATGGTTAGAACAACAGGACCTCGTTGGGGCACTCCAGTCACTATGCTCAAAAGCTGGTAGAGAACAATTTCAGAAAAGATCATATTATATGCGCCTACCATATGGGGAAGTAGGGTCACCGCCCATATGACGAGGCAGCTTCTCACCGTCTACAGAATGCAACTATAGATAATGTGCAAAGGTTATAAAAGATCTCCAACGCGACGCTGCATGTGATGGATATCCCACCACTGGACCTTCTAGTGGAGAGAGAATGATTATTAGTAAGGCCCCTGCGCCTGAAAGATAATGTCTGTCTGTGGGAAAAGACATTCTATCACACAGACTATGAGAAGTGCAAGCCGATCATGCTAGCATACCTGGCAGAGGCGGAATTTCTAGCATTAAAAGCAGCCATTACTTTGGCAAAGTATCAGTTAGCAATAAAGGTAAATATATATATAGTAATTCCGCCTCAAGTTTGGAAGCTATCCGAAGGCAAAAGACTAAAAGTCCGTTAGTGCAAGGCATACAAAAAATCCCACTAGATGACAGACCCAACTTGATCTGGGTTCCGGCTCATGTGGGTATTACTGACAAAGAAGCGGCGGACGTGGTTGCGAAATCTGCAGCCTATGGAACACAGTAGACTAGAAAATCCAGTACATGTCATAGTCTTATTTAAAAAAAATAACGGTCAATAGCCTTATGCTAGAATGGCAGAAACGATTGGAAAAGGAAAGCACCGAAAGGAGAACCTACAAAAACACCAATTAATGAATACAGGCCGCAATGGGCGGGGAATACCTGCCGGAACAAGCAGGCGAAAAGTAAGATAGGGGAAGTGATCAAGCTATGCTCAGCGAGGTATTAATTTTTTTTTTTGCTCTTGAGAATTCGATCATCGCAACATAATTTCAATAGCAAACCGAAATGGTGGCGGGAAGCTTTACAAAAGTGGAGTGTATTGAACTGACAACTCGCAAATAACGGAGTACCAGATTAGTGTAGTTATCTCTAACAACGGTAATACCCAAGTAATTGAACAGTAACAAAAATACTCTCTTGTTCTACAACTATTAGAGCATTTGCACATATTCCAAGCAGATCAGCTAAGGTACCAGAAAACTGAGTCACGTTGTAGAGTCATTAGTTTTTTTGACGTAGGAGACGTGGTGGAGAGAGCATCATAATTAGTAAGGTCCCTGGGCCTGAAAAATAACGTCTGTCTGTGGGAAAAGTTGGCGCCCGAAGAATCATTCATCACCTTTTAGTTCGGGTGCATTCAGGTACATTCGGTATTTCAGTACATTCTGTTTTTTTAAGTAGGAGACGTGAAAATATGCAATGCCCTCGCCGGGAATCGAACCTGGACCTCTCGAATAAGCGCCGAGTGTGTTAACCGTTACACCATGAAGGCATGATGGAAGGAAAAAATACCTTTTAACGTAACTCCGTTCCCAGAGAGTGTTACAGCAGCTGAAAAGCAAAATTTGAAAAATAACTCGCCCCATAGAACAGTAACTGGACTGTAAGAGCACGGACTATTGTAATGTAAGCTTATTTCTATACATTTTGCATGCACTTGTAAAAAATAATGTTATAAGCAATAAATATAACAGAGAAATTCCAGCCAATGTATAACTGAATTACAAGTTTACTGTGATTATCTCAAGAACAGTATTGTAAACATGATATCAGATAATATTTAAATGTACACATAACTGTCGTGAATATATCTATGTATCTCATGTAACCGTGCAAGACAATGTTTGTAATTAATTTGTATTTTGTTTGTAGCCATGCTTATACGCAGGCCTTGTATACTCATGTAATATTTATATATGGAAGAAATAATTCCTTTTGCCAAGATGACTATTAACACTGTAAGACTTTTAAAACAAAGTCAGGTCAGAGGTTATACCTAGCCGCGCTCAGTTTTTTCTCTGCTTAGGTTTCATTTGCAGCAAAGTTAAAAAGATTCAAGTTATTTTAATTACGGCAAAACACATAAAGTTATCTGCTTAAGAGTGAGGGATGCTTTATAGTGTGTTACTTTAAAATATGAAATTCAGGGTTATTTTCAGCAGCCCGATTTGATTGGACAAGGTCAACTCGCTTAATTTTTCTCCAGTTCATTTCCATTTAGCGTGTTTCCATTCATGAAAAGCACGTGAATGAAGGCTGACTTGAACTTTAGTGCCAAATGAAGTGAAGAAAATAAATGTTGAGCGATGAAGACAGTACAAGCTGTGATCGCAAAGGGGCCCTGGCAAAGGCCTTGGAATGTAGCAGATCATAGTGGAAGATATTTCAATGGAAACTGACTCGTATTTACATTACACATAGGGAGGAGTAAGGAAATTCTCATACAGCCAATAGTTTCGCCGAGATTTGAATTGTCAGTATTCGGCGATCTTACCGCTTGGCGACTCGTGGGCCAAAAGTTGAAGAGGTTCGTTTGTAAAAATATATTGTTGCAAACAGAAACAACGCATGCACTTCATTTTCCCAACATGAATAATGTTTGTACATGATATCAGTTCTACTTTCCAGAAATTCAGCTTAATATTCAAGATATCAGGACCTTTTTCACTTTGACTAGATTTCTCACCGAATCAAGCATTAAAATATTTTTACTACTGAACTCTCCTTTCTACGTTTTCAGCTTCTAATAAAAGCTTTCATAGAATAAACGAAATTCATGATATTTGCGTTCCTTGCTCCGACTGGAAAACTCAATTCAGCTACTCGGAAATCGCAGTCAAATAAGCGAAGAGCATGAGGCTTTAGATATGTTCAACATCAATCAGGCGAGGACTTCCGTCTTGTCGTAAGCTACAAAAAATAACATTTCTTAGCTTCAATAATCTTGAAGAGTTTAACTGGCTTGGGTATCACGCAATGTTAAACTATGAAGACGTTAAGCGACTTATCACAAAAGTCTAAAAGTATCACAGAAACTTGGAAAGGCTTTAAAAGACCTTGAATTTGAAACTAATTAAGTTGAACAGAAGGCACTCATGGTGATTATAACTCCGCAATGTATAAATTTACAGCTAGAAACTCAAAGTAGTAAGTCAGATATAGAGCTTGTATTTAAATAAATTAATAACCAAAGGCTTCACAGAGCAATTTAACGCAAAGTTGACTCAGAACTTAACCGGCATGAATTTCAACTATCCGAAGACAGAAACTCTTATCTAAACTAGCACCTCTAGTAACTTGGCCACGAGTGGTGGAACACGTTTTGTCTTAACAATCTCAAAATCTTACTATAAATACACGCGAGCATTCTGGCGGGAAAACGGAAAGAGAGGATAGACAGTACATATTCAAAATATAAAATAACTGGTTATTTAAATTAAAGAAGGGCACAAACTTTAATCATATTTCCTTTCAAAATGCCTCCAAGATTTTGCGTGGGAAAGAAGAATATTGTTACCTGCTTGTATGCCGATTGAAAATTGTTTGAAGATATGCGCTTGAACAAAATTTATAATTTCAATTGCTTGATGAAAAATACTTCCTGTTTGAATTGGAAGCATTTTTGAGTTCACTGCTTGTTGATCCGTCATATGGCGAATTCTTTTTTTATCTCGGAGAACTCTCTTTGTCGCCTATGTCTGAAACGCCGATTCTGTCCCCAACATTATTGTGCTTCATCTGTACAGCATTAACAGAGATGCCTTACGAATTTTTTTCCAGTGAAATAAATATGAAAGGTTTTCTAAAATATCTCAAGCCTTTGTAGTGGTTTCCAATGGTGAAAAAATATAAACTCCTCTTTAAACGAACTTGAAAGTGTGTACCTTGCAATCATTAACAGCTTAAAACACAATATTACAACAGTCAAGAAAGGCAAATGTTGCAGAAGGTTTCTCCTGTACAACTCAGGGCCCGTATAGAATGATCGTCCTTTGAACTAAACACCTCGACTGTAATTACCTTTATTGAATCTGATTTCCAGTACACCTTTTAGTCCATTGTAAGAGCGAACATTTTGATCAGTTTCCTCAAGTGTATAAAGGTTTCCTACTTTACTGTTTCAAGTTCTATGACATAGGAAACTTCCATGACTTCGTCATTTTGTTTATGAAATGCCTGCGATGAATGTAACTTAATCGCTTAAAATGAACTCCCAATCATCACTCGAAAAATTCTTTTTCCCTTATGCTGAAGGTGGAAAATCTGAAAATATTGCTTCAACTTTGTTGGTTTACAAGATCATTCGCGAAACTTTTGCTACAAATCATATACTGAGGTCTTCTCTCTGTTTAATTGTTAACTGAAATATAATGTTACAAAATAATATATAATAATATAAATAAATAACACAAATATATAATAATATAAAATAATATAGTATAATATATCAGGACTTAGCATTCTGTGTGTATTCTTTGAGAACATGGTAAATTCTGTGATAGGGTTCTTATCCTTAAGTTCTAAGTCCTGAACTGGAACAGTGAGCGGATAATACGCTATGTTCTGATGTAACTGCTGGGCTGGATAATAACTGCACGTGAAGGGCTTTGAAATCCTCTTTTATTCAATCACTATTAAATACAAACCTCCCAATTCGGGAGAGATACAGAAAGTAAAAGACCACACTTGGGTCGAACTTAACAATCAAATAATTTTAAAACTAAACCTAAAATAGAACTTAAATTAAACTTTGCTTCGCAGAGCAATTCGCGGAAGTTGGCCTCTACCGAAAAGGGTGTGTAGCAAGGTATACTAAATACTACCGCACTTTATTTGTTTTACAATGCAATCACGTAGTAAGCACTATGGCTTATAAATTTAAACTGCTAGCTGGTCAGGCGAACGTTGAGCGGCGTGACCGTGATCTGAGGCTAAGCTCTCACACACCGAGAGGTTTCTACCTCTGGCTTAAATAGTGCTTGGCTGAACTTCAAAAATTAGCATAAGCTAAAAACGCGCGCTTCTTCTGACAGGAAGTTGAAGCAGAGAGGAGATAGAAAAGATTTAAATTAAAATAAACTTGGTTAGTTTAACTAAAACCTTACAAATATAAATAATATATATATATATATATATAATATAAATAAATATCAATATATAATATAAATAAATATCAATATATAATATAAATAAATATCAATATATAATATAAATAAATATCATAACAAATTCATGAATTTTTATATACTTGAAAAAAAGAACATCCTGTACTCTTAATATTAATGGCTGGCTTGTATATACAAAATGTATAAATGTAATAAAAGACATGTCCATAGAAACAGAAAACTGGGAAGGACAGTGACAGTAAATGTTTCATCAAAAGGAATACACGGAAATCAAAAAAGGAATACTGTTTCTTACTGTAAGAATATTTACGCTTACTGACTACAGTAAAGCACAATTACGAATTTCTCTGGACCTTGAAGAAAATCAAAATGGAGGAATCGACTGTTACAGCATTATTATTGTTATAGAAAAAGAGTTAAAGAAATCACATAATTAAAAAGGAATTAATGTGCGAATGAAAACTTTTTATTGAATATGAGCTATAACGTAAGTTTACGCAGAGAACAACACACGATTCTAGAAGAGTTTGGGCTTTTGTAGAAGGGACGGCTCTAAGCGAACTGACTTCAAATACTAAAGCTGTAGAGACATTGGGTTATTTAGAAGCAGGAAAGATGAACAATGCCCTCGCCGAGATTCGAAGCAGGGACCTCTTGAATAGGAGTCGAGCGTGCTGATGACTACACCACGAAGGCATGCTAAGGTGGCTGGAGAAATACCTTATAAAGCTTATTTGTGTTATTAGATGTAATAAACACTTTCAGAGGCGATCGCATTAGAGAGATGGTCACCACGAGAAGGTTTACTATATTTATATTTATTGGTTTATGATATTTATATTTTATTTAAAAATGCTTTTAGCGTGAAACCTTTTTCTATGGCTTCATTGTTCTGCATCATACTTAAATACGTATTTCATTCATGTGAACCTTTTATTATTAGAGTCTAGTATTCAGAGGGCGCATAATTCCCCCTTCCAGTAGAGAACACCTGGTTCAACAAAATGGAGTAAGAAGAGTAATAAATATACAAAATATTGTATATTTATTTAATAAAAATTAATTTTAAAATTCTAGTAATCTTGTTCTCCGAATGTAACATACTCTTGTATTGAATATAACAGATAGTTATCAAAAACGCTAAAATAATTGAAGATCTGTGCTCTATATTAGTAGCAAAATGCACAGTAACATTTTACTAGTAATATGGAGTAACTATTAATTAAAAATAATAATTCCGTATTCAGAATGGCAAATACAAAATTCTGCATTAGTGAGAGACAGAAAACATCAGATTTATTTCTCCGAATCTACGAAAAATAAGAATATTGAACGCTAGGCTAAGGTAATGTTTGATGACAGTAGTTAATTTAATGTATTTAATTAGGATGTTCAGTTTATGAATAAAATTCGCGAACTTGAAGGACATTTGACTTATGGAAGAGAACTTCATAAAGGGTCTCCTCAGGTAGAAGGTTTCCTCAGGTAGACTTGGATTACCAGAGAATAAAATTAAGAAACTATCTATATAGCACTCCCATTGCACGGTAATGAATGACAAGATAATACGTTAAATATTCAGTGGTTGCACGTTTCTTAGTTCTGGGAATCATTGGCAGACTGAAAAATCTTTCAGCCGTTAAAGGTAAACTTCTTTAAGAAACATTTCTTTAAATATGCGTTTTTAAGTAATAAATCTCTCCTATCTTGTAGAAACATAGAGATCGCACTGATTTTGTTTCATAATTAAATGGGTCCATCAGCGGTCCAGCGGTAAAGTCGCTGAACACTGGAAGTTCGATCCGAGGTTGGAATCCCGTGAACGGGCTGGCTGCATGGACGTTGTCGCGGCTTTCTTCCACGTGTAATATGTATACGATCCTGTTTCCCTTAGAAGCCCTCCACGAAGGCATCCTTCCTCTTAGGCAGACAGCCCTCGAAGCTTTGCTGTAATCACATAAACCAAACTAATCATAATAAAATAAAGCAGGGGTATTTCAAAGTTTAATGAAGGCTGACTATTCATAAAATATGCATTTATATAATGTCTATCGACTTATAAAGAAGCCATATTCAGTTACTCAAAAATAAGGAAAGTTATTTAAAAGAGGGTTTTGACGTTTGTTGTGATTTTTATCATTTGTTTGACAATTCGTTTTTTGACAATTTGTTGTTTAATAATTTCTCATTTGTTTGCTTCTGATCAAGTCCGCATATTTTACGATGGCCCAATCCAAGAATCGCGTTTGTCGTTGGCTTAGGTACTGGGCACTTTATACATAAAGTATGAGTTTTCTCACCCCATCCTCATTTTGAAGAAGAATCCTTCGGAGCGTGAATCCGAGTATGTTACACCCTTACGTCAGCCTGTCGACGGAACGTTCGGCTGGACTGTATTTTAAGTGCCCCCATTCCGTAAATAAACTGTGCACTTACAAACATCCATTTTCTGTCCCTTGATTAGAATCCTGGTCCAAGACAATGGCAGCCGGCTGCTCTACCATTGCGCCAATTTTTGATTTTTTAAACAAATTAATGAATTAATTTTTTACATCATAATATAAAACTTAATTTAAATGAGCAATTTTTGTTATTAACAAGTATTGCGAAGTATAAAATTACTGTGATAAAAGGAATTTGTTGATCGATACTTTGATCAGATCAATTAGGTTTTGGCTTACGAGAACAACAAAGATTTCACTAAATATTATAATAAAGATTTTCTGACTCCATAAGTTTTGTTGGGTGAAAAATTAAATACAACGAATTATGATGGCTTCAAAAGCTGAGAGTGTAACAGCAATACGCATTATTAAAAAATCTCAGTAATTTGGTTGCTGACGTTTTAAAATTCCATATATTTGAATTCACGTTCTGAATAGCACAGCAGATTTTTAGCTACTGACTTCATTAGCTATTATAGCTTCATTAGCTATTTAGCTATTGACTTCATTAAATAATGGAGATTGAAAAAGATTATACTTTAATTTAAGTGATTATTTTAGAGGATTTTTTCAGTTGATCAGTTGATCATTTTAGAATGTCTCAGAGCATGCATTTCTAAAGAAAGCAGAAGTATTTTTAAAATTCGATTTTTTCTGTTGCGAAACGAGTAATGTATGAATAAATGTGATACAAGAGTACATGTTTCTAGGAAATGATGCACAAATGAGAATAAAATTACTTTTATCAAGCTGGTCACTTCAGACGTCAAGTTACATCCTGCATGAAACGACATATTAACAAGATTGCGAAGTCGTAATTTTGGCACCCTCGATTGTTACGGCTTGGCTGTATAAATAACCGTTTTATTCTGGAGTGACAACAAACCTAATAATGCCTTTCTGCCCTCAGGTTGTCCTGATTACGTCGTTGCACACTGCTTCCTTTTTGTCATATGACTTCCATTTATGACCAATGATGGCAGTTGCCTTGTCTTTATTTGGCGATCTGAGCAGTCTCCAAGAAAGTTCTAGTCGCAGTTTCTTTTTTTTTTGGGGGGGAGAGGAGAAGACATATAAATGCTGCAAGAAGAAAGTAGCGACAAAGGTTGAAAATAACGAACCAGAGTTTTTGTCAAAAAGTAGAATATCTTTCATTCGATAAGAAGAAACTTAAAGCTAGGAAAGTGAGTAGACAATTAGGTAACGTGTCTTAAAGTAATCAATTTTATTCCAAAAGAGAAACAATATTAATTTGGTAATTATTTTAATTGCTTAATGCATGCTGCTTTTCAAATGTATCGACCGTTTGAATTTTTGAACTGCCTTAAAGTAATTTAGCAATGGCTTTAACGATTATTCTGCTATTAAATTTTGATATAAAATTTTTTTCGCGTTTGTGGACTTTCAGATTTGACTCAATTACATTTCCTTCCCAGATTTCTTACCTTAAGTTCTTAATGGGCTTTAAATTCTCGAGTGGTAACTGCTTCCTTAAAATATAGAACCAAGTTAGTTTGGGAATAAGTCTATAAAAATTATTTTAATCTGGACATGTTTACATTAATTCTGTGTTTCGAATTTCAACTAAGGGAAAATATATGGATTTGTTTTCTGTAGTGTCACACATTTGATGTAATAGAATGTAATATAATTACTATGCCTTAGTTGTAGTCTCGCAGTAAGGAGGCCACCTACCCCTTTACTTTTATACTAACACAAAATCTTTAATTATATATTACTGAATGCAAAAGTAACTACGATAGACTTGTGTTAAAAGTGCTACTCTGCCAATTATCTCTTACTAAAAATTTACAACTGTATCTGTTAAATAACGTGAAATAGTTCCAAGCTTAACTGCACTAAACATACTAAAAATCGTTTAATTTAGAATGTATAACCAGGGGTTTTTAATCAAAAATATTAAGTTTAAACCTGACCTAGTAATTTTAATGAAAAAAGTATCTGCCTCACTGCAAAATTAAACCAAATTAGAATGCATGATTTTGACAGCATTAAAATTCATATAATAGACCTGATAAAAATTACTCAATTTTCAATCAATATTATATTACTAAAAAGCAACACCATTACTTACGTGTTGCCCTGGCGATCGTGAATCTGTCGCCAAGCAGCTTGATTTAGAGCCAGTTATGAATAAACGGGACGTAACAGCAGGCTCATGACATCTGCGCTTTCGTTTGATGTAACCCTGACTGATTTTCGAGAAGCTATGTTTTGTTTTTATGAACAAATGACTAAATCAACTGTTATTGCTGTAGCTTTCTTTGCATTTTGAAAAAACCAATTGGGACCCACCTGCTACCGAACAACAACCAGTGGATTATTTTCAAAGTTATGAGATCTTAGCATTAAAAACAAATTATGCATTAATGGACACTATATGCTCAGTTTAATATGGTTGATAAAAGAGTGATAGATTGGAACAACTGCCATTGGGAAGCTTGCACTCATAAGGTTCTAAACAGAGCTTTCGGTAAAATCGGAGGATCTAACAAAATAGTAGATATCGACTTAAGCCTTTTTACGAAGAGTAAAAACGAAGTGTGTCGAATGCTGATTGTTCATTAAACAAACAGGTGTCATTTCTTTCAGAATTTCGCAGGAACGATTGCCTCAGTCTCTTCCTACTTTCCTGGTTATATGGTCGTCAGCTTTTAGGATTGGAATAATACGTAAGTACCAACACTCCATACCGATTAAACTCGATTTTATCAACTAATAAAGAATAGTACGTAATGCATTTATAGCATGCGTTAAATTTTTAGCTTTATAAAAATAAAGCTAATTTAATACAATGTATTAATATAATTCTATTAATTTTTAAATAAGTAAAATAAAAAATAAATAAAATAAATGAAATTTCAATAATTAAAAATTTACTAATTGGAAATCTATTAATAAAATGTTATTAAATTTTAGCTTTATAAAAATAAAGCTAAAAGAAGTAAACGAGGCAGTAAGATTAATCATAACATTCAACTTACACTAACAGAAACATTTAGCAAGTCAGAAGGCAACTAAATACAATTATGAATGTAAGTATGACTCGGATGGATGCATATTTCTCCGAATACCTGATGCTGTAAGTTAACTACAAATTTTCAGTAAAATAAGGTGACAGCTTGAAAAAGCGATAAAGTAGTAGTTGAAGGAAACGAAAAACACATTTAAAGGTTTATAAGGTATTTTCTCCCTCCTTTCCTTCGTGGTGTAACGGTAATAAAGTCGGCGCGTATTCAAGAGGTACAGGTTCGAATATCTACGAGGGTATTGTTCATTTTTCATATCTCGTGCTTAAAATAACCTAATGTCTCTACAAGTTATTTAGAAGAAAAATCTGGATTAATCATAGCCAATCATAAGCCACCCTTCGGGAACTCAAATAATGGAAACTTGTTAATACTTTTTCAGCTAATTCTGAGCTCCCATCAGCAATCACAAGGATAGATATTAATATGATTAAAAAATGCGCGTAATTTTAAGCGGTCACTCAGTTCAATTTCATATGTTCAGAGAATATGCTCATAGTATTGCTAGGTATTTTGTGGAAAAGTATCCATGGAACTCTATCCATCCACGGTGTACAAATTTTTATACTCGTACTATAAATAATACTGTCTGCTTTATCTCCGATTGGACAGTAAACACCGAAAGTTCAGGAATCGCAAAATAAATATTTAAAAAGATATTGCGAATACAATTGAAGAAAAGTTTCCCGAGAACAATGCACTGAAGATATTTTTAGCTTGTTTTTTATTGCATTCTGATACCGTAAAGCCAGAAGAGGAAACTATCTAAAATTAAATATGAAAATTTGGAAGAAAGAAGCTTTATATTTTTAATACATCTACCTCTGGAAGAAAAGTGCCAAGAATAAAATGACAGCAGCGACGAAGGTGATAACAAGGAATTTTTTCCGGTATTAGCTTCTATTTTTTATCTATCGTATTCTAAGTAAAACTTTTATTTATATAACTTTGAAAACTTTACTTGATATTGTCATGTAACATTCAAAATGATAAAAATGATTTTTTTTCCGGATAATTTCTGTTCGGTACTAAATGTGTGTTTTGTAAAACATTCGTTTTATGTATAATTATGCTTTTGAAAATGCATTGTTAACTGAATATCTTAATAAAAAATCATTTAAAAGAGTTTTAATTTTGCTAAATAGGTTTTAAGTCACCTAGGAGTAAATTCAGCTTTAGGGCATCTTGCCCAACTGTGTGTCGACGTTCATGCATTTCTAATACTTGCGATTCGATTCATTTCGCTAACTGCAACAGGTGTAAAACCGACTATGGCTTTGTTACTGCACCTCATCTGTGCTATACATTAAATTCTAGTTAACGTATTTATTATCACGAAAAGTGTGCAGTGTTAGCACTGCGCTAAAACGACAATAATGTGGTACACTGCAGGAAAAAAAAAACAGTTCTATGTCTTCTGTTCTACTGGGCCGATTGCGAAATTCAACTTGCGTTGTTTCATGTCTCAAAAGCGCGACTTAGGATATGCATTAGATTTATATATACCACTGTTCTAATACAGGTATTTTGACACAAAATCGGACTTTTTATGAAATGACATGCCCATTGTTTCCACACTTGGATTATATGACTCAAATTATGCCAAACTGCAAAGTTTTGTAAAAATCGCACGAGTAGTTTTTAAAACATTAGCTCTCAAACTTCTAGCTTCTCAGTGTTAATTGAATTTGACATATAATTATTAATATCTCTTTTTTATTACACTCACTTGATTCCTTCCTCTAGAATTCGAAATTTAGATTCATTCCAAATGAAATTCACCCATTTTTTATGATTTATTTTTTAAATTTGTATTTTTAAATAATTTAAATAATTTCAGAAAAGGTCCGATTTTGTGCCAAAATACCTATATTAGAACAATGGGGTTATATATAAATCCAGTATATATCCTAGGTTGCGCTTTCGAGACATATAAAACGCAATTTGAATTTCGTCAATCGACCTAGTAGAACGAGAGAAACACTATACACTATGATACACTACAAGTGTTGTTTCACTTTTCAAATTCTTGCCACCAAATATTATCGACCTGTACTATAGTTAAAGAAATTAAATAATGAAGAATCTGCATAAATGTATATATGTTTCTCGCATTGTGATAAAACAACGGTACGTAGAGCCATCAAATTTTGAATATTGAAAGTTTCTTTCCGAATATGGGCATCTGAAAGCCCAAATTTGAAATTTGTTTTATTTTCGATTTCATACTATGTAAAACTTTAACAAATTGATTAACAAAATCAAGGATTTTAAAGCTAGCAACGGCAACGTTGTACAGAAAAAAACATTTTTACCTCGAGCGCGTGAGACTGTGTATCGGAAATTCTAAAGATATGCTCATTTTAAAATTATTCCGCAATATTGTTCTTGAACTGAATTTTATGGTTTAAGTGCGAAAACCTTGATATTTAATAAATAAAGGTAACACCCAAAATGTTAAAAAAAAGCCACTTTAAACGTAATTTAAAATCTGGAAAAATTTCAGATTTTTTTTTTTTTTGTTGCGCAGTGTACATAACCAAATGTGTGACTTAAGGAAATGGTTTTTACGCTTTATGAGTAATGTTTCAATAACTATACCACTACCTGACATCTCCCTTATAGGCTTTAACAAGCGTTGTTCGTTCCGCAGACATAGCCCAGCAAAGAAAAAAAAAGGCAGAAGTTTTAATTATTTAGTCAGCATGCAGATGAACATACATTCTGCAATTTGCAGGACACTGCAATCATATGGTGTGTCAATGTCTCTTCTTCACAGTATCACAATATCTCTGTCAGTATAATTTTATTTTTTTCCCAAATATACAGGAAACCTTCTCAAGCAGTCTAATTTATTTAACCATTTTTCCAAATAACGGGTATAGGAGCCAGTTTCCTTAGACGTCCTCCACGAAAGTATACCTCCTCTTAGGCAGATAGCGCTCGTGATCTTTCCCATAAAAATAAACCAAACCAAACCAGTCAAATAATACGAATTTTATTTCAGCTGATTAATCTTTGATAATCAGTATTGGTCATGTAATTAACACTAGAATCAAGACTGCTGATAAATTTTACGCGTTTTCGCCTATCAGATAATTTCATTTTTGCCGGTAAAATTACCTAATTTCTCCTAAAACTAAAAAAATAAGCGACACATAAAATTAAAAAAAAATATGTTTTAGATTAGAATTTACAGATATTTGTACATAAAAGCGTGATAGGTTTTTAAATTACTAGATTTGCGATAAGCTTGCAGCAGTATTGACCTCTCAATCATTATACTGCTGGGAGTTTATGCAATTAGTTTATTCCTAATATACAGTTTTCCCAATAGCGAAAGGAAATAATATGCTTTCCAAACGGATGCCAACAGTATATTTATCAAGAAATATGCAATCAGTTATGTAATTGATTAATGTGTATGATATTAAGAGATCCCTTTCCAGCTGAATGGAAGAGGTGTTTAGACAGAGAGGCTTAATCCATTGTGATTTTTATTGGATATCCATATGATATTTGTAAATTACAACAGAAAAACATAAATAATGTAGTCTTCGTGGTTAGAAAGACAGTTGAACCAAAAAGCTAAAAGAAGTCTTTCAGAGAAGTTATGAAATTTACAAATCATTTTCTCAATGTAGGAAGAAATATTAATCATACGAATTTAATTCCTTTTCTAACATATGCAGAAATAATAATAATAATAAAAAACTGAAGTAACAAGGTTAGGGGAGAGAATGCATTATCCCATCAGAAGTACTTCCTCCAGAAAAATGCTGTTGTTAAGCCCTAAATAACTGAAATATGTTTCTGTTAGAACAAAAATAAGGGTTTACTTTTAATGCACAAAAGAAAAGGTACAAAAATAACATGAAAGATTTGGCGCAATAAAAACAGCTGCCAGAAATTACTGCTACTAAGATTATCCGTTATATCTCACCCTGTGTTGGACTAACAGCATCTTTGTTTACCACATGCGTATTTCACTGAATCCACCAGTCAGACTTGTCAGTCACCTCGTATTTTTGAAATAATACTATAAAATTCTAAGTGTGAGATTATACAAAGAGCAGCCGCCCACCCAGCCGGTGTAGCGGTTTTAGACGCTGAGTGCCGTACTGATTTATCCGAGTTCAAATCCCGAAGAAGGCATGGATGTTTGTAAGCGTACAGTGTCTCTGCGGAATAAGAATAGATCAACAGGCACGGTCAGCCGAAACTCCACTCAACTGGTTGATGGTAGGGTAAAAAAGGTGAGGGACCCTTGAGTTGCCAGCCTGCCCTTTCTTCCTCATATTGGGAAGGAACTGCTCAGTTAGTGCGGCGGGACTGTATGCGACCATTGGTGAAATTCTGGTGTTCCACTCGTAATGTGAAAATTATTACTCATCACTGATGATCTATCAGGAAATATTAGACAAAAATGTTTTCTCCTGATAACTTTACATTTAAATGATGATGTAATGAGCATGTAAAAAAGATTTTAAAAAATGTAGCATTTTAATGCTACAAAATAAGGTGTGAGCCTCCCCATATAAAACATTGGCTGATTAAATATTTTATACTAAGTTTTCTATAGTTGCAATAAATAAACTGGCAACAAAAATGTACGCAGTGTCACATTATTATCATAATAATGGTTAGCATAATAAGCTAGACAGACAGAAAAAGAGGCGAGCACTTTCTTTCCGATACAGAGTATGGAAGAAAAACAATATCTTCATGCAGCTGAAAACATGGCTAGTGCTATGTTGCACAAAATGCATGAAAAAAAAACAAATTGCGTAGCACATGCTTGTTAGAAATGTATGTGCAGAACCCTTATGTTAGAATACACGCCGCCACATCATTGGATGTTACAATAATGTAAATAAGAGAGTAACTGGGACATTTTTATTGGTTAATTAAACACGGCAAAGCGCCTGAGGGCTATCTGTATAAGTGGAGGATACCTTTATGTGGGACTTTCTGAGGGAAAGTAGTCCGTATTCATGTTTACACGTAGGGAAAATTATGAAAGCATTCATGCCTCCGGCCCTTTCGCCAGAGTCCAGGTCGAAGTAGCAACTATGAACTGTCTTAACCACTTGGCCTCTGATGTGCCGGCACAGATTGTTTTTAGAAATCTTTGTTAAATAATCATTGCAATTCTTCACTTTAGGTTAAAAGTTTCTAAGATAATTTTAAAATACAGTAACATTTTACAATTTCTTGTTCTAAATGAAAAGAGTTTTAAACCGATATGCAGTAATGCAGTCATTTATTGAGAGCTTTATTTAGAGAATTTTTTAAATTAAATATTTTGTGTATCAAGAAACTATATCCCACAAAATAATTCAGGAATTATTATGTTTGTATAATATCAATTTGTACGATTTATATGACAATTCATATGACGGTCAAAATGACTCCTGCCGCAGTTCTATATATCTTTACACATTTGATTCTAGACTAAAGATTAAATTTTATCTGCAAGTAACGTAACTTCAAAACATAATTTTCAATCTTAGATTGCAATGATCCTTGAGAAAATGTTAAAATAATAATCTTATGCTTTAAAACAAGAAAAACAATTCTGTAAGAATTACAATCTTATGAAGCTAGTTATTAAGCAGAATACACTGGATTTGTTTTCAGTCTTCTTAAACTTTAGTTGCCTCAATACAGGACAGGTTTTTCTAGTTTTGTTTAGAAAAGTGATTGGCTTTCATTTTCAGACTTAAAAGTGACTCTATTTCTTCCTCTCAAAGGATTCCATGTGCAGACTTAAGAGCGATCACATATCTGGCGGTCATTGCAATATGCAGCAATATTTTCAGAACGGTTATAAAGTGAAATTTTTGAATGGGTTATTTTCGAGGCAAGATAGCTAAATCTATTAAACGTATTTTTTAAGCAAATCTTATTTCATACAAAGCACATTTCATATCCTTTACGAATGTGTTGAGATTTCCTTGCACTCCTTCCAGTAAGTAATGTTTTCGACGCATGGATTCCATCCAGTTTTGATGTTGATAGCCTAAAATCCTTGATGGCTTGAGCCTAACAGATTTAATTGCAAATCATCTTGAAGCTAAACATATGCATAACCTAATTATAAAATAAAATACAATTTTATCAGGATATGTATATAGATCCAGCCTCAACTAAAGATGAAAGAAAAGTACATAGTTTATTTAGATGGAGTTGCGAAGGAAGAATATTCATTTTTTGATAACACACATCTCTAAAAGATCTAAAACAATACATCGTTGCCCTTTATACAACTGCATCTAAAATTTAAAGTATGAATATTTTGATGCGTCGCATTCCTTCTAAATTTCAGATTTCTTGGATTTCAAATTTCTCGTTGTATGTAATGCAGTTGAAACCTCTTGGGCATATTTTTATCGCTTGCAAGACTTTAGACGAATATGTTTTCCTTCGAAAATAGAAATCTCTTCAATTTCTTTCTTCTTTTGCTCTGAGAATCTCTCGCCTTTATTTCTCTTTTGGTTGTGGGTGGAAAACGTTCTCTTATTTTCCACTTTTGTTTTCTAAACATATGCTTGTTTTCATTCGAATGCATTAATCTCACTAGAAAAGAAATAACATAGTTTTCGTATATGTAGACATTTTTAGTTCTTTCTGCTCATAATAATGTGAATCAAACTTCTATTTGAATATATTATGCCACGTTTTGATGTTATAAATATACTTAAAAATGTCTTTCCAAAATTTTTGTACCGTTACTTTATGTTGCGTTATGATGTTGTTTGTATATTACCCAATCGTTATAGCAAGTACAGACACTGCGAGAAATATAAAGACTTTGATTTATCTTCCATACTGCCCCATGCAAAATGAGTTCTGATAGTGTTGGCATTCCGCAAAACGTAATTTATCTTTTAAATTTAACTAGTCTATAACTTTTTGAAAATCAGAGAGATTCAGAAGCAAAAACTGTGTTACTTAGTAATTTAAAAAATCATTTTATTTTTCATAAATATCTCTACTGATACAAACAAATGCATTTATGTTTAGTAAACTGATATTTTATGAACATTTTCAGAGTTGCTATGTTTCATTATAGAAGTTTATAAAGCCATAGACTAGGTAATAGCTACAGGATATTTTTAAACTTTATTTGACTGTTCTGTTCTCAATTTAATAGAGTTATGTTAAATATTCAAAGTCGGGTGCAGTCCCTTTTATGATTTCGTTATCTTTAAAATGACATTTAAATCTTACCGTTTGTTTGGCGTTTCTTCTAAGGATTATAAATTGAACGTCGTGTAAAATTTCAAGTTATTTCTTAGTTTTTCTACGGAACAAACTGCTCAAAACGCAATTAAAATTGAAGTTCCTTCCTTGTGCAGAGACATCTTTTTAATAGTCTGCTCCTTCGACTTTCATTTCTACGTAAGCTGATGTGAAATTTTTGTCCTACGAATACTATGATAATATCATCATATTACAGTTGTGAATTAGTTCTTTAGACATTCGAGAATAAAATTCAGGACAATAAAAGAAGGAAAATCCCGCAGCAGTTATATAGGCAGGAAATAAGATGCAAATTTGAATACTTTGGGATTCGGTTTTCGCAATTACACTGAAATACTTTCATATATTTAAGATTTAAAGTAAAGTATAAAGAAGCTTAGTAAATATTACAGGGCATTCTTGTCTATTTTACCTTGGAAGACATAGCAATACGTTTTACAAATAAAATGAAAGTAGGAACATTTAACAGTATTTCAGAAGATATTGGGGAATTAAAATAAAGAGTATAATTTCATTAAAACGTTATGAATTCGTATTAAGGACAGAAAATAAATTATTATTAATGGAATTAAAACAAACGAAACTAGATCAATTAAGACTTTATAGTATATAGACTTTATAGAAAGGAAATCACCAATCAAAGCATAAAGTTTTAAATTCGGAATTTTTGTAACAGATCAATACGTTATTTTATTTTTTTATTCCCAACGGTCAAAGTTTCAAAGCACGTAGAAGAAAGGTTTGAAACAACGCAATTACATAAAGAAATTATATTATTTATTCCAATATGAAATTAATTTATTTTGATATATAAAATCTTTATATATTATTTCAATCTATTAGCAGTGGCATTTATGCAAAGGAAATTCATCAGTAAATGAATCAAGTGAATTAGAGCATAATGGGCATATAGCTTAGCATTTAAAAGTACATTCGTGCGCAAAATCAAGAGATTTTTCAAATTATGTCTATTTTTACAAAACTATTGAACCAAGAGGTATTAAATATGCTCCGAACAATCATGCAAATATTAAGAGTTGAAGGAGCTGTATGTCAGAAGACCCGCTGTTTTGTTTGCGACCCATTCACTGCAGCACAGAAGTCAGCGCGTTTAACATGAGGCAGATAGCATGCACTTTGCACCAGATTTCAGTGGAGCGCCGTGATTTTTACAAATCAGTCGAGATTCATCCTAGTGATTGATTCTTGGCGCTTCTTTATCAGGAGAGACCCTGGAATACAATATCATACGTCCCTCATCAAGAAAAATCCACATTCCGGCGGTGGAGGTGTATGGTTTGGGGAGGCATTATGTTAGAAGGTCGAACACTCTTGCATGTGTTTGACAAAGGCTTTCTGACTGCTATGATATATAGACAGGAGATGGTAGAGCCCTATGTTCGACTTTTCAGAGCACAACTTGTTCTGGGTTCCTGTTAATGGACGTCAACGCTCATCCACATACGGCTCAGCTGATAGGCAATTGTCTGGAAAGTGAGGATATTCATCGCATGAATTGGCCAGTCAGATCTCATAACCTTAACTGTATAAAGCGCCTGTCTAGGACGTCCTTGGAAAGGCAATTTCATCTCGCTATTCCCCTCCGAGAACCATCCCGTAGTTAAAAACCGCCTTGTTGCAGGAATAGGATCCATTGCCACAATGTCTCCTCAACTACCGCCTGTTCAGTATGCGCGATCTGTCTGGCTGAGAGACGGAACTGTATATCATATTAGACTCATTTTAAGTTCGATATCAGAACGTGGAATTTGGACATCCATGCTCTATGAGCTTTGCTGATAATCACGCTTATATAAAATGACTTTTGAATGTACCAAATTTCATCAAGGTTTGTCAGTTAGTTTTTCAGAAATTCGACATAATGTGCAGATTATCTTAATTTTGCACACCAGTGTATGAAATCTGTAACACACTGTTTTTAAAATACTTTTGCTAACTAGATGTTGTAAATTCTTCTACTTAACAAGATAGTTAAAGAAAGAAATTTGTTCATTCAAGCAGAAATGAATTAAATAAAATATTAAGTGTCTAAACGCTTTTGCATTGCAGTATTTGAAATAATAGCACTTTTCAACTGAATAAGAAAATAGAGAAATGTTTAAATGGAACTAAGACATACGGAATTTAATTCTTTAAGAATTGAACTTCCCCGAAACCTCCTTAGATTGTTTACAAATGCTTAATTTCTAACCTTCAATTAATCTGATATAAGGCGTGTAAATAATTCATGATGCTGTTTATACCTATTAGTATGAGCATGTTTAAGCAGTTCAAATATATTAAATTTGTATTTAACGGTTTTTAAAATTCATATGTGCACTATACTATCATAAGTATTCGATGTTGTGAAAAATTTATATAAGAGCAAACATCAGATGCGCAGAAAGGCAAGGTATAAATCTAAAGCTATCTAGTATATAAAGTCAAGTATTTTATTCAGTCATTAGTATCACGTACAATTATATAGCTTATGAACATGAACTTTCTATTTCCGGTATGATTCACCATAAGATGTTATCTGAGAAATACTTCCGTGCGGACCACTGAAGACAGACATACTAAACTAGATTGTAATGTGTTAAATTGGACTGCCAACAAACAGGACTATGATGAGGTATGCTAAAATGAGCAGTGATATCATATATAGTGAATGGAAGCAGGATGGTGCAAAAGAAATGGAAATGTCCTACAGGGGCTTACACGAGCTTTCGGAAGTGATTGAACAGAGCTGGCAACAAATGTTAAAACTTCCTTTGCTTTTTCATTATGTCTATAACTTTTAATTTGGAAAATGTTTGAGATGTCTCAGTTACCACAGTAGTTATCAGCCGCACTTTACACATACAGCGTTGTAATGCTTGAATTGCTGCATACAACCCATATACCACATCCGTAGTTACAAATCATTGTTTGAATTCATGTTTGTTGATTTTTTAGTCGAATGCAACGATGCATCTGAGAACTAGCTGCCTAAACGCAGGCTCCTTTGTTGAGCACCTTCCTATGGAAATAGTATATATATTAGAAAATCCATAAAAACATCTATCTAGAGCTAGATAGTCTTTTGCTGGGATTCGAACCCGATTGGAACTACCAAAGTTCAGTCGTCTTATTTGTTTTCCTATTAGTGGGGACATCATCAATTAATACATCATTTTCTCTCTTGGCTAGTAAATTATTGGAAAGTTGACATTTATAATGCTGAATGATGCTTTACACTCTCCATGTTTGAATATGGGCAACAGTCTAACGAATATTTATAGCGAACAGTGTTGTGCTGTCTTTAAGTTCAGCGAAGTTCTATGACTTGAGTTTCTTTCTCCTTGACTTTTTCTCCTTAATTGGTCTCTTGGTTATTCTACTTCAAAACATAAACTTGAGAGTGTACCCCACTATTCTAGGTAAGTCAGCTCTACCATTAACATAATACTCTAACTGAACAAATTGTTGCCTCTTTAGCCCAATTAGGTACCCTAAGATACTATGCAATATTTGCAGGACAGATTTCATGCCAATAAAATAGAAGTCTTACACTGGGATTCTCGTGATGTTAATTTTAATTCCTCAAAACATTAGAGAGATTAACTGGACCGATAGCCATGGAACGAAGCACAATAATTACTTCTTTCTCCCTTGTAGACATTGCTTTACAGCATGATTAGTAAGCCCACTCTATCAAGACCTACGAACAACTGGCCACGGTGGCGTTGAAAAATCATTTGACAGTGCAAATTACGCTTAATGTGCGCTCACATTAATCTTAATACATTAACGCTTAAAGACGACTTATAACCCCCTTTTATACGAATAGTTGAAAGTGCAATAATAAAATCTTCATCCGCAGTTTTGTTGATGCTCGCAGATCAAAGTTCTGTTAACAAATATTTTAAGATATATCAGATATATTTTAATTCTACATTTTTAGGCTTTTCAGTGTCATTTAGAGTTAAAATCAGGATTAATGAAGAATTTTCACTCAAATTTCGATACTATGTTATAAAATTTTTTCAGTGTCATTTAGAGTTAAAATCAGGATTAATGAAGAATTTTCACTCAAATTTCGATACTATGTTATAAAATTTTTGCATAATTTGGGTGCACGCAAAGTCCAAATTCTCTGTAATTTGTACTGTCAAGTCGAATTATAAGTATTTGCAAAAGTATTATAGAGAACGGAAAAATATTTCTGACAAATAAAGTTAAAAAAAACTTCTGAAAAACAGACAAATCAAAATACCATCTACTACAGTCATCGTAAAACATCAAAGCAAATGTCTAATTAATTGAATGATAACAAAAGCTAGATTTAAGTATTTCACTTGCCATAGGTCATTTAATTCTTTCACATTGGTAGAGACCAAAATCGTTTCCTCGCAAACATCTGAAACGCCCGTATATACGATACGAATTTTAGTTTCTTCCCCCGTACCAAGTAGAATGCTACAGCGTCAACATTAGCTTACTTAAGCGATTATTTCTCTCTCTGAGATCTTTGTGCGATTTCACCCACTGTGTGCAGTTCCCCCTTAGGGCAGGATTGCAACTGCTAGCATCAATAGCTAAATGTTGACACTAAACATAAAGGAGGGAAGACGGATTAAAATCAGTGAGCTACTTTCAGTTGTTTCAAAAGAAATTTTGGCATGCCATTCAAAACCTCCCGAAACCAATGAGCCATGCACTAACATGATAGGGGAAAGCACCAGTTAGAAAAGGGACGCAGGCGTTTTCGGGAGACTTCGCTGACGAACAGTTAAAAGAAGTAAAACTACTGGTCACTGCCCATGTAAAGAACTTTTGCAGCTGCTTAAAACTCAAATGTTCCTTAAACCTTCGCAAACAAACATAAAGTGAACCAACAAAGAAAGATCTAGAGTTTCTTATAAAGGCGAGAGTAAATTTAACTAATTTTCATATGAAGCAGTATAATGTATGCTCATCTTCAAAATGTGAAAGTAATAACCTCCTAATTTCGTTCCTACTATGAAGTAGGGTGGTCGTAATGTAATCGTATGGAGATGTTTTTCTGCCAAGCTTCGGACATTTATTTAGCATTAAATACATTATCAGCAGATTGGCGTACAGGGATGCATTTCAAATTCAAATGATATATTATGCAAGGGACATCAGATCATGCTTTTTTGCCAAAAACGTATGTGACAAAAATTAATGCTTTCGAAATTACATCTGCACAAATCACAACTTAGAGATTGTGAAGGAATGTTAATCCCATAGGAAGGACTAAGTTTCACAGCAGTTAGGTCCCAGCTTAAATACTCTAAAATACTTGAGGAAAGAATAGGACAGAAGAATAACACATTGGAATTATTCAGATCTCTATAACTTACTAAATATTTGGAAACGGAAATGAGAATCGATTCTTTTGATTGTCACGATAACTGAATTAACTTGTACAAATATATTAAAATAACTGAATTTATGCCGAAAAGGTTCTGCGCTGTTTCGAAGGAAGAAAGTGTCCTACTTACTTTTGAAAAGATGTTTGATATTATTCCCTGTTGAGAACATTTTTCATCCATATTTCTATTACGTAAATACACTTTGACCAAGCTTTAAGGGCATTTATATTTTTATATCAAAATTTAATCTGAATAATTTGCTGTATTTTTTAGTTTTTACTACTTTATCTTATAATGTAAGTGAAATAGTGTGATGCTCTTCTGAGAATTAAATTTTTTTTCGTAGATTTTTGTAAAGATTCTTGCAGCGCTTAGCTGCTTTAGAAGCAGTAGGTCAAAAACTTCTACTTTCTACATTTAAGGTATAAAGAATTTCAAAACTGCATTTGGATACATTTCACGGTATTTTAAATTTCTAAGACATACTAAAATAGTTTAAAATACTGTAAAATGACAAATTAAAGAGAAACAATGTAAGCTCTCCCTAAAACGTGACTGTGAAATTAAGGGAATGTGGGAAGAAGGAGGGGTGCAGGTGCAGCCAGAGTGACTTCAGCACACGTGGATAGACGCATCCGCCGACAAGCTGTGGCGGTCCCGAAAGTCACTTGTACCACGATTCTGCAGCATGTGCAAGATACCCTGGATGTTCCCGTGTCAACGAGAATAATTTCCTGTCGATTGACTGAACGTGGCCTGCACTCACGGCGTCCGTTAAGAAGACTGCCATTGACCCCACAGCATAGACGCCAATGTTTAATACCCCACAGCATAGACGCCAATGTTTAGAATGGTGCCGGACTGGAGGGATGTGGATGACAGAATGACGAAACGTCGTGTTCTCAGATGAGTCACACATCTGTTTATCCAGTGACAGTCGCCGCATACGTGTGTGGCGTCGACGTGGAGACAGATCTAATCCGGCAGTAATTGTGGAACGCCCCACCGCGCGATAGCATGGCATAATGGTTTGAGGTGCTATTGCCTACGATTCCAGGTCACCTCTAGTTCGTATTCAGGGCACTATGACGGCCCAACGATACTTAAATAATGTACTGTAGCCGGTGCAATCCCCTACCTTCAGGGGCTGCCTAATGCAACTTTTCAGCAGAATAACGACCGACCACACGGTGCTCGCATCTGCCAACATGCTCTGCAAGGTATAGAGATGCTTCCCTGGCCACCGTACTAATCGAACATGTGTGGAATGTGATTGGACGCCGTTTGCAGACTCTGCCCCTGCCTCGTTCAGAAGACGAACTGCGGCAAATGGTTGAAAGGGAATGGAGAGCCATCCTTCAGGACACCATCCGCGCTCTTATTGACTCTATGGCTAGACGTGTTTCTTGGTGCATCGCTGTTCGCGGTGGTCCTACATCCTACTGAGACGACGCCGTTCTCGCTCTGTATTCTGACTATAATTTTGAAATAAAGATCACTTATTGCTGCTTGCTGTCTCTTTCGTTTTTCCAAATTTCGTCACTTTCTGACCATTCCTTCTTGGTGTTGCATTTTCAATGTCGAGCAGTGTGTATGTAAAATAAGAAATCTTCTCATAATAATCTTAAATTGAGAGCTGTTTCGGAGAATAAATTGTCCTTTGAAATAATTCAATGTTTGATCAATGACAGCTTCGGACGGAATATTTGAATTTCAAATAATAATATTTAAATTAAAAATGTGTTGTTTAAGAAAAATGTTTATGGTGAAATTTAATAATTCATAGCAAATGTAAACAGAATTTTCGGAATTCGTAAATACAACTGCAGTTTGCGAAATTTTATGCTTTCTAGTTTGTTTTGCCTATTGTTTACCATTATTCTCCCAATTTCGTTTCAGAACGGCATTTAATTTTGTTTTTGATATTGTCATTGATATGGAACAGCTGAAGATTCGATTATGCTTATTATAAATTCAGTTTATAAAAGTAAATCTTTTAAGGTTTCGGCCTTAACCATTAGCTTGAGAAGCGAAATCTTTCAAAAGTTAATATTGAGCTGTAATGTAGTCAACGTCATAAATGTCACCCTGAAATCTCCGATCGACGTAGGCATTGAATAGAAATTGTCAGAAGACATTCTTTCCTTCCCTCGTATTTTAAAACATAAGAATGTAAATTTGCACGCTCTAAATATTTGTGTTACATGAGTGCGTAGCCCTTCCGTAAGATGTCTCTATTTTCTTTACACGTTTTTCTGCTTCTTTCTGAAACAAATATGTACAAGAAGTACTTACATAAAATCCCAGATCTCTATCATTTTTCTTACCTGAACTGGATGTATAGAGATAGAAATTTTAGTGTTGAATCTGACAGTTTCCTTTCTTAAAAGAATGATATTTTAGCTAATGAATATTATATCCGAATGTTTTCGAGGTTGTAAATTTCTTCTACTAAAATTTCCATAAAATCAAAATAATTAACTCCTTTCTTAACGGTCATTCTTAGCATTCTATCGTATATCTCACAAGCTTCATGATATAGATGCAACACGGAAACATTAGACGTTAAAATACCTTGCCCATAACCCAATCAACAATGTTCTCAAAGAGAGTGCATAGTAAAGTAACTGATAAGATAAAAATGATAAAGAAATATATTCAGACTTAAGAGATCAGGTAAGTAAAGAAAAGAATGCAACAGATTTATTTGCTAGTTCTAGATGTAGTTACATAAAAAGCACTAAAATGTTAGACAAGACGTCTTTCTGCTTCATATAATGTGGTGGCGTTTCCATCTAGAGTTACTGCTTTCCCATGATCCTCCACGAAATTCTTTCAAACTAATACCTGAGGTTACATGAAATATATCTGTACAATAATTAACGATGAATAGTTTTAAACATTTTTGTAAAAAGGAAATTTTAACAGAAAAACTTTATTTTATTTTTTAATAATAACTTTTTTAAATTAAAGCGGTTGATGATTTATAACTACGAAAGCCTTTTAAGATGAATCGAGTTTTACTAGACTCAGTTATTAATGTAACCATACGAATTGAATGACCCAATACACTGCTCACACATTAATTTCTTGACTTCATAAGCTACTCTAAAAGTATTTTTAGCAAACTATGAGGACCATTAGTAATTTTTTCTCATTAAGTAGAAAGGAGTTTACTGTGAGTTTTCCATGTCAATTTCCGGTCGAGTATGACACCAAGGTATTTAAAATTTCTACAAATTCCAAGGGTGAATCATCAAGGCTCAAAGTGGCAATATTTTGTTCATCAAAGTTTCTGATTTTGTCAGTGTTTTCATAGCTCTTGAAGGGTGGAAAGCAAGCTTGTAAGAGGTCATCCAATTGGAAGCAAAATCTGACACCATTTGTGCTCTGAACAGAATACTAGTCAGAAGCTTTCAATAAAAAATAAAAGTAATTTGTCTGCAAATTTAAATATTAAACAACGTTGAGGGAACTTAAAAATCCATCAATCTTCCAGTTAAAGAAGGTTTTAAGCAGGTTATAAATGTTATGCGATATACCGACATCATTTAGAATTTTTAAGATAAATGGCTACCAAGCATTATAGAAAACACCTTTGAAATCTAGAAAAATATCTAGAAAAATAAAACCTGTTTTACATTTTATTTGCTAAGGAGAAGAAGGGTATCTTCAGTAGATTTCCGAGGAGTATAACCATATTGAGAATCCCTATAAAAATGTTTCTGTCTCAGGTTAACAGGTTATTAATAAAATGAACTTCAAAGTATTTTCCCAGAGTAAGTAATAGGCTAATGCCTCTAATGTCGTCAAGATGCGGAATACTTGCATTTAAAGTTTTATAGATCAAAACAATCTTTCATTGCGTAGGAGAAACTCCCAATGCTGAACATAGGTTGAAACGTCTGTGCAAAAAAGGTGTCATCCATTGCCTGAAATTGCTGTACAATTTCCACAGAAAGAGAGCCTGTCCCAGGTGCTTTGTTTTGTTTATTTTTTTATACTACTTCTAACTTCTGAAGTAGAGAATTGACAGTCAGTATACGAAATAGTGCATAGCACTTCTGAATCAGAAAGTATAATTCTCAGGAGAGTTAACATCATCATATATATTATCATATGAAAATCCCTTTATCATAATAATAGAAATAGTGTCATTCAATATGAAATAACACTGCCATTTGGAAACATAATCCCTAAAATCTCAATCGTCGTCGCAAAATAAGTTTTGACCCAATACATATATATTTTTAATAAACACTGTGCACATTAGTAGTTAAGAAAAGCTTTTCCAAGGGGCTAAGCTTGACTTCTGTTTATCTAGCCTTATTACGTAGCAGTTTTAATTATTTAATTTTACATATATCTCTAAGAATAATGCTTCTTTCTCTCTAGAATCTACTTCTTGTAGCATTTACATGCTTCCTATAACAAGCAATTTCATTTTTCGTATTTTTCCATCAGAACTTATAATGAAATGCAATTAAAAATGACGGCAAAGACTATTTAGGACATTTTCTAATGTAATCCAATAAGAGCTACTATGAAGACGAATATTCAAGTTATACATTGCTACCTACAAAATTCTGTAAATAAGGATATCTTTCGCTCTTTTTTAAATTAAAAGCACTAGAAAAGAAGATATATTCAGAAGGGATGTAGCAGGTTTAAATATACTTATTTTGTGATCAGAAAGGGAATACTTCTCAGAAGTATCTTGACCTTTAAAGTGTGGAAGCAATCTCAAGCTACAAAGTGTGAGGTCAATAAACTAGAGTCTTACGTCAAACTGAATGTAGCTCCGCTATTTTCGCTAATTGCAGACGAGTTATTCACACCAATAAAATAACCGAGTATCGTTGCTGTACCATTGAAAATAGAGCTATGTCAAATCTTTGATTAGCTATTTGAATCCATACCACATAAAAAATAACATGGTTTCTTAACAGTTAAGATCCTTGAAATTTTAATAACCCTACATCAGTGCCAGTTTTGAGCTCAAAATACGCAGAACAAATAATCAGGTCACAAACTTTAATTTTAATATCCAAAGCAACAGTATTTTAAACTGAATGATTTAAATGCAAAAAAAGGAGAACGATTCTACAATACGAATAATAATAGCAGACTTCACAACGTCTGCTCAGAATTATAGTAAACTGTATATTTAACAGGCAAGCCGGGAAGAACACCTTAATAAAGTTGTGCTTCTTGAATTCTATGCATTATCAAGGTAGTTTGCCTACCTATATACGAAAATATAAGTTGTTGAATAACATATTCTGACTTTTGTCAATTAATCTGTATAAAAGATATAGGTAAATTGATATAATTACCCATATTATAGTTTTGAAGCCCCAAAATTCATCATAAAAGTATGGATAGGCAAATTTGAAAAAAGTGTCTAATGATTTACGTCAACTTTCTTGGTTCCACTTTTTGTCTTTCTGTTGAATCTATGCACATAACACACATTTCTGCATTTTTTATCATATTCTGAATTCTTGTCATATTCATGACCTTTGGACAGAGATATGTAACTGTTTTCATTCAGGTTGTTAAAGCGTAATGAATATTTTATTAATTGGTCTTTCTTATTTAAGAAGCTCATATAAAAAGTGATATTTAGTATTTGTAAAATCTTGCCACCAACATTTCAAATTCACTTTGTATATAGAGTGATATCATTCTTAACATACAGTGAATTCTCTTTAAAAATTTGAGAATGTGCGTATTAATGTTTTTTTTATAAAATGAGCATATCGTAACTTTTTATTCAGGGATAGCTCTGAAAATGCTTTCCTTTATGAATTTTAGTTTAGCCAATCTTAAATTTTAATAATTAAATTTAATCTTCAAATGCATTTATAATATAAGAACTCATTTGCAAGAAACTACTAGGATTTAAAATGCCATTTGCAGCTAGTTTCCTGTTAAACTTATAAAACAATTCGCATTCATCTCAGAAAGAAATTTTCTAGTTAAATTAAAATGTTATAAATTTCTGCCTGAAATAAAAAACAAATTCTATTGTACTCACTTTAATGTTAGATGAATTACTGAAAAATGGTTACAGTTAAGCTTTTTTGAACAACTCTTATTATTCCAATGAATTAACAAATGCGGAACATTTTTTGAATAACTGGTGTTTAAATTATATTTACAGCATTTTTAAAACTAGCTATGAAACCAACATTTATTCAGATGGGAAGTAGTTTATTTATTAGAAATTTTATTCGCAAAATGTTCCTAGATTTTGATCGTTCAGTAAACGAAGTTGAAAAAATTAAGTTCTACAATTATAACTTCTATTTGAAAGTACTTTTGTTTTTTAAAATATGTTCGGTGTTTCTGAAATCGATAACCTGACTTAATGTGTAGTTATCACTTTAGCAAAAGCAAATTAATTAAAACTTTTAGTCATTGAAACATTAATAAAGCTATTTCTATTTCCAGAAACAAAATGCTGCTATTCTAATAATACTTCTCGCTTGAACGAAATAATTAGAATCAACTCATATATCCCTAATAAAAACGTTAATGTATAAAACAAATTAGCTGTATGAAACTACGTTGATAAACTTCAACTGTTAAGTATATCGAGTTGATTAATTTTCAACTGTAAAAGTTTTGCAAGCATGTTTTTTTTAATTTATTTAGATTATTGAAATGTGATGTTCTGGGGCTATGAGTATACACATTAATAGCATTTGAATTTGCACATATCAGAATTTCTATTTTAATATCCTTAATTTGGCAATGGATACAGTTTGGCGTTTTTAGCATAATGCGCTTTAATTATATATATTTTTTATTTTTGATTTATGATAAATGAATTAAAACTAGTCACATAGAATTTGATTTGATTACTCAATTTTATACATTCAAATGTCCAACTTTTTCTTAAATATCAGATTGATTAAAATAAACATACGTACATGTTTAATATACAATTCTTATTCAAAACCTTTATATTTTCTGCCTCTTTCCGCGTGCCTTCATTGTGTAAGTCAGACGTCTGATGTCTGACCTGACGCCTGATTGTCTTCACGTCAGATGCGTAATCGGGAGGTCCGAATTTCATCAGTTTCCTGCCGTCGAAAAATTCTAAAAGATTCCACAACTTTATTAAATAGTTATTTATTAAATTAAGTGCATTGCAATACTAGACCTTCTATTTTATTAATTATTTAAGCAAATATTTAGTTCTTTTAATTTCAATAGTTGGCGAAAGAATATTTGTAATCTCTATTAAACTAAATGAAAATAAATTTCACACTATTAATTCGACGATTTTTAATGAAAACATTTATTCCCCCCAATGAATAAAAAAAAAAAGAAATTTTGTAAGATAGCAATATGTGTTTGTGCCTGTTTTACAAAAATTATTTATTTTTATTATATATATACTGAATGAATGATCCTAATATATGGTCATTAAATGCATCGAAGGTTCGAACTTGCTTTTTAAATCCACTTCCTAAAAAGATGGAGGAATAGAATGCAAAAGCGCTTTATAAAATACATAGTTTTTGAAGAAGCAGCAATGGCTGTTATGCCGATTGTTCAAGAGTCTTCTTGTCCTTTCGTATTAGATGAGAGGAAATGAGAAAATTCTACGCAAAACATAAATTCTTCGCCTATTAAAAAAAAGCATTCTTCTGTTTTCATTAAGAGAAATATTCTCTCAAAACAAGTTCCTCATCATGAGCTGTCACGAATTTCGAAAAGTTAACTGTTCAGTACCTCTCCGTTTAAAAAAATATAATAATTCACAACTATCGTACAGAATGTAACTATAAAAGGCATTGCGGCATTTTCGAAGTATTCTTATATTGGGCTTACTTTTTAATGCAAAAGGTAATATCATATGGATAATCAAGTAGAATCCACTAGAAAATTTATATCATTTTCATTTACTACCCCGAAATTTAATTAACATTATGGGCATATTTTTTGTATAAAATATACATTAAAACATTTTAAGTTGTACTATTTTAGCAAAATGCATTAAAAGTCAAACTAATAAGTGTTTACAACATTCTAAATGACGTGTAACTGAAATTAAACTGTAAGACACCTATAAAATAATTGTTATTGGACTATTAACAGCATATTTAGAGCAACAGAAATTGTAATATAGAAATAAGCATTACAAGAAGGAATATGTCCATTTAAACCTCTTCTCGAAAATCTTAATTTAAAAAGCCCATATTGTTAGCAGCCTCAGGATTTAATTTTAGTCATATAAGACCAACCATGCTGCGATAGCTAAAGAAGAATGTTTTTTTCTCTTTACTCGTCTAAAAGCTTAAAATTTTTTAGCTAGAATTTCTAGCTTAAACAATTTTTCATATAGATTTTAAGGTATTTTCTCCCTCCTTTCTGCATGCCGTCGTGGTGTAACGGTAACATAATCGGCGCGTATTTGAAAGGTCCAGGTTCGAGTCCCGTCGAGGGCATTGCTCATTTTTCAAGTCGTGTGCATAAAAAAATTAACAATGAATCTGCAAGTTTAATTTATACTTTTCAAATTTTCTGCGAATTTGCAAAATGTTTTGCGACTTAATTTTGCTTATTGTGTAAATAAATGTATAAATGTAATGTAATACGTAATTGTTACGAAGAAATGTTACTACGTAAATGTTACGTAGACAGATTCAGCAAATAATAAAGCGAGACTATTAGACAATGATTAACTCGTTATCGTATGATGCCTTTTTCTTGTATAGCCTCGAAGTATTAAATGCAGGACAATTTCTTTTATTCCAAAAGATAAAAAAATGCTTTTATCTTAGCGCCATATAACTACATATGTTTCTTGTTCTTAAGACATTTAATACCCTTCTCGTCCACAAGACGCTTGAGCTCACTTAAAACACAAGAATCAAATGACAATATATTTGCAGATAAATTAAGAGCGCTATTTAATCTGATCTTTCTGGTAAGGATAAAACAGTAATGAATTATTGCTTTTTAACATTTAATTAATCAAATTGTACAACTACATCTCGCATAATCCGGCTTCGATTAGTCCAGATTCACTGTAGTCGGGTTTGAAAATTTCAAAATAACATTAATTTTAAATATGCAAAATAAAAATAAATCCTGAAAGATTAGTACGCAGAATTATTTTGAATGAGTACATGATAAAATTTTTCTTGTTAATTCTGTCTATATTCTTTTTTGTGCAGTTCATGTTTATGCGGTTTTATTAAAATTTGTTAGTACAGATAAACAATGGGCTCATGGAAAACGATAGGACAACTTAGACTACGAAGACTGTATTGAAGTACTTGCATGAAAATTAACAGCTAAATAACTATATAAAGTTATTAGAATACCTTGTCAGTGATATAGAAGTTCATACCAATATTGAATGTTGGCCTTATGATTCATCAAACAATAAGCTGCACAAAACGTTGCTACAAAAAAGTGTATGAGAAGAAAACGCTGAAGAAGAAAAATTTGCAGCCGTCGATATTGCATATTTTACAGAATAAGAAAGGATTTACAAAACTCTTGTATTTTTTTAAATGATTTCTAATAATAATTTAGTTATCTTGTATTATTAAAATAAAGAGCGAATAATGTTTTTGGAACTAATTATGATTTTTATATGTATTTAGTTTCTCGATTAGCACGGTTTCAAACAATCCTAGATATTGGCTGAATTGGTAATCTGGACTGTTCTAAGTACTGATAATTGCTGAGAAATACTGCACTGTTATTCGGAAATATGTGTATGCGCGAAATGTTAAGAAAATCGGTTTGTTGAATGTGTTAAAATATTTCATTTCAAAACGTACCGAAACAGCGAAACCAATTTAAATAAAATAGAGAGAAAACACATTTAAAAATTAATGAGTCATATAAATATATTTAAAAAATTCTAATGTTGTCAAAAATTTAATCTTACCATCTCATTTTCAATAACATATTTTCAATTATGTCTTTCTTATGTTTGCATTAACTTCAAGCCTGTCCAATAGAAGAATGACAATAGGCAGGAATGTTTTAGATCTAGAATGAACAGAATAAGGGTGCAAGTGAAAGTATGACAGGTGAACGCGAAGTAAGCTGCTATCAATTTCTCAGTAGAATAAAGACAAAGGGGTATTTCCTTACCAGCTCAAATGTGGAAGATATGAAAAATGACCCCTGGCACTTTACTTCTAATCCCACTTTTAGCAGAAAGCCACCTAAAAGGAATTTCTTTCTCTTTTATAACTCCTATTCAAGCCATTTTCTGCGTACGAAAATGGGTTCGGGATTTAATAGAATTTTTTCTCTTTGGACTGCTGATCTTTATGAATAAAGTGTAGTAACTATACTTCGAAAATTCGCTATATTCGTAAAAGTCTTTTCATCTTTTTACCTACTGAAAAAGCTAGTTATTGGTAAAATCTTGTTGTAAATCTTTGTCTTAATAAAGTTTAGTTGATCATTTTATTAGTTAAGCAGTTCTTTTTATGTTGCAGCGTTATTTCATAGCATGTAAATAACAACTCATTAGAGCTGCAAACTGCTTTTTACAGATCTTTTACGCTCTTTCAAACAGGATTTATGTTTTGAGAATGACATTTATAAATTAATGTTGAAATATGATCTCTATTAAAGGACGGCTCCACTGCGTCAGACACATATACTTCTGAAAGGAGTTGGAAGCTGTCAGATACTCGTAATAACATATCACCGGGGATATTAGTGACGCTAACTCCGAAGTGATCTTTTAATTCCAGTATGTTTGGAAAACATATTATCATGCTTGAATCGAAAAAAAAGTATTCTGCCGTCTTGCGCACATCGATGCATGGCGTCGATTTCTACCAAGCAATTCAAGATACGCTTTGAAAGCTGTCGCATCCTGTCTATGCTTCCTTCATGAAAGTTTGAAAACAATAGCTGTCATAATTTTAATTTTGAATCTTTGATCATCGACAATTATTACTCTTTTGAAGAATCGTTTATATCGTTACCTTATGTATTTATAAATCATATATATCATATCATCATATGCACATATATACATCATTTTATGCTGGCCACCGTAAATGCAACACCCTAAAGGAAGCATGCAATTAACATGAAATTTACAACATGCATTAGAGGAGGGGTGATATGCAAATGATTAGAATACCAGCGCAGACGCACATCACGCGCGTCTGTGGCGCCACTTCAAAGCGCTGTTAAAGGCTTGGAGTTTTCGACCGATTTCAAGTTCTGCAATTGTGTTTTTCTTGTGGTTTTTTCAAAACAAAAACGATCAAATATGCCTCATAGTAAACAGAGATCATCATTTGATCAAGTATCCGAGTTCGAAAGAGGAAGGATAGTGACCTACCGAGAGTGTGAATTATCTCTCAGGGAAATCGAAAGTCGTGTTGGACGAAACCAAACAACTGTAATGCGGATATGTGACCGTTGGTTGCAGGAGGGTACGACGGACTGACGTGTTCGATAACATCCACCTCAGTGCACCACTTCACGTGATGACAGGAACACTGTGCGCATGGCAGTGACGGATCGCTCAGTCACATCACGAAGCATAGCACAGCACATTCAGTCTCTAACGCATCATCCAGTGTCTGCGCGTACCATTCGACGCCGTTTACAGCAGAGTGGTTTGTCCGCAAGACGTCCATTGCTTCGTCTACCCTTGACGCAGAACCACAGACGTCTCCGCCGCCAATGGTGCGATGAAAGAAGGGTGTGGACGGCAAAATGGAATGAAATTGCCTTTACTAATGAGTCACGCTTCTGTCTGCAACACCACGATGGTCGGATTTGAGTCTGGAGACACGGTGGAGAGAGGATGCCGAACAGCTGCGTTATGCGCCTCCACACTGGTCCTGCCCGGGTATTATGGTATGGGGCGGTACTGGATATCACTCTCGCACTCCTCTAGTACGCAATGCCGGTACTTTAAATAGCCAGCGCTACATCTCCAAGGTGTTGGAGCCAGTTGTCCTTCCTTACCTTCAGGGCTTGCCCTCAGCCATATTTCAACAGGATAATGCGCGACCACACATGACACGCATTGTCCAAAGGTTCTTCGTCTATCGCCAGATTGAATTGCTTCCCTGGCCGGTGCTCTGTCCGGATCTTTCGCCGATATAAAACATGTGGCTCCATGGTTCCTGAACGATTGAGCCAGATTACATCCCAAGCTGCCACACCAGATCAACTTTGGCAACGTGTGGAAGCTTCTTCGTCTGCTGTACCCCAAGAACACATCCAAAGTCTCTTTGAATCAATGCCGAGGCGTGTGGCAGCAGTGATCTCCAACAATGGTGGCTACTTTGGCTACTGATTCTGGAAATAATCACACTTCACAGAAGTCTATAAATTTAATCATTTGATACTTGGTCAACATGTTATCTACTAAATAAATTTTGTTGTGATATCTCTTGTCTTTCTTGGTGTTGTAATTTGGGTGGCCAGCAGTGTATATACTGCTACATCTTATATATACATGATTTATAATGTAGCAGCGTTTGGCGGAGGATGAACCAATTCACTTTATCATGATGATCAGCCATAATCATGTCATTATCAGTCATTATGATAAAGATCATGACTGATCAGTCATGATCGACGAAAACTTCAGTCATCTGCGCAGATGACTGGAGGAAAAATCACAACTGGTTTGATCGTTAAAACATCATTTTTATTTTCAACAGGAAAAATTCTTCAGAAACACATTTTTGTTCAAATTGATACCACATTAGGCATGCTAAATTCGCCCCACAATTTCTATATACGCAGTTTACATTTTAAACAGTAAAGGAGGAAACCGAAGCAAGAGACGTGGTTTACTTAACCAGTAGGGCTGGCGAGAAGAAGTGCTGCTTGCTATCTAGGGTAGTATTTATAAGTCGGAAAGTCTTTGTTTTAATCCTGTGCAGCGTCTGAGCTAAAGGCTTTTTTTTCGGTGCAGAGAAACTGCAAGAAAGAGTCACTAAAATTTATGAATTTGTAAATTTATTGCCGATTGGTTCCAATTGAATTTAACAATTTGGTTTCGCATTTTATATTTTGCATATAAAATTTCGCTAAAGTATTAAGCCACTGCAAATAATGAAGAAAACGTGACTAGTTCTGAAATTCCGTAACTGCAGAAAATGCAAAGGCAGTGGTACCGAAACTGGAAAATTAAAATTAAAGAAGCATTTACATCGTCTTCAGGGGGTTGGTGCATAGGAAAAGGTAAATAGATCAGCCTGTTTACGAACTGATTAGGATACAAATTTACTAGGTTAAAACACCAATAAACTACAAAGCAAAATGTATCTTCATCAATCCAGCTCCTACAGGGTGAAATAAGAAAGGCACTTGTCCCAAATTCATACGAAGCTAAAATCCGTTACTTTCCAAAATTGCAGAAAAAGTATCAATACCATCCATTTGATTTAAAATAAATGTAACAGAAATCATGTCAAGCAGAATTCTTTAAACAAATATACATAAAAATGTAAAAAAGAAAAATCTCGTTTCTGTATCAAACAAGTTGTTCACCATAAAACAAGCGGTTGGACCAGTAACTAAAGTTAATAATTGAAACAAATATTATGCCAAAAATCAAATACTCGAATAAATCAAATAAGGCAAATAAACTAAATACGATTCAAAGAAAAAACATTACATCATAAGCAGCCGAAGACCTTGAAAAACTAACCTTAACATTTGTAAAGATGCTAGGATACTTCAAGTGGAGCTGTCAAAAATAATTATTTAGCAATTAATTTAGCAATTTTAATCTTCCTTTAACACCAGTCATCTTTAATGTGGTGTAATATGTAAACTTATAAGGTATTTTCTGCTGCTTTTACGCATGCCTTCATTGTGTAACTCGATGCACGCTCGACGTGTATTCGAAAAGTCCGGAGTTCAAATCTCGGTGAGGATAATGCAGATTTCCTGAGTTTTCTGGGACTGATATAACCTAATGACTCTACAGGCTACTACTACAAAAGATAGTGGACGATAATTCGTTATCACTAAGATTTCGATTAGGTCCCCTAATCCCAGTGTCCTTTTAAAAGAGGGATAATAAGATATTTTCCTCTCCTTGCACGTGCCTTCTTGGCGTAAGTGGAAGCAGGTTCAAGGCATATTCGGGAGGTCCTGAGTTCGAATCCCAGGGAGGGGGCTGCACGTTTTCCGCGCTCTTGTGTCGATATAACGAATGCATCTTCAAAATTAATGCTGATCATAAGAAAAGAAGTGGGTTTATCTTAATTTGTAGCATTCTTGAAAGTTGAAGTTTTAGTCTTGGTAAATACATCCCACCATGCGATTCAGCTGATTCGGGAAGTTCAGACTGCAAGATATAGTGGTAGAGTTTAATTTTAAAGATGCAAATTACAGATCTTTCACTCGAACGAGCTGCCGTCAGATTGAGAAGCTGAAAAAGCCCTTTAGTTAAGAAAAGGTAGAAATAGTTATTAATTATTTTGGATATTAGCTCCGTATGAATTTCGGCAAAGTGCCACCATTCTCATTTCAGCCTATATGGGTTCCACTGGTAAAATCACAAATTGCGATGCAGTTTATTGATGTTTTAAATTTAGTAAATTTGTGTCATTATGTGTTCAGAAACAGACTGATCCATTTGTTTCTCTCAGTACACTGGCCATCTGCAGGTTCAGGGATGTACAGGGAGATGTAAATTCTTCTTAAAATTTTTAATTTTTTCAACTAATTTCTGCTTCTTTTGACTTGACTTTTCAAAGTGGACCTTTTTTCTTAATTATTCACAGTGGTTTATTGCTTTTTGTAAATGATTTATTTATTGTCAGCTCTTTATTGCAGGTTGAATATGTACTGGTGCTGTTTTTTTCAGGTTTCGATTTAATTTATTAATGTATATATATATATGTATATACACTCTTAGACAAAAAAAAAACAACGCACCACGATGCACCGAGAAGATATAAAGCAAACTGGACACAAATTGATATTCATCCAGGTTTCGACGGAAAATGCAAAATTTTACATTTTAGCTGCCAATGAATGAATGGTTGTCGCTACAGAGCATCTGATCTGCGCAACTGGCAGGATATTTAAAAGGAGAAATTACGATTCCAGGTAATAAATTCTTCACGAATTTCATTCCGTGTACTCTGGTAGACAGTAAATATGCCTCGCATACAGGTGCGCGAACGATGTGCGCAGTGTCAAGAAGGAAGCGGTAGGCCTCGAGAAACGACAGAACGTGAAGACCGAGCAATCGTCAGAGCGTCACTCACAGCCTCAGATGCACCATTATCATCGATTGTACGTGCAACTAGCGCTTCAGTGACCGCAAAGACCATTCATAGACGGCTCACAGAAAGGGGTGCTGAGGTCAAGGCGCCCCTTGCGCTGACTACCATTGACCTCTGTACAACGTCAAGCTCGTTTGCAGTGGTATCTGGCTCATTCGCACTGGAATGTCACTGACTGGAGTAAAACAGTCTTCAGTGATGAGTCCCGCTTTGAACTGAGCCCCGATGACCAGCGAAGGCGAGTCTGGAGACGCCCCGGACAGTGGTGGGATACCAACCTGACTGTCTTTCGGCAGACAGGCCGACAACCAGGAGTGATGGTCTGGGGTGCCATTTCATTTCATAGATGATGACCCCTTTGATTGTCATCTGTCGCAACCTTACAGCACAGCGGTACGTCAACGAAGTTCTAAGGCCCGTTGTGTTGCCCTTCATGTCACGCCACGAAGGGCTTACATTTCAGCAAGATAATGCCGCCCCCCACTGCACATGTTTCTACTGCTTGCCGAATATTGCCTTGGCCAGCAAGGTCTCCGGATCTCTCTCCTATTGAGCACGTTTGGAGCATTATGGGCAGGGCCTTCCAACCAGCTCCGGATGTTGACGATCTAATTCGCCAGTTGGACAGAATTTGACACGATATCCCTCAGGAGGACATCCGCAACCTCCATCAATCGATGCCAAGCCGAATAACTGCTTGCATAAGGACCAGAGATGAACTAGCGCGTTACTGACGTTTTCACTTTGTGAAGCTCTATCACTCTAATAAATTATCGAATTTTTCTCAAACTGTAATAATTTGTTTTTCTGTACATGTACATCACTTCTACGCACCTTCTTGGTGCGTCGTTTTTTGTCTAAGAGTGTACATATATAAGATTTAGTAGTCATGTTGAATATTTTTCAATAATTTTTCAAGCATCTGATTTTTTTGCCACTTGTCTTCATACCCAATACACAAGAAATTTTACACCTTCTGCGATAATCTTTAAATATATGCCGACTGAATCTTGAAAGAAAAATAAAGTGCAGTCGCTAGTGAAAAGAAACCAAAACGTCTTGCAGTGTGTGAAGAATGCCATAGGTTTTATATCACAGAAACAGTGTTTGCTTTTCAAATTGTATGGAATTCTGAAAATTTTACTTTTAGATGTCTCCCCTGCTTTAGATTTCAAAACGTAAATGCGAAAATATGGCTTCACAAATTCGATTTCAGTTTATTTTATTGGTAGGTCTTGAAATTTTTCGTCTCACGTTTACCAAATATTGTGCTTCGAATTTATAGAGAAGCCTCACAATCTTGTCTTGAGAATTTCTTTTATTCACATTTCTCAAGGCATTGTTGTAAGCACTCTGAAATACCTAAAAACTCGCTGGTATATGTACTTGCAATACTTTTTTAAGCTTAGCCTTCAAACTGAGATGCAGTTTGAATTTCATTCTTTACTCAACAAAAGAGCGTGGGCTATATTAACTCTTCTTTTTAGTCGGGTTTCTTAAAGATACGAAGATGGAGATATTTTAAGCCAGATGTAAAATACCTGTTTTCGTTACGCTTCTAGACTGAAGCATTTTTAGTAGAATACTAAAGCATTTTTAGTAGATTTTTTTAAAATCTAGATCACTGTTTCGCAAATTGCCCTTCAGATTCTTTTTCTCAGGCATTGCTTCCGAATTTCGATATGTCGTGTAATTTCTGAGACTGATTTCACAGAAGTTTCTTCAAAACTGATCTCTTTTTAAATCTTGCATAATAATGCAGCTTCGTGCTAATCTCCATGACTAACATTCCCTTAACCTGGCCTCGGGTTTCTTAACTTGAAAACAAGTTTAATAAAATATTTATCGTATTAGAGTTTCATTTATTAAATATTTCCTATTTAATGCTTCGTGTGTAAATGTAAACTCTTTCATATTTAATGTCTATTTGAGAAATATTTGTTTCTCTCATAAAAAGTGCATTTTAGACATAATTTCCGTAACTTCAAATTACCGTCTTTCACTAAACGAACACATAAACATATAAAAAAGTATAAGAAATAAAAACTATTTTCCCAATTTGTAAAATATTGATGAAAAGATAGGAAAAAACTTATGGCAATATTTTTTAAATGTTTAACCAGAAGTAAACAAATTCTAGCTGATAATCTTTAGTTAGCCAAACTGCGTGCGTTAACATCGGTAAATTTTCTTATGTTAATCTTGACATTATTTAACTTAACTTGCAAATATTAGTTGAATCAATAAACGAAACTATTCACGAGCAGTTTCTTCAAGATTTAAAAAAAAACATTAAAATTAGTAATAAGCGTAAGTTGTTGTATTTCCTAAACAAAAACCTAACCAAGCAAGAGAGTATTTCTCCTATGAGTCTTTATAAATCTCAGGATGAAACCCCGAAATAAAGGGAATAATGGATAACTTTCTATTAATTCTTTTATCCAATGTTACATGGAAATGCCGAGCTAAGATGAAGAGTGAATAGTTACATTGTTGGCAAAATATATTGGCGAAGAAATAATGCACATGACATTCAAAATCGTTTTTAATAATTTGCTGTGGCTTAGATTTAACTTCTACAGATATCTTCAAAAAGCATTTACAACATGACTAAAAACGAGCTTACTGGCAAAAATGAAGTTCCATTACAATCTTGTTTAGATGCATTTGAAAGCCTTCAAAATTCTATTTGGATGATTTTGGATATAAACAAATAAGCTTGCGCTAACGGATATTTCAGTAAATCATTGCTCAGAGCAAAGACAGAAATCTCTTGAACCATTGAAATAGAATGAGCATATTGATATAAAATATGGCTCAAATATTCACATACGAACTTCAAAGATAAGTAAGATATACATAAATAAAGCATTTTTACCCAGAAACATGTGGTTACAAATGCAACCTGAATATGCAAAGGAAGTTTGCTAGAAATCGTTTTGGGCAGAACGAGTCATAATCATTCGAGGCATTGAAGTGAGTTGAACAGAAAAGTTTACTTTGTGGTTACTACATCCCCCGGTTTGTCTTTCACTGATTTTGTAGCTTCGGAGCCTGTGACAATGATTTCTGCATCTGGATCGTTAAGGGATCTAAAAATTTTTCGCCATTCGCAAACCAATTCATTAACTTGTGTGGCACGTACTGTCACAGATAGAAAGAACATCTCTTGAAATTGTAATAATTTATATTACCATGTCTTTATCTTTTATAACTATATCTTTTACCATTTCATTATCTTTTATATCTTTATCTTGTACCATTTCTTTATCTTTTATTAAAGGTATTTCTCCTGTCTTCTTAGCATGTTTTCGTGATGTAGTAGTCAGCACGCTCGGGGCTTATTCAAAAGGTCCATGGTTCCTGTCCCGGCTAGGGCATTGCGTATTTTTCCCGTCTCCCACATAAAAAAATGTAATGTCTCTACAGTGGCGCCCGAAGTAAAAAAGGTGGTGGAGGATGATTCTCCACCACGGATTTGGCGATTGGTCCACTAATCCCCAGTCGCCCTTTAAAAAGGCGAGTATATAAGGTATTTCTCCCGCCTACTTAGCATGGCCTCGTGGTGTAATGGTCAGTACGTTTGTAGAGACATTAGGTATTTTTTTGGAACAAGAAAGAGAGATGAAAAATATGCATTGCCTTCGCCGGGGATCGAACCACGGACCTCTGAAATACCGGCTCAGTGTGCTGACCATTACACCACGAAGGCACACTAAGAAGGTGGGAGATATACCTTATACGTTCAGCGAGTATTTGAGAGGGACGTGCTTCGTTTCGCGGGGAGGGCACTGCTCATTTTTCATCTGCTTTCAAAAAATACCTAATGTCTCTACACTATATCTTTTAAAACTTTATCTTTTACCATTTCTTTAACTTTTATAACTTTATCTTTTACCATTTCTTTAACTTTCATATCTTTTATACTTTATCTTTTGCCATTTGTTTATTTTTTATACTTCCTGTACCCGTAGCGTACTCAATTTGCGTTATCGGCCATATATTTTCTGTAAAATGGTTTGGCTGACTTACCCTTAAATTTTGTCTACGAATTTTTAGAATGCATTGTATATATTAACGCATATCCCAATATATGTCTTATATAATGTGTACGCATATGTAAACGCATATGTTTATAATATATGCTCGGATATATATCTGCGCATGGTGTCACTAGCTCTGTTAATCCTTGCGCCTGGGATAAATCCTTGTGGCATAAAGTGATTGCGAACTGAAGAGAAATAAGATATTGAAGGTACAAACTACATAAACAGCAAAGTGAAATATGCGCAGAAACAAAAGCCAGCAAACCAACAAACTCCGCGAAATAACTAAGATCGCAGATGGGAGTTATTTTTCGAGAAGAACAGTACAGTATAACTTGAGCTACTCGAACTCCAATTACCTAGAACTCTAAAAATACTGACCTTTTGGTTTTCTTTTAAAACTATTTAATTAATCATTCATTTATACATTGCAGTTTCTTTTCCTGATTTAAATAACACAGAAAGAAAGATAGAATATTTGCAATATAGATACAGGTGTTAAAGACCAGTGGCACTAGCACAACGCCATAGATCATGTATACTTGTTCGTGCTCATTTAATAATTTAGAAAAAAAAACATAAAGAACATGGTACATAAAATACAACATATTAACAGTATATTGCAAAGAAAATTTTAAAAATACGTTCCAAAAATTTTAGAAGTCATGTTAATGTATGAAATGTAAATAAAGTAAGTTCATGCATAATAAAATAACAGAGTATAAAAAGGGTAATATGGTAAATATAGCGTGCAATCAAATTTTGAAATTCTGAAAGTTTCTAATAATTTGGAGGCTGTGCAATATAAAAAACTTCAAATTACGCAGATTTAAAATTCCATTATTTGAAGAAGGAAGCAGTTAAAATGTTTTATAAAAGTTCTGTGAATAATTTATAATTTACGAAAGAGTTTGCTGTCGTTAGACATGACATTTATCAGTTCTGTAAGTTGATATATCCTTCATAATATTTTCAACTTTTTGTTAAGTTATAGAGTTACTTCGTGTAGAAATTCTAATCATTTGATGGCTTTTGAGATGAAATTTCTTTGTGATGGAACAGAAGAACAGATAATAATCTGGATTTCTTCTTGTTGCATGAATGCAGAGCTATGGAAGAGAGAGTGTTTTTTTTTAACTTAGAAGGAAACGGGCCATGGCGTGTTATAAATAAGTATTTATTATGGGAAAATCCATTCTTTTTGTTTACATTTGGTTGAAAAGTTTCACTTAACCTGATAATTTAATTTTGCAGGGTTCCTTTAGTTCAACTAACGTATTATTCAAGTTTTTGTTATCTTTCGTGAACTCCTGAACTTCTCGTCGCATTTCCTCGGCAGAATGTAAATTTAAAGTTAAGTGAAGTGAGTATTTGAACGGGTGAATCTTGGAGTTTATTCATAGAGCGTTTTCGCTAGCCAGCGCACGTTTCGTTTCTGACTTTGTTGTTACGCTGATACGTCTTTTGGCCATTTGAATAATTATGACGCCCGTTAGGTTGTCGAGTCAGCCTTGTTAGCCGTAACTTAAAAGTGCTAGTCCAGCTATATTCATTTTAGAATTGAATATATTTGTGTTACAAATTCCTAGTTTCCACCGCAAGTTGCCAGTGTTATTGTAAAGCACGAAGTACGTGCTTTTCTGTTAATAGTTGAGACTAACAAAGGATTATTTTCACCCTTCTTCTGTGCTGGTATTGCTTACGTCTGCGCGAAAGTCGACAAGTTCTCATTAGTAGGATTTAGATTAGAGTATGTGGGTTAAGAAAATTAGATCCTATAATTTGTCCAATAATCCTAACAGATGCGAAGCGAATTATCGCTATGTCTGGTAACAACTACAAAGTCGAGAGGAAGTTAAGAATAATCTTGTTACTTAAATAGGATTTAGGACACAAACACACTCTTTTGTGCTAACAATAAAAGCCAGAACTCGTAGTGATGTAACTAAACAGAACAGTCAAATTTAAGTTAAACGTTGAACAGTAGTCAAGAACTACAAAATTTAATATTAGTAGATGCTGTCTCAATAACTCTATCGGAGCGTCAGAGTGTCGGCAGCGACAGAACGCAAAGCCTGACTCAGCTCAACTATCCGAGCAGTTTAGCTAAACGAGTTGACAGGAAACTAACACTTGGTGCGCAGACGATGCCAGAAACACGCTATGTCTTAAAACCTAAAACTATCAGTTCAAATACAGGCTACTTATTTGCTTTCTGGTGAGGAATACGGAAAGGAGAAATTACAGTAAAAGCTGAAATTAAAAATAACTGGTTAATTAACCTAAAATATCTTACATTGTATAAAAATGAAAGTTCTTTGACCTTGGAATGCTTCCTTCTAGTCTTACTGAAAAGTAATCATTACAAATTTAAGTTAACATTTTATTTAAGTATTATTTGAGTCATAGAATTTGAAATCATTGGGCATACTCATTATGAGCAGTTTCTTTAGGAACACAGCCAGCTCTTTGTTCTCCAGTTTGGCTAGTACGAGATTTAATGAAAGTAAGTCTGATGCTAAATTGTCTATTTGAAGTTCTTAATTAATTAAAGTAACGGATGCTTTTTATAAATTCTGAAAAATGAATTAGATTTCGAATGACATAATGTATGCACGCAACGAAAGTGCAAGTGCTCAATGCAATGCACAACGCAAGTTTGGTACTTACTGCAAAGATTTCGTAGGCTATGGATAATTGAAATTTTTATCGTCTTACAACACAAGTTTTACCTTGAAAAGTACTATTATTTTTGTAAAAAGAGTCTTTTCTTTCCTGCTCTCAGAATAACATGGTTATAATTTTCAGGTAATTCAGGATGGAAGAGAAAAGATAATCTAGGAATTGAAAAATTATCAGGGCTACTGAAAAATTATCAGGGATCCTAATAATCACGTTGTTGATTTAGTGGGAAAAATGAATGTTTTAGGATGAATGTCAGCTTGCAAGTGTAAAGGTAAAATGCCTGCAAGATTAAGTTATTATATTTGTAAGATTCTAGTTAAAGTTACTTGTGCTCACTAGATCTTTACTTGTACTGTGAAGCGACTGTTCCCTAAGTTCAACTGTATCTGTGATAACACATAGGAAAGGGTGAAAAGACCCTTTTATTCAACTCAAGAGAAATATTTACAGATGGCACTCTTGTTGCTTACAATCATCGCTAATACTTTTGGCAGCAACGCAAAATGAAAACGTAAAATTAAAAACTAAACCTAAGTTGAATAGTCAGCCGAAGCTGCACAGACATAATTTAGCGCATAGTTGGATCTTGGTCTTATCTACGACTTTGACTAATCGGCAATCAATATGCACGGCTGTAAAAAAGCAAGCTCAAGTAGCAGAGAAACAACGTGACCGAAAGGCAGAACACGTTCTATCTTAAGTACCTCCGACACCATGTTAAACAGTAGCTTTCTACTCTACTTTTCATAACGCGTGGAATTGAAATCTAGCAAGAAAGCATGGGCTGAAAACAGGAGCTATAGGAAAGTTTGCTTCTAAAATAAAACTAGCTGTTATTTAACTTAAATAAATCCTCAAAAATTAATTAAAATGAACATGTATGATATAGCCGTTAGCTATTATTATGAAAATTAATTTATTGTAAGCCAGTAAACATACGATACCAATTTATCTCATCAAATTTGATAAACGTGAACATAAATCATATCACCACATATCATTCAAACATATAGTCTTCAATATCTTGGCCTACTATTTGGCAAATGTCTAGTTTATGCATTACATTAATAGAGATTTATATTCGTAATATACCTAGCTTTTCTGTTCTTTGTTTACTTTGTGAACCTATGAAACCTAAACAGTTGGATTTTCATTACGTCTCTTCTTCCCCTACGTTAAATATTTCAATCCTGCAACATACAATGCAGTTGCCATCAGTTACTCTCTATTAGGCCTCTCATGTGCATACATGTGCAAGTCTCATGTGCAAGTCTTCTTTTACCCTTTTGTTATGTGCCTCGCATTTAAAATTGTTTTTATTCTTGTGAGAAATGTTCTGAATTTTCTGAAAAAAGTGTAAAGTTTTGGATTTGCACCTATAAAGGAAGTTATCCATCGAAATTACTGACTTTATTGTAAGCCAGTAAATAGATTCAGAAAATTAATGTTCTATTTTCTAAAAAAAGTATACAAATGGAACTCTGATTACGTTTTTTATTCCATCTGCATTAGAGATTTCATTATTTCATGAACACTAAATTTGGTGTCTGAGTTAGTTGACTAGTTGGTTTCACTGAGAGCAGCAAAACGCAAGAGCTATCTGGCTAAGAAAAACTAGGCATTTTTACTAGAGGGACCTACCTCGTATACACGTTGCATACGGGAAAACATGAAAATTAATGTAAGCAGGAACCAAGCAGAGACGAAACACCTCAGTGGCCGTACTAGGTTGAAGGTGTCTTCTATAACCTCAGCTAATTCATAACTGGTAAGGAGAGATGCAAATAATCTCTCTCCGATTTCACTTTCAAAGCTGAGATTCAGAAGTCAAAGCTGAGATTTATAATTAGTGATAACGTGGGCATTAGGAGCTCAGAAACTTCGAAAATTCTTTTATGTATAAATGTTGTTTAATATTCTTGAACTTTATTCCTTTAAAAACTTAATTTATTATGATGCTTATTCATACTATTATATTTTGTCATCGGGATTTATCCTTATTATATCTAGTGAAATTGATCACTAATAACACATTTATTAATTTCCTATTAAAAGTGCCTTGTTTCAGCTTACCGTTTTAACTGTTACGGTGTTAAAGAAATGCACCCCTCGTATTTAACCTGGTGTCGAATGTACTTCTCGGAATTATGCTTCGTTTAATTTTTAGGCTACGTACCTATACACATGTTATATATATATACATATAAAACGAGAGAGGACACATAGTTACAGCTGAAGATATTTTCTCTCTCTTTTAAGCCAGCCTTGGTGTTGTAATTAGAATCAGGCCGGCTATAGTCTGGAGGCCCAGATTTCGAATCCGGTACTGTTAGTTTCTTGTTCCCTGCCTGATAAATGCCTGATCGCTCTACACTTCTGCCAAAAACAGGCTAGAGGATTTACTTCTGTGAATATTGATCCAAAACGTATATCTCCAGTTTGCAAAGTTTTTCGAAACAAGTGGGCTGTTTTATGTAACTATTATTAACTGTGCTTTGCAGGGCTCTATAAGTCCCAAACTTTTATGTTTGTATGGTTCCTGTGCCTCGAAAAGCCCAATTAGTAAGATGTTCATCACGCTGTATTCAATTAAATTCGAAATATCTCTTATCTCTACGTGAAAAATTCAAGGTCCTAGTTAATTATTCAGAGTTTCATTGAATCCATTTATTAAAAAATTAAATACTCTGCGAAACCATTTATCGCCGAAATTACCCAATTCTGGTTATTACTAAATCTAACAGGAAAAAAAGGATTATTGATGTGAGTTTTATTTTAGGTGAAGAGCATTTTCAACTATTCAATGCTATCGTCTTCTTCGGCTGCAGCTGAAAAACGAGGAACGCTTCTCCCGACTCCACTTTTGATGTGGAAACTTTGTTCATAAAAGTTTTTACCTGATTTTCAAAAGCTTTCTAACTAGAAACATATATCCAGGATCAATAGACTCTTTATATACATATATGCTTCCCAGACGGTATAGTGGTTACGGGAAGCGTAATGGCAAACCGCACATTGAGTTGATCAATGTTAACGAATTTCGCTTACTGCGCATGCTCAGTAGTGTACTGTTGGCTTGGCAGAAAATACTGGCGAATAAAAATAAACAACCCTACACAAGCCTGTTCGTCATGTAGGCCTTAGCGACTCTACGATTGCAATACTATGGACACTTTTCTTGTGCTTATTGCACTTGCTTCTGTTACATTTCATTTTGGTTTATTTTGTTCATAAATATTACATTTAGTATCAGTTATTTGTAATAATTTCTTTGGCTTTAATTCAATAATTTAAAGTAGATATATTCCTTAAGTTGTTAAAGTATTTATGAATGGAACGCATGGTAAATAATCGATTGCTTTTATTCCTCAGAAGTACAATCAATAAATATTCAGCTCAAGTACAATCAAAAAACAACTTCATGTAATGTTTCCTGTTTTGTAATCCTTCTTAAACGAAAATTTGATGAGTTAACAATCGATATTTACACTCCAAGTAATGAAGCAACGTACAACCTAACACGTTTACGTCCAGGTAACACAATATCAACCATACACCATATTTATCATCTTTTAAAATTACGCCAAAGTCGTAATTGCGCCAAATTCTCTTCTGGGCATGCGCAGTGTGCGTAATTCGTTTAACATTGTTAAACTGAATGTGCGGTCTGCCATTACGCTTACGGGAGCCTACTACGATACCTAAGAGCCCGGGTTCGAATCTCAGAGAAGGCATGAACGTTTGTAAATTTCTAGTGTCTTCGCATCTTGGAGACACTCTAAATTTGCTGTGAGTCGAAAGTCCTTTCGAATGGTTGATGGTAAGGGAAGAGGGCGAGAGACTCTCGAACCGGTCCCCGCGGGGCGTTCTCGTTCAGAATTGGAGGCAGAACTGAGGGAAGTCGTATTGTCACTTGTATGGTGCTCAAAGCTCTTGCCAACGACAGGTGCAATCTTGCTCTCTTTGCCATGATGAATTTCGTGGTCTTGTTCCAATGTTACTGTCAGAGAAGTGAGATAAGCCACAGGAACAATATACATCCATCGGAACACATTTTGTCTCATTTTTCATTTTAATATATGAACGTATATGTACATAATTAATTACATATAAGTTCAAAAGGACTAGATTTTCTTATTGCTTTTATCCTATTTGACGAAAAAAAGTGTAGGACTTTTGTATGTTGTCGTTACATTAAAAGTGAAAAAAATATTGTAGTCAAAGTTTTTGGAAACCTAAGCGTTTTGTAAAGAAAGTTAAAATTTGTTTAAACAGTGGTGTAATCATTAAAATTAAAAAATAACCGGAAACCTAAAAACTAAATTGATCAGCTCTGCTCACCTTGATAAAATATATTTCTCACAGTAATATACATAGAAATGCTCATTATAGTATAATCTGTTAACATCAGAAATTTTTTCCTAAACTTGTATTTTATATTTTATTTTAAGTACAAATGCAAACAGTTTGCTCTTGAATTTGTGTACGATCCCTGAATATGATGTTAAACTTTAGAATGAATGTCAAATGTTGTCATACTGGAGTCATATTGAGATTTTTATAATGAGTACAATATTTTAATAAACGTGAATATAGGGAGCTGGAGAACATACATAACGTTAGATTTCGTAATTTTTACAAAATTGATTTTTTTTTCATTTAAAAGTAGAAAAATATGAATATTTGCGCCACTTGCAACAATTTTATAACAGGAAATGTATTTTCTACATCTACTAGTTCAAAAAATAAAGGCCGAGTAAAGACATGGTGTGCATATATGTGAACAATAACCAGTGTGTGAAGGAACTAAGTACATGGATTGCATCTATAAGCGATAAATATCTAGGTATGATGAACATGCATTTAAATACTCTACCAAACCAAACTAGATATGGGCATGTAGACTGGACAACTAATGACACCGCCAGTGGTGGCAGAACTTGCGATGCCGGTTGCACCATACAACAGCAAAACCTCGGCATCAGAATGGTACCGTGGGCCCCAGGAAGGCGGTGCTTATTTGGGTAGCTAGTGTAAGAGGCCTAATACCTACTTACTCAGGGTAAATAATAGGTAGTCCCTGCACTTATACCTACCTAACCTATATATGGAATGTCATCTTTCAAGACCGACAGATGGCGCTGCACACCTTTCGATGGAACTGCATTGTGAAAAAATATGTAGACGATGCTGGTATTCAAATGCGTAAGACAATGTTCTCTGATGTAAAAGATGAGAATTTCTCTACATATGTAAATAATTTTCATTAATTTCTGTCTACTGTATTGAGCTAAATCATTGATAATCTTCATTACCTGTATTAGTGAAACAGTCGCTTTCGTGTATGATGTGTCTAGACACATAAAAGACTTAAGTTAAATTCTATGAAGTAAATTCTATAAATGTAAGACGAAATCTACCTATATTAGTATTAATATAGTATTAATATGGTATATACACTGGTGTCCAAAAGTTAAGTATAATTGATAATTATGTGAATAAAGAAGGAACTGTAAATCAGAATGGCGGGAAACGTGATATGCGAGTGTAAAATGGTTATAAAATAAGGAAGCAAATCAAAACAACGATAATAATTAATTTTATTATCCAAACTAGCAGTTTGAAAGAAAACTGAGAATAGCAAGGGTTCACATTTTAAAGAAAAAATGAAAGAAAACATTAAATAAATTACTGATGCTGCAGTTTAATAAGGCGTGTGTTCACCTCTGACAGCCAGGCACGCTGCACAGCGATTTACCATACTTGCTATGAGTTGTGGGCTCAAACGTTTCCAAGCTTCTTGAAAAGTTTTCTTCAGTTCTGTAACGGAGCTTGGTGGGTGAGAAAGGGCTGCAATTTGTCTCCCGAGCATATCCCATACATACTCGATAGGATTTAAATCAGGGAAGTTCGCAGGCCACGACATGCGCTGGATGTTTTCCGTTTCAAGGAAGTCATCAACCAGCACCGCTCGGTGACATGGCGCATTATCATCCATGAATATGAAGTCAGGACCGACAGCATCTCGAAACAAGCGAACATAAGGCTCAAGAACTTCGTCTGTGTATCTTTGACCAGTCACAGACCCTGTGTCAAAGAAATGGAGGTCTGTGCGGCCGTTCATCATGATACCTGCCCATACCATTACTCCCCTTGATGGAAAATGATGTCTTTCCGATATGTTTCTTGGTTCGAAACGTGTTTCACGTTCTCTTCATATCGTTACCCGACGAGAATCAGTACTCAGACTAAACCGGGACTCGTCACTGAACATCACATTGGCCCACTCTCCCACACTCCAATATTGATGTCTCAAACTCCAGTTCAAACGAACGCGTTTCTGCGCAGACGTGAGGAGAATGCAAACTGCTGGTCTTCTGGCATACAGGCCAGCATGATTGAGTCTCTTGTAAACAGTTTGTCTCGAAATTCGTATTCCTGTGGCGACTGTGAGCGCCGAACCCAGTGCTCTAGCAGTACTGCCCCTCTGACGTCGCGCACTTATTACCAGATATCGGTCTTGGAGAGGGGTTGTGACTCTTGGTCGATCTGATACTGGTCGTCGGGTAACATCTCCCGTTCTTTGAAACCTCTGCCACAGTCTTGAGATCACAGACTGGTTCACATTCAGAATTCGAGACACTTCTGTTTGTGATCGTTCGGATTCCAACATTCCAACGATTCTTCCTTTTGCAAACATCTCCAATTGGCGTCTTTGTGCCATCATTCGCTTTGTTTGATGGTTAACAACGTTCTTTCGCACAGCAGTTGCCCGAAACTGCGTGAATTGGTTTCTCTGCGTTCCGACATGCGCAGGTGTTTCGGACGACGCAGGTGCAGGACGTAGTCGACTGAAAAGTTTTGCATAAACCCAATGTTTCTTTTTCACCCAATTAATATCAGCAAGAAATTTGGAATAATTTTAAGAATATTTACTCCATGTGTTTCGCCTTTTACAGTTTATGCTTAACTTTTGGACACCAATGTAGTTTCTGTTTTAATTTTCAGAACTTTCATAAATTTAATGTTCAGTCATCTTTTAAGTCATCTTTTGCGATTTCATTCAACAACTTATACTTTGGAAGTAAACATTCATATTGTTATATTCTACCTAAGTAACAGTCAGACACTTCAATGGCAGATTAGAAATTTCTTACGTCCCTTAGTAACAATAAGGATTCTTATTTTTTTTTTAAGAATAGAGATTTTGGTACGCACGAACATGCCTTTGGCTGATTTGGCCACCAATTTAACTTTCAGAAAAGGAGGATATTTTAAATAAGTCTTTAAATTATATCTGGCTTATTGTATATTCCTTTGTAAAATTTAAAGTGATTAATTTCTTAATCTAGAATTTTTGTTTTCATGTTCGAAAATTTAATGCAGTGGATCTGCTTTTATTTTTAGATGCATTTAGTTCTCTCAGATGGTTAGGAAAGACGAAGCGCAGTTTCAGAACTTCTTAATCATTCGAGCTTAATTTTTCAGAAAATTACCCTCTGATGAGTCTATAGAGAGAGATAAAGAGGAAAACCTTTAAAATGAAAGGTGGGGAAATATTTTTGACGAAAAAGCTACCACGATGCTTACAAAAGCAAATTAGCCGGTGTGTCAGTAACTTTCAAGTTCTTTGGTTTTCTTATTTTCATACTTCACTCACGTTCCTTACGCTACTCCGATGTCTACGTTAAGTGATTTATTGCTCTGCCACTATGTGATTTTAGAAATTATGTTTACAACATCGAGTCATTAACGCTCTGAAAAAAATAAAAAATGAAACTAGTTTTCTCTTCTTCGGCACTTTTTCCTTATTCAGTTCAAATGCATTACTTTTTTTATTAGTGCGATGAAAACACTACACCAGTGATTCTCAGCCTTTTTCTGTCCGGGCACACTTTTAACGATTTCAAAATTTGGCGACACACAAAGAAAAAGCTAAGTTGTTTACTTACCTATAATACACTGTTTGAAGTAATTTAAGGTAATAATTTTGAATGTAAAATAAAATAATATGTACTAAGAAAACAGCAGTGCGTTTATTACGGGATTAATTACAAGTTAATAATAAGATTACTTTTAATGAAAAATTTGAGCTTGACGTTTTTTGATAATTTCATTTACATTGGGTCGTAAAAATGACAATGCCAATCTCATATCGTCTTCTCCATTTAACAGTTCTGATCGTTTATTCGCCTTTATGTTGGTTAATACTGAAAATCTGAATTCACACAAATAAGATGTAAAAAATTGTGATAATATTTCTAAAGCTTTTTTGGCCATCATGGGATAATCGCTAATGTTAATCCAAAATGAATTAATTGATTCTTCTGAATATTTTAAAATTAAATCTTGGTAATTAGAATGCGAAATTAGTTATTTCTCTTCATTCAAAGTTAACTCAAATACAGAAATATTCGTTATCACAAATGGATTACGAACCTCATCGAATGTTTTTATATCTAAATTTGGAAAATAATGAATAATTCTCTCCTCAAATGTTGTCAAGTGGTCAATAGCAATTTTATGAATAGTTTTATTAAAATCTTTTTGGATTGACTCAAACTTTTCCAAATTGCCTTCCTGAGCTTTATTCTTCCATAACGCTGTTTGTTTTTGGAATCCCACCAGTTTATCTGTTGAGTTTAATATATTTTCTTTCGGCTCTTCCATACTTGAAGTTGTGTTATTAAAAATAACAAAAATGTCTTTAAGTGAGCTAATCTCCCATCTGCACCAATCAGAACTTCTCAATTTAAATTATATACTGAAAATGCGCGAAAGTGCTTCGAATTGCGCTCTCCTCCAGAGCACCAAAATCTGCTTAGATACCACAATTGGCACGCTTATCAATGTCTTAAAAACCGAATTTCGCCAATTCGCATGTGTACCGTATACTAGGATTAAACCCATTATAATTTTACTACATATATTTCTAAATTTGGAGTCACACTTTAAGAATTTGGCTGCATACAAAAGTGTCTCCGCACAGTGGTTGAGAATCACTACACTAAACACATCTCCAGCTCCTCAGAAATTGAGGAGATTGAGGACTCTATATTGCATTGCTAATATAGAGTCTCTATTCTTTGCACTAATTTTGTTAACAAACTGAATTTAGTTATGTGTATTATTTCATCTTTTAGACATTGTGCAGAGTTTTAGCAAAAATTATTAGGGAATTTCAATTTGGATTTGTGAAACAGTTAATAAAATCATTTCATTTATATCTACAGTACAATCAACTAAAATGCATTCAAATGATTACACACGATAAACTCAGCACTTTTCAATATGCCTATGGTTTCCTTTCTGAGTTTTTATCACGTTATTCGATTTTCTAACTAAGCTCAGTGATGAATTTTAGAGGAAAATATATCTTAGTTTGTTGTTTTGTATTGCAATTTTCTGTTTGTAGTTTTTGGAATTAAACTTTGTTTTACTCTCTTTCTCCTCTTAAAAATAAAGTAACCCATGAAATTCCGAATTTGAGAACGTTTATAAAACAAATCACATGGAAATTTAGCAACATTTTGCAGATTTGTAATCTTGGGTATATGACATCGTAATGTAATACATGTTTCGCTTTCTCATTTAACTATATGCACTGATTATGAAAAACATCTTTTCATAACAACCAGTCTGTGATTTTTAAAATCAACTGACAGGTATTATTTCAACGATACAGAGTATTACCGCAGACATTTCATTGAATTTTCACATCAGGCAATAAGTTACAAAATGGGCTCTTATGAAAAATAAAACGACTTTAAAAATACGTAAGAAACAAAATATATTGAAGATTTTTTTCAGAACTTCTGAATGGTCTCAGGTATGACTAGAAAAGTTTTTGAATGCTATTCATTTATTTTATTTTGAAGACTTTTCTAATCTTAGCTTCTTTCCTCTCGACACATGTACAAACATCCACAATTACATTTTAAATTTTTCTTAAAGTGCAATGAGTAGAAAAAGTTTTAAAGTCTTACTTTAAAGGGAAATACATTTCTTCTGCGATTAAATTGGGTGGCATTGTCTGATTAAGGTTAGAGGAAAGTTTTTCTAAAATTTTTTACATAATATTAATGTTGTGTATTATATAGCTATTTCTGTTGCTTCTAATGTTTCTGCACTCAAGTGTTAACAGTAAAAGTGCGAAAGATTTTACACGTATTTTGGGATTTTCTTTCTAAGTGTTAAAGAGAATCTGATTTTTATACAAGATAAAAATTATACTTTAGTGCTGATGCCTTGGAGGATTCTAGTTGTCACCAAGAATATGCTTTTATCGGAAATCGATAGGAGACTGAGCAAAAATGTGACAAAATTCCAAGCTGTATTCCCAGGTTTCGAAAATCCCTTTTAGAAATTTCCGATTTACCTCTCTGTCTTCTCAAAGAATTACAAAAGCAGCAAGAGAAACGAAACATTTTCGCTGGTAAATATTTGCAACGCATTCCTTAGCGCCGCTGCACACGAAAACTTATTATATTTATACTTTACTTACCATCAGACCTAATGCTGATAAAAAACAAAGGGAAAAATCGAGGAAACGCAAGATTATAATTCTCCGTGTTTTCGAGGAATAGGAAAGAATTTTTACAAAATTCATAGTCAGCTAAAGAAAAGTGAAACAAAAGAAATATTTATTTCAGCATTAAGTTTCTTTCCTAGTAGCGGATTCCAGTTTTTCAGCTGGGTCTGCTTTTTAAAACTATAAGCATTAGGGTATGATTTGTTTCTTATAAATGAACTAGATTGTAAAATAAGTAAATTAAAAGTGTACAAAGTTTAAAAGTGATTTTGACATCATCATGAAGATTTTTCCAATACCTTTTACAGCCATTTTTCTCTCGGTAAAAAATTCTGCTTGCTAAAAATAATTTAAACAAGCAGGGAAATGGAATTTATTCTTGTAAGAACAGCGAAACGAATTTCATAATTAAAAATAAAGCAAAATTGTAAGGTTTCAGTTACCACTAGCATTGAATCTGCTGTTCATGTTTGTATTAGTGATTTGCTGACAAGTTTACAGAGAATGTACTTGCGTTGTTTTAATTTCAGAGCCATTTCTCCGAAATTGTGTAAAGTACCGCGTGTTTTCATGGTCCCTCATTACCGCGTGTTTTCATGGTGTAATTGGAAAGCCCGTCTGGCTAGCAATCAACAGGTCTGAGTTTCGAATTTCGGTGAGAGCATTGATGATTTTTTACATTTCCATTTTTTACATCAAACCGACAACTCCAAATAAATAAATAAATGCTCTACAAGTGACTCCCGAACTAAAATGCGTGAACAATAATTTGTCACCATCATGGTTTGGCTATTTGGTGCCTACTTTTTCAGTCATTCTTTAATTGGGAGAGAGTATAAGGTAGTTTCTTCCTACTTTCCTCTTGCCTTACCACGTGATAAATGAAAAGCCCGTCTGGTTAGCAATCGGAAGGCTGGGAGTTCGAATATCGGTGAAGGCACTGCTGATTTTTTGGGCTTCCCGACTCCTAAGAACTCTAATGACTACCTCTGCTATCTTACTTTTTTCATTGCTTTGATTCGAAGTAATTATTTTACACACTTTTTAAACTTCAGTAACATACTTGCCTTGATGAAACAAATTTGAAATTCTGACGCGCTAAATTATTATTATTTGCCGGTTTTCTTAATTCTTGAAACTAGTTTTATGATTTTTTAAGCCTATGACTTCATTTTTTACCGAGATAGTTTTCTCATTATTTGTTAACTTATGTTTTATGTTATTTTGATCTGAGAGAATTGTTTTACACATATTTTTACCCTTAGTTATATACTTGCTAAATAACATGTAGGCCCAAGACGCTAAAATACATAATTTCCCAGTTTTATAATTTATGTAAGTTAGACATATGACATTTTTCTTAAATCTATGACAACGTTTTCTTTCTTTATGTCATTAACTTCAGTTACTGATTTCCTCTATGCTTTTGTGTGAAATGGAAACTGCGCAGCTAAGTAAAGGGGAAGAAAGAATATTTATTTTTGCCAGTGTTGAGGAGATATATTGCGAATATGAAATAATTCAGGCTGCTTGAGGGTATAACCCACAGATATTTCTCTGAGATTCACTCTCAGATTTTTGTATTCAATTGCCCTTCTTTTGTAACATATTGGCTGTTTTCTTTAACTTAAAGACTATTCTCAGGTTCTCCAAAATGAACTGAAACATATTTTACACATGCTGTATTTACGTTTTTATAAGTAAAACAGCAATTTATCAGAACTCGAGGGCAAATAGAATTCCGTGTATATCAGATTAAGGAAATAACATTTCCTGGTTAAATGCACAAATTAAAAGACATGAAATATCTATTACTGATGTTTACTGCCGTGCATGGAAAAAATATATCATCAAACAATGTGTTTACAGCTTAATACTTGAAAGGGGAAATCTCTTCACAAACGCATGCATGGTTTCAGTTTACAATGTTTGAGGCAACTTGATACGCTGATGTTGCGCAACAAATCGGATAAACACGAGAAATAAATGAAATAATACGGTTTGAAAATAATAGGGTTGCTGAAAATTCCTTTTAAGGGCTGCATGCTTTTGCTAAATATGTGAAAGTGGAACTTTCTTTCTGGAACCAATAATTATTATTATCAGCGTCAAGAAATGCAATAAACTGCGTAATGGTATCTTTGAAGACAGCGCTGTTTGCTGTAGTTTCAAATACTGCTCAACAATCAAACCGACAACAAAATTCTGTTTAACAATCAAAATTCATTACTTTAGAGAAAACGGTATGTTTGTCTAGCAGTACAAACAGGGCTCTGATGATCATTAGATGACAAATAATAAATACGCCTATTGTTAGTACACCTACTGCAGATAATACAATACATAAGACAGATGATGTAATTTATTTAAAGCTATATGATAAGTTATTACAACTTCAATTTAATTTATACCAAGTCGGTTACTTGATTTCGCTACTTTTCAGCCGCTCTGTGGTCATCTGATGGAAATTTACCTATAATATACTGTATCTTGAAACAGCAAATTTTATGTTAATGAATATACCGAAACCGCTGATAACCTCCGCCTTTTGTTAGATTGTTCGGAAGAATATTGATGAAAAATTAATAAGTGAAATTTCAAAGACGGAATTTAGATTCTATTAATTTTCAAAAAGTATAAGCAACCAGTAACCAGCAACCATTCAATGGTTTGCTGTCAAATATCAGAACAAAGACGTCTATGGAGAAAAGACAGTAGAAGTTTTAAGAAAATAAACTTTTCATAATTAGATTCAAGGTTAAATGCTTTCCTGTCTGGAGGTCAGCAGTTCCTGCTATTGTTGCCTTGAATGCAATAAATAAAAATTTAATCAAAATTTCTTACCCTCTGAGGCAATTCGAGAGTATTACAAGTAAGATCAATTTCATATAACTTAATTCCCAGTTCTCAGTAAGAGAATTAAACCAATCATTGAAACTAAAAGGCTTAATTTTAAATAGTTTGTAATAGGATCATTGAATTCATAAAGTGGCTAGAAAAGGATAAGCTATAAAGACAAAATTAAATACATTTGCAAGAAGTTTATGCTATCATAACGTGCTTAAGGATTACACTTGCTTTATGAAGATCAGATTATTACATCGCTCTTTAAACTCATTCAGCCACAGTATCATTTATTATCTTAAGAACTTATTATAAATTTATTTACTGTTCTAGAGTGCATACAATTTGTTAATGGCAATATCCGTCAGAAATTCACCAGAAAAATTTTCGAAATCTGCATCTGCTTACTAATGATAGAATAAACTGACTTGATGGGAACTATATTTCGATTCTCTAAAGACATTCATCGAAAATATAAAAATTTATATTAAACGTCTATAAATATTATACACGTAAGTTATTTTTTCTCTCATTATTTCAAACATAAGCCATGTGTAAATAGAATTGATTTTTGAGGAATTTATATTCCTTATGGAGAATTACCTTTAAGATTTTTTTGAGCTATAAAATAAAGAAGTCTACATTGGGCTACGCTCAGGTCTCACCTGTAGTTGTCGTCACAACAAAGTGCTATATGAAATTTGCGTTTTAACCAAGTAGATTTAATTACGAAGTCAGTGTGCTGTATTCTGCAGAATATGTCTTTCAATGTGATCATATGAAAAGAACTTCTAAACCAATGGACATTCTGTGATTTTCAAAGCAAAGAGGAAATCATCATTCTCAATGTCAGAAAGAACAGTCTCCGTTCACAAATGAATACGTTCCGCAATATGTTATTTATTATTACCAAATACAGTAAAAATTTGGAACTAAATGAAATGTCTGCCCTTGATACGTTCTCGGTTTCCTTTTCTATGGATCAATCAGAACTAAGTTTTGAAATTACATGCAGTTAAGTTTATTTTAAAACATCAATAATCATAAATATACCCCTAAAATACAGTAAACAGTCTTTTATTCTATCTCAATTGATCCATATTATGCAAAATAACATATTATGCTTGCATAGCATCACGCAGATGGCAATGAGTCCCCCCTCAGTATGAAAGTAATTGATCTACGATGGGTCATTAATTCTGCTTATTTAAGGCATCAGATATTGCACTACCGAAATAATAACTGCTATCGATTTTTTCATATTATTTCTTTAATGTCCACCTTCAGTCCATACAGTTAATGTAATCATCCTTACACTTTTGTTTACGTTAACCCACTGCAGTTTAGAACACAAGTAACACATACAACATTTTTCGCTGTATGCTCCCTTTGGAGTTCTAAAAATTTTTTAATTTCCAAACAGTATTTCATTTGAAGATAGATGTAACTTAAAGAAATACTCAGCAAGAAAACTCTAATCTCTAATTTTTCTCCCTGTCCAAGTTTCAATAATTCTTTCATAAAATCTTTTAGATCCTCTAAAACTGAATGAAATTGAACATAAAAAGTTTTTGAGAAAAAACATCATATACCATTTTCTAAAATATTTCAATTTCCAACACCATCGTTTTCTAAGTTTATCAAAGCAGGTAATTCGTACAACAGCATTTTCTGCAATCTTATTTGTATAATATTTAGTGTTTTGAAATACGGTGCGAGAGAACTGAATTTACTAGTCTTTGAAAGCTGTTTATTTCTGCTCATCAAACTTACCTTTAAGTTTTTTAGGTTCATATGACTTCTGAGAAATTAGTTTCTAGGAGCGAAAATATTATATAGCTAAAAGATTAAAGTATTTTAAACGAAATATTTTCTTCCTGTTACCTAATATTTTGATTTCTAGATTTATAACAAGACACTGAATACAGAAGTTATGTTTATCTCAAGGAAAAATGTATTCGTATGAAATTATCTTTTATTTATGCATCCGTACATAATCATTTTTTCAGCTTATATATCATAATAAAGCAAATGCAAACATCTTCCGCATTATCAAAAGAAGCATTTAATGAGGCAAACAAATTACTTAACAATTAAGAAAATCTTTAAATAATTTAAACGAAATAAGTCTATTATGTATTATCTGGATTAAGTTAAAAATTCTGCAGTGAGTAACTTGATTATATTAATTTAGAAGTCAAACAACAACTTGATTATAATAATTCAGAAGTCAAACAACAACTTGATTATATTAATTTAGAAGTCAAACAACAACTTGATTATATTAGGCCATTTAAGACCAAGGCTGTTTCTTGAATACTGTAATTACATTATAAATTAGGCTGAAACCAGAAACAAGCTCCGATGAGTACTTCTAAACTCTGATCAAGTGAAGAATGATTTGTGATATTAATTTTTCTCTGGAGGGGGTGTTCCTAAAATTTGATTGTGTCTAATTTTCAACTAATAGGTTGAAAAGACTTCACATTTAAACCACACCGGTTTTTTACACAGGCTGCTATAATTATTAAAGGGATAATACCGCAGTGTTTAAATTTAAATGATTCAACGCTTGGTCCTGACCAAGTCCTGAAACAAGAAGATCGCTATGATTAAAAACGTTAACTATTTTAAAGAAATCTGGCAGACTTTCTGTCATACAGCATTTGTAACGCGAAAGGAAGACAAGTTAGAAGGTATTTCTCTCGGCTTCTTAGTATGCCTTCTTGGTGTAGTGGTCAGCACACCCGGTGCGTATTCGACGGGTCCGTGTTTCGAGTCCCGGCGAGGGCATTGCTCATTTTTCACATCTCCTGCCTCGAAATAAACCTAATGTACCTACAGTGGCGCCCGAATCAAACAAAAAGGTAGTGGATGATGATTGTCCTTCACCAAGATTTGGCGATTGTTTCCCCTAATCCCCAGCCGACCTTTAAAAGGAAGAGTACATAAGGTTTTAATCCCGACTTTTTAGCATGTCTTCGAGGTGTAATGGTCAGCACACCCGGCGCGTATTCGAGGGGCCCGTGTTTCGAGTCCCGGCGAGGGCACTGCTCATTTTTCATATCTCCTGTTTCAAAATAAACCTAATGTCTCTACAAGGTGAGATACGTCACAGCAACAACAACACATGGCAACTCATGCTAAGGAAAGGGATGCCTTCATAGCGGACTTTCTAAGAAAAATTTTTTCTTATTCATGTTAAGCTTGAGGAAAAGCACAAAAATGTACTAAATACAACTTTTCTATTTTTCGGGTTCGAGCTTAAGTCCCCTCGTCCACTAGTAGGCGGTACTCTGGATAATCTACCTCTTACCCACAATTTTAGTCATTAGGCAGGTGTTAGCGTGCTGCAAAAGAAGCCTGTATTTCATTAAAATTTTTGCACCGCTCGATACGAAGATTTATGAGGATTAATATGAAAAGAATTTATGGATAACCTGAGCTGCATCTTTCCTTGTAGAAAGATTTTTAATCCATTGTTGCATATAAATTGTAACCTGTCTAATGAAGAGACGTTCTGCTACATGGATCTGTTCTAAATTTACTCCAAAATGTCATCGCATACTGTCTACTTATTTGTTTGTGTTACAGTCTAGAACGTACAGATTACCTGCCGCAGTTTCTGTACATTGAATCGAACTGCATCCTAAGAAACGCAAAGCCAACAAGAAACTGACAGCATGGAGTCTAAACGTAAAGCAATTGTCTTCAAAACCAGACAGTCGGTAACAGGAATAACATACTAAGACTTTTTATAGCCACTCATGAAATTAGAATCATCATTTTGCAGATAAAATTGCAAAATTAGAGTGATTCAAAATCATACTACATACAGCATAAATCGTATGATTCTATATTATGCTGAATCCTATGATTCTACATAGGAATCGTATGATCCTACATAACGCATGAATGAAATTTAGAAATATCGCTTAACGTTAATCATGTATATGAAATATGAAGTCATGGTGCGTGTTCAAACATGTTTGCTGAAAGTTAATTGCAACAGAATGAATTGCTAGGAGGTCTTTATTTGTGAATGAAATAGCTAACATTAAAGAGACAACAAGCAGCTCATCGTAACTTTCTTCGTAGAATGAATAGAGTTTTCTTGACCATCGCATAAAAGTTTTGATTTTTGGAATAGTTAATAGAGATATTCTATGATGAACATGTCTACAAAAAGGCTATGAACCAGCTGTGAAACAACAATTAAATTACCAGATGACATGAGTAGTTTTTTTTTACCAGACGTGTAACTTTTGTTTCATTATAGATAAGTTTTTGCAAATTCGTCCACTTATGCAACAATTATGCACAAAGCAATATTTTCTTCTTAAAGAGGCAAATTTGAAATGAAAATATAACTGTACGTATAGTCAACAAAAGGATGCTCCCTCCTTCTCTTCAAAATCGCATTCATTCCTGGATGATTTTTGCATTTCTGAAACTAAAAGTAATCCTTAAGAGAAAATTTTATATTTGATTAAAAGGTGATAAAATTCGTTTCATAAATAGACAACTGTCCGTGCATTGAGTATCTGAAATACAGAAAGCAGTTACATAGTTATAATCGATTATGATAAAACTGATGAAATATAAATTTTCTACCCAGGAACATTGAAACTGTGGCATTATAAACAATTTAAAACACCGAATATCTTACTATTTCTAATGAAATACGCAAAAAAGAGGTTAATATACGTTTTCCTTATTTAAAATTTCTGAAAAGGTATTTATTGGGCACACTTCTCTTATCATCGTTTACAGTAAATTCATCAAAATATCTAAATCTAGGGATTCTAATGTAAGGTTTTAGTTAAACTAACAAAGTTTTATTTTAATTTAAATCTTTCTATCTCTTCTCAATTTCAGCTTCCCGTCAGAAGAAGCGCGCGTTTTCAGCTTATGCTAATTTGAAGTAGAGCCAAGTACTATTTAAACCAGAGGTAGAAACCTCTCAGAGTGAGAGAGCTTTTAGTCTCAGCTCACGGTCATTCTGTTCAACGTTCGCCTGACCAGCTAGCAGCTAAATTATAAGCCATAGTGCTTACTACGTGATTGCTTATTGAAATAAATCCAAGTGCGCTAGTATTAGTAATTCTTGCTACGCACCATTTAGTTAGAGGCTAACTCCGCGAAGAGCTCTGTGAGCAAATATCAATTAAATTTCTATTTAGCTTTAGTATAAATTTATCTGATTGTTCATTTAGACCCAAGTGGGGTCTTTTACTTTCTGTATCCCTCCCGAGTTCGGAAGTGATTTGTAAATAATACTGGTTTAATAAAAGAGGATTTTAAATCACTTTCAAGTGCAAACCACGTATATCATAGTATCTACACCAGAACAAAGCTGATTTCAGCTCCCTGTTCCAGATCAGGACTTTAGGATTTTAAAGAGTTACTTTAAACTTCAAGATATTTGCAAAGAACATGCACCGAACACTCAGTCCTGACACTAACTTCAAAAAAATTCTACATTTTTAACAGCAATTGCAGAAGTGTTACTACAAAGGAGATTTAAATATAAAACTAGATCGGTGAGAACATTTTGAATCAGGCGATTATGATGAGCAGTATGAGAACATGCAGTTTGGTGATTTTCTCTCACTTTATGCTTTTTATCTCCAAACGGGCACTCTCGTTTTGGCTATTTCGACCGAAAAGATCCATGCGATTTAATGGCATTAGAAAACTTGCATGAATACGTCACGAACAATGGCATTGGAACACGTATTTAGAAAGGTAACAAAGAGCCTATACAGAAGAAGTGGTAGAAAATCACATACGGTGAATCAATATATTTTCTATCAATAAGTTAATTTTCTTTTTCTCCTAGCATCTTTTTTGAAAGAAAATATGTAAAACAAAACAAGTAACTGCTTTCGAGATAATGTAAGATATATTACGGTGATAATGTTCAGTCAAAATATTTACTTCGAAAGTAAGTTATTAGATTTAAATATTTTAAGCAATTAATTGTAATATTTATACGTTAAAATATACAACAGAATTCTAAAGCTTAGGCTCAAGAGGAAGACCAAAATATCATGACTTTAATCCATCTGCTTTCAGACGATTGTCATAAAGTAATATAATGGTAGAAGCAGAAATTTTCTGCTTGAATAAAAGGTCTACTGTTTGTAGAGTCATTAGACCTTTCTTAATGCAGGAGACATGAAACATGTGCCCTACCCAGGATTCGAACATCAGACCTCCCAGTTGCTAACCAGACGTGTTATACAATTACACCACACAGGCACGTAGAAAGGAGAGAGAAAATATCTTACATACTCCCCCATTTAAAATGGACTGGGATGAGGAGATCCGATGGCCAAACTCTGGTGACGAGGATTTATTGTTTACTGCCTTTTAGCTCGGGTCCCACTTGTGGAGTTATTAGGTTATATCAATGCAGGAAACATGAAAAATGTGCAATGTTCTCGGCGGGATGAGAACACCGGACCTCCCAATTTGCAGCCGAACGTGCTATTTAGATGCATACGAAGGCACGTTTTCCAGGGGAAAGAAAATGTCTTACAGGTTTATAGCCATATAGCCCCAATATTAGAAACATGTTCCTCATTAAGTTAAAATAGTTATACCTAAAATATTTCATTACATCCTTATAATACTACTTGTAAGTTTCATAAAGCTTTGAAGAGAAAATTTTCGTTTCCTGTGTTTTAAAAAAGAAGATATTACTCCTAACGGAGAATTTTTTTCTATATTTTAATGTGCATTGAACGATTAGCGTTGGAAATTAATTTTTAATACATTTATTAACTTGTAATAATTTTATTAGCTTTTAAACTGTCCTCTCGCAAAGAAAGTATATTATATTATTAATAGTACATATCGTATATATCGCTGATAATGCAATTGTAGTTTTTCTAAAAAAGATGAGTTGAAAAAATACGAAAAATCGAATCTAAACAACTGCGTATCTTCTTTCTGTACCGTTACTTCAGGAGCTGAGATATAATTTTACTGAATCAAACAAAATCAAGGAGTTTTCGGCTATAATTTTATAATAAATAGATACAGCGATGTTGCGTGAATCATTTTATAAAATCCTGTCTATTTTCTCTGATTGACAACACAGAAGCGAAATGTAATTCCTTTTAAATATATTTATTTCATAAATTTCTTTTCTCCTACGTAATTGTTTTATAGTGATATATTTAGATTTAACCTATTAAAGATATCCGCTGTAGCTATAATGTATTCTCCCGCCTTCTTCGCATGCCTTCGTGGTGTAGTGGTCAGCACACTCGGTGCGTATTCGAGAGGTCCTTTGTTCGAGTGCCGGCGAGGACATTGCTCATTTTTAATCTCTCCTGCTTCGAAAAAACCTAATGTCTCTCCATATCTAGGAATTAAACTGGAGAGCTCTTGATACGCATTTTCTACACTTGTTCTTAAACGTTGCTAGCTACTCACTTGCACTAAATTTAATGATTCAGATATCCGTAAAAATGTACGAGTTAAAATATAAAACTTTGTAATGAAAGATTTATAAACATCCCTTATACGCAAAGTTATTTCAGTTAATACGGTATGATCAGTTTCAAGCTTATTTTTAGCTCTGTATTAGTCTGAAAGAAACAGAATAAGGATAACGCCCTTGCAAGTGTGCTACAGAACTCTCGATGTCGAAAACTCCATTGATTACAGTTGTCATATGCGAATCATTTATTTGTAACACTATCTCAGTTACTCAGCCCCACGAAATCAGAACACTGGAAATATTGAATGCAATGAGCACGTGTGTTAAGTACAAAAACATGATCATTAAACGGTCAATTTGGTGTGAAATCTGAATCCTCAAGAGTCAGCTGCGGCATGGGAATGAAAAAGGTCTTTTATTCCCCCCTTATTCTTCGTACAAGTGGTTCAATTGTCAGTCGAGCAAGAAGGAATGCTATCACTAGCTGACCACAAAAGAAGGATCTCTCAGAACAGGCACTTCAGAAATGTGACCGGGCTACTCTTCAATCGCGATTATATGTTGGGTCATTTGCTAGAAACTCAACCGTGCCGAGGGAGGTTTCTGCAGACAGCTTGCCATATTGAAGAAGGTGCAACACAATGATACTCTTAAGTTTCATCACATTAATAGAATAAGTGTTCTTTGTAAGAAGATAAATTTATTCACACTTCTAATATTCTAGTTATTGATAAGACTTCTTAGTCCTTGTTTAATAATGGACAGTAAAATTCAGTAACATTCTGCACGTAAATCTTGGCAATAAACAGAAAGAAACTAAATGTTCTGAGAATCAAATATTTTGTAAATCCTGTGCTTATTGTAAAGTATGTATTAAGAAAAAAAATTAATGAACATTTTACAGAATTTTATGCTGAAGCTCAAAATTCAAGTTGTTAAACATGTAAATGAAAATTGTAATTCCAGGAAGAAACATTAGAATGATCACAAGTACTGAGTCTTACGGTAAACGTCAACAATAATAAAGAAAATTATACAGAAACCTTTGCCTATTTCACAGGCTGAAATGCTTGAAAAGTGCACAAAATAGGACCTGTATATTTAAAACAAATACACGTCTATTCTAAATCAAATAAAGGAATTATACAGACAAATATTAACAACCAAAGGAGTTATAAAATATGACAATGGTGTCATTTAAACCATCATTGCATACAGAATCAAATTTTACATATAAATTACCCTTTCGCTTATATTTTTACTTAAATATTTTATTGTATCATTTTACAGTTTGTAATAAGCTATCTAAAAAGTACAAAATGTATTCCAGCTAATTAGTGAGAGCATTTATCATCCTACTAATTCACTAAATGGTGTTTCTAATTCGTATTGGAGGTGTTTATCCTTTTAATGTTTTATATGTACAAAACAGCATTACATTTGTCGTGGTTTTATGTACTTCTACTTCAGATATAAAATATTTAAAACCGCAAGTAAAATGCGTGTTTTTAAAAATTAAAGCGAGATTTTTAACTTAATTTTACAGCCACCTAACAAAACTGCTAGTCAGTTATTTATCCTAAAAAAAGGTTATTTGAAACTACGTTTCCAAACTCTGAGTTCCCTCCTATTACCTAAATTCAATACAAGTAGAAGCAGAATCTCTTGACAAAAATTCTCGAGACTCACAAGAAAATCTCGAGTCTTAAATCTTAATTTTTTTTATTTATTTCAAATTTCCAGTCTGTCTAGAGAAATCCTTAAAAAACTCGGGAATTAAAGAAAAATATTATTTCTGCTCATCAGTCATGATTTTCTGAATCTGAAAACTGTTTTACATCATCAGACATTTCAAGTAAATTGCAGTCTCCTGATAAAGGTATAATTCGGTCACTTAAAACTAAATAACACAAAAGCTTTGCAATATATGAAAATTGGATCTCAGACTATAACAGTTAATCTAATCTAATTATTTTCCATGCCCCAAATTTCGATCTAGATTCATAACCTGAAGTGGCATCAAACTTGGATAATAAATACTTTATAAAAGAGATAATGTTTTATAACATGGGCTTCCAGTGGGATCGGTATTGACCTCTTAGGTCGACGAAATTTTAAAGGGTGGCAATGACGATTAAGGGGTCGACTGATGGTCGATAGGCGGATACGAAATGGCAACTGATCAGCATAATCCACATTCATTACAAATAAATACACTGTAAAATTTAAAGAGATTTTAACTTCATTTTATAGCTTCCTAATATAAACTGCTAGTCAATAACTTATACTGAAGGAGTGTTATTTGAATTAAAAGACGACTAATAAAGCTATACTACGTGTAAAAGAAGAAATCATATGAAATAAATATAATGGAAAAATTTAAATAATTATTTAATATATTTTAAAAATCAATAATACTTTTATAGATAAATATATAAATTTTTCGCGTAATAAATGCAATATAAAAAAGCAAAACGCAGGTAAAACTAAAATTAAAAGAAGATTTTAATATTCATTGAAAATTTGAATGTGCCAGCATAGAAACTCTGAACTAAGATAGACTTGATCTTGATATTATATTGCAGAAAGAGTTGATTTCATTAAAGGAAGATGTTCTTATTCAAAACACATTGATGTGTTACATTTCGGAATTTAAAGAGAAGCATTACAAAATTAAAAGTTGAAACGAAACTAGCATTATTGTCTTTTTGCTCTTAGTGGTAGCAGGATCTAGTCAAGTCAATGATTTACTACGGGAAACATAAAACAGATTATGAAGTTAAGCAGCTTTATACCAAATATTAAAGGAATTGCATCTATGCACCAAGCGCAGCATTGTGTAAATTAAAATCGAACTATATTCTATGTGCAATCAAATTCTGTGAATTTTTTTCTGAAAACTTGTTTAGATTTTGTGAAATAGGAAACAATAATAATACAAAATGCTAAAATATAAATACAATAAAATATTTCTTTCAAAAGATTTCCGTTTTAGAAGCTGCAATCGAATCTGATTTGATCTACTGGCTGTCATACAGAACTGTAAAGAAGAAACTAACTGTCGAAGGGTAGAATGAAATTTTACAGACATGCCAATTTCCGAGTTATATATATCTATCGATGTTGTTTGAGTTTCTATAAGGTTTTCAATCTGCGGGTATAGGGTAAAATAAGAAAATGCTTAAAATGCATAAATTTGCCTAAAATTAACTTCTTCCTTTCTGGAATTTTTACATATCACTAGATAAAGGAGATGACTATTAATACGTCTTAAAACGTACTGTAATGAAAGCTATCAAGCTGTCAGCATTTGTAAATTAAATATTATTATTTTTATAATGCAACTGAAAGTTAAAATAAAAACAAATTTGACACAATCCAATAACTTTTCCTTTGTTTCTGCAAAGTACATTCCGGCTCATTTTGTTTCTTTCCTTATTATAACAGAACTTTTTAGAATTTCGAGCCATTGAGAATTTTGGAGAAAATCTTGAATCAGGAGAAATAAATTAGTTCCTAATTTAGGAATTCAGAAATCTTAAGAAAATAAAAATTTGAGGTAGTACAGTCACTAAATACAAACTCGAACAACAACAGAAAGAAATTTAATTACATGTACTATTAGGTTTAGATTGCATAAATAGAAAGCACAATAACATAACCTTAACAAGTAGCAATTTCACTAAGCTGTTCTAAGATTCTACCAAGTTAATATCGGTAGCACAGATGGAGCACTAAACAACAAGATTTCTACTCAGACAATCTTATTTTCAGATACTTAATTAAAATATGTTACACTTAATCCGCAGCTGTTTATGGTCTAGCCATTTCTAAGCTTTTATTCGTATCTCCTATTTATTTCTTTTAGAGTGATCTCATTTATGTATATGAAATCAGAAACAGAAAAATAAAAATAAAGAATAATTGGTAATGAAAATATAATAAATATTAGAAAGTGTCGAAAGCAATATCTCAGAGTGTTCCAAACTTTAATTTTATTTTTATACCTTTCTGAAGATTTAATGAACTTATTTTGCCCGAAATAATTTTAGTTCGAGAATCAAGATATCATACATTTCACAATTAGTAAACAGAACTGGGGGAGGGGTAAGCAAATCAAAGCTATAATGTATTGCACTTTATAGAATAACTTCCCGTTATGAAATTAACAGAGTATTTAGTATATTATTATACAACATATTTAAGTGTTTTAATATTACATTAAGAGCTTTAGCATTCGTGGTTTGCCAGAAATATTACTTAGTAGAGTTTAGAGTCATTTGGACTTTTTTTTAAGCAGGAGTCATGAAAATGAGCAATGCCTTCGCCAGGACTCGAACCTTGGATCTCTCGAATACGCGTAGAATGTGCTGGCAATTACACCAAGAAGGCATGCTAAGAAGGCGGGAGAAATACCTTATATAATCCCCCTTTTAAAGGGCGACTGGGGATTAGGGGACCCAATGGCCAAATCCTAGTGTTGGAGAATCATCATCCACCACCTTTTTTAGTTCGGGCGCCACTATACAATCATTAGGATTTTTTTAAGCAGAAGTCATGAAAAATTAACAATGTCCTCGCCGGAACTTGAACTTCGGAACTCGAATACGCGCCGAGTTTGCTGGCCATTACAACACGAAGGCATGATAAGATGGCGGGAGAAATACCTTATAAGACTTTTCTGAGTTCATCTAATATTAGAATCTTACTATAGTCACAGTCCTGTCTTCAGTAATATAAATCAATTAGCTGTATAGAATAGGCAAAAGTTTCTACACAAAATCTTTAAATTCATTCTATTTTTGATGTGATTTCCTACTTTTTATGTAAGTTCATATTTAAGGCTAACGTTGCAATGTTTATCGTGACGGTTTATTATCCCCAGTTTATTTATTATTTATTAAAATGACCACATTTATCTGTCCAGTGTATGGTCACTTAACGAAAATATGCCGCGTACTTACGCGTAAAGAGAAAAAGAAAGACTCGACTATAATTTTATAACAAAAGTGCAAGAGAATGAATTTAATACGACCAGATAAAAAATGACAGTTAATCCTTAATAACTGTTTTATTCCTTTTTTTAAAAAATTTATAGACGTGAAATTAATCAGGATATAAACATGATAATACATTTTTAAAGAAATGCATACCTCGAAATAAAATATTTTCTTATTTTTTTTTAAATATACGTCATTCTCAAAACCTTAAAAAAGAAGTTGCAAGCAGAAGAAGTTGATATTTTATTCACAAACTCATTTCATTTCTTTGCTGAGAAGATGCTTCATAGTTTTGGAAAAGTGCGAGGAAAGTTTCAATATTTAGTTAAAATAGAAACCACAAATGGTTCTTGGAAATAAGGTGTTTACTCTGCAATAGTATTATACTGGGAATAATTCAATTATTACTGTTCAAGGTAAATACCTACAAAATTATATGATAGTCTAGATAAGAAGTTAGTGCTGAAATTGGTAACGTTTTTAAAACAAAGCAAGATGAAAATGAGCGAATAAGAGTGAGAAGCTATAACGTTATTTATGCTAATTAACTAATTTTTATTGTTTTAAATCTTTACTATAACTTCTCCTTTTCATTAGCTCTCACCAGGATATGAATGCGATGAAGAGTAATTAAGGCAAGGGCTTTGAATGTTTGATATAGAACGTTTGTCGGCGACGCCCTCAGTTTACGTTCTATCACCCAGCTCTGACAGTGCTTTAACAATTCTGTTTGCCGACGTTAAGAAAGCATATTTGAAATACTGAGTCAACTGAAGTAGGCCAGTTTTGTAGTCTTCGATTACGATTCCTCTAATTTGAAATCCCAATTTTAATTATTTTAAAACAACCAGCAGTGGGAGTTTATTTTTACTCACGAGTTGTGTTTTTATTCCATTTAAATAGTTAATGAATAAAACGGTTATTGAAACCTTCTCAGGACTCTTTCAAACGGACCAATAACTCTCTTGTCAGTCTAATAGGATCAGAAGGGTTTGAGTTTATTCTACGCATTTAGGACCCTATAAATGTTTGGTCCGACATTGTAAGAAACCACTTTATGCGCCATATCTCTTTCCTGTTCGCTTCGGCGGACGATGTTATAAAACATTTTTGGAAGAAGTCTTTCTTGCCTGAACTGTTGAATTATAAACAGATCCAGCAGTCATTGCGTCACGATATGCGGTTTCAGCATGTTATTGGTATATTATATTTCAGCATGTTGGTCTTATGAATTTTCTATTCTGAAACAAATATCTGTGAAATATCTAAATCTATAAAACAAATCTAAAAGTGAAGACTTATTTCATAACGGAAAGTGCAATGCTTGACAATTTTCAAAACTTCGTAGCCCACGCATGATTTAACTCTACATTTGCAACAATATCAACCAAGCCGAAGCAAGAAATTGGCTCACGAATGCAACAGAATTACTACAAGTCCAGTCACTCCATAGGAAAAAATGCATAGTTTTGCTTATTAATCAGCCGCATTTAAATTACCAAACTTTTCCTAAATTCCAGTATTAGAGGATAAAGCATAATATGTAATACACATGTGGTAGTAAAATATAATTTAAAAAATCTGGATTTCTTATGAGTAAAGTATTTGGTAATAAGTTTATTGTTTCAAATAATGTAAAATTTCAAATATTTTTTCGAAACATGTTTTTTTTTAAAATAATGACAAAGAGAAATGGGATATTCAAGAGATAAAGTTATAATTTTGGACCTTGAAAAATAATTTTTTAAGTTCAAACAAAAGGTGAATACTTAAACAACTAGTAGAACATACACTGTCAAAGAACTTACAAACCATTTTGAAAATAATGGCATCATATAGTAATTTCATAATTTAATTTCACGTTTCCACAAGTTTCCGAGTAGCCTTCTGCAATTAAATGTTCAAAATAATATTTCTTCATAGTTATTGGTATACTTTTAAAAAAGAAAATTTAATAGCATGCTCAGAAATCATAAAATATAAATTCTGCCTCAATTCAGAGTTTGGTTTCTAATAAAAAATTTAACGTTCTTCAAATAAAAAGGAAAAAACTCATCATCTCTCAATCTACATTGTTTGAAACACTTTTTTTTCGCCAATGTCTGTCATTAATCATCACATTGGCCACAATTAAGATCAGAAGAGGTGTTCATTTCATTATAGATGCAAGTAGGCCACTTTTGCCTCCTATGAAGGGATGGACAGTTACAACCATGCCTTCTCCAGATTCGAATCCGGCGGCTCCCCTAACTACTATACCAGATGGGCAACTATAACACTAAGATTGTAAAATTGGCGAAAACAAACTCAGGGTGTTTGGTTTAATTGATTGTCGCAAAGCACACTAGGGCTCTCGCCCTCAGAGAAAGATTGGTTCGATTTTATGTGATTACGGCAAAGCCTCGAGGGCTATCTGCATAAGGGAGTGATGTCTTTGTGGAGGACTTGGAAAATTGGCTCATATACACCTTAGACATGGAGAAAACCACGAAAATGCCCATGCAGCCAACACATTCGTGGGATTTGAACCTCGGACCGAACAACCAGCATTCAGCGACTTTACCGCTCGGCCACTGGTGAGCACGTCTAAGGGATAGAATGCCTTCGTGAAGGACTTTTAAAGAATACTGGCTCGTATACACATTACACATAGGGAAAACCATGAAAACGCCCTGCCTTGGACCCGAACCCTAGTCGGAACTACAAGCATTCAACGATGTTATCGCTTGGCCGCTAGTAGGCAAATAAGTTGCGGAGGGACCACACAGAGACGAGAAAATTGTGTGTGAGGTCCCCCACAAGTCAATGTTTTCAAGCTGTTACGATGTGTCAGACGACATGGTCTGACATCGCAGACGTAATAATTCGTTCCTGTTGACAGTACAAGAGACATAACTTTACGACCAGGGTCAAGAGATTTTAGCGCTTTGCACTGTGTCTGTCGTCAAAGTCTTTCGATTTCAGGAAGGCAGACCAACAAATGATCTTGTTCTTCCTCTGATATCCTTCCAGGTATAACGAAACAGAGGATGTAAAATACAACTGAAAAATTAAGGAGGCGTGGCTAATTAATTCAGTCTGCAGTTTGTTTCCAACCAGTACAACACGCCAGAATGCTCTGGAACTCTCGACTAGAGAGACTCGCCGTTAGCAAGATCCTCACATAACGAGGACGATAATCTTAACTAAATTGTTCTATGCTTTCCATGTTAATAGAGCTTCTCGTAAATTAGTAATAAATGTATTTTGCGTTTAAAAATGCAGCAAATAATACTCAACCTGAACAAATGTTCTAATAATTACATGGTGTCATCAGCGCAACCTGCCGCCGGTTTCCACAAAGTTCACAGAAGAAACGAATAAGTATTTGTTAAGTCTGGAAATAACAGAAGTTGACTTCAGACGGTTTCCCGCAAGATCTAGATACTCCATGATGCTCCTTTGTACGTTACGCTACTCGAACTAAAAATTCGAAGAACTTATGAATTCCATACAGCTTATAAAATTAACATGTAAAGTAATAAGTTAAATAATATTTTCGTTTCCGTTGCGAATGTTATCTAAAATAACGTGACATAGCTATGCTTTTTAGAGTAAAATTATATTGAATTAATGATTCTCTTTTAAGCATGAAAGTGTATGCAACCTTTATAGATTTTCAATGGTTTTAAATGGTTTGAGTGGTTTTGTAGTTTAGAGAAATGTTAATAAACCAAAGGTGCCTGATAAAATTACTGTTTTTGTAATCTTTTGCAATCTTTGTTACATACATATTTCGCTTATTCTTTTCATTTGAAATATTAATTGCACTTCGATTCAATGTGTGAAACCTTTATGTTCAGATTTTAGAGTAGAATGATATTCTAATGAATCATTCTATATAATAATATTTCACTGTTTCCTTTCCTCTAAGCGGATATATTTATTATCTGTATCGAGCATACTTCCCACAATGGATTCAAATATTTGTAGGATTTATTGTTCTTTGTGTTATGCCATAAGTCTCTACAAGAACATAATAATTACTCAGAAATTTAAGAAAAAAATTTAGAAATTCCTTTAGAATTAATGCATATACTACTTCTTCCTTTTGCAGGTTACAGAATAAGAAGTCCGAAATAGCCTGCATGGGTTGAATTTCAAATGCATACTTCCATTTTGTAAAATTGCATAAATATGCAAATCATCAAAAGTATACTGCATGGGAATGAACTTTCTCAGCAAGTTCTCATTTTGTAAAGTTTCACAAATCTGCTTTTCACATTCATATAATACGACCATTTAAAACCAACCGTGTGCATGAAGTGTGGGAAAATTACATGTGGTGAAAAGGCTATATTTCATCTGATGATCTTCATATGCGTATGTCTGGAAAACTGAAAACCAAAATTCTATCATGTCCACGAATTTTGTCATGGCGAGAAGACAAATTATAGATAATTGAAAGACTTTGTCCATATCCCTCCCAATTTCGAAGGAGAACCTCCCAGGGGAACGGTTCTAATGAGTGTAGTTGGCTTTCAATGAAGTGTTATAAACCACAATACTAGTCCACATAAGGTTAATCGGTTTTATTATCTTCTTAAATGCGAGGATAGTACCGGATGTATTGACCAGCCAGATTTCCAGACCTAAACTCTTACAGAAAGTTTGTGAGGCTTTTGGAAGGGCAATTGCAACTAGTCTTACTTCTCTTGGAATAATCGAGGACCTGGAAACAGTGTTGATGCAGGAGTGGGCAGTGTTGGTGCAAGACTGCCTCAGAAATTCGTAAACGGCCTCATTTCCAGCATGAAGTCACGTTGTGTGAGCTGTATGATTGTTAAAGGGGGTCATAGCCGGTATTAATCTCTATTATTATTGGATCTCGAAACCTCTATTTTAGACTTGCGTGCGCCAATGAGCCTTACGAGCCACCGCGCGAGTGTACCAGGACAGCGTGATATATGTCCCATATTATATTTTTATGTTTATACTAAATAGCATTAATGTCCATTAGTTAATAAATAATCGATCAAAATTTAAAAATTCGCTTAAGATTCAGCATCAATATAGAAAAAGAGAAAAATCTCAATATATTTAGATGCAAAATTTTCCAAGATATTCGACAGAGAATTTACTGCCTCATATTGTTTATCAAGCGGTATCACAAAGCAAATTTCAAAAATTTTCGCAGATGATTTTTGAAGAGAAAGCTACGTCGAAAAAACAAAAATAAAAGAGCGCATGCATTTAATATTTAATAAATAAATGTCTCGTAATTCCTGTTGCCATCCAGAAAAATCTAGAAAACTCGAGATTGTTCTAGTGATAATTAAAAAGCTTATAAAAACCGAATTGAAACGCCTCATCTCAGTTGTAGTTGTAGCTTTTTAAAGCAAAGTGCTGTTTGTTCACTTAATGCTGTGATTGATTGTAGCGAATTCGCTGTGAGATTGGATTAACTTTATTTGTTTTGAAGTGAATTCTGTTTAACGTTTGAGATATTGTGATATTGTACTAATATCTTTGAAGAAATAGTTCAGCTTTTGATTTGTTTCTTGTGGAAAGAATAAACTTTTGTTAACTTTTCAACGACTTGTGCATTCAATACATAACGAACCTATACTCACACAACAATATGTTGTTTATACAATGTATACATATGTGTAAGACAAAAAAATATGTCATTGAGAATGCTAACTTTAATTTGCAATAGTTCCCTAACTCTACATTAACAAAGACAAAGACTTCGTTACCTTTCATTAAACTCAGTTAGCAAAGACAAACCCTTGTAAACTAGCTGTGAATGTTTTGCCGAACGTTTGCCTCCTAAATGTTGACCTTTATGCTAGATTGATGCAAGAAACTACCAATCACAGCGAAGGAAATACGAACTGACATTCAGTCTACGATTTCGCTGAGTCAGGTACATTGATCTTCTCTAATTATTTAAGCATGATTTGAGGCCTACGGAATTGCAGAAACAACAATAAGAGCTGCCGGAATTCAAGTTACATGGAGGTAGAAATGAAGATATGTTATTCGATGTTGTAACGTTCATGTTAACACGTATTCTTATTTTGAATTTAGGTTTTCTTAAAAGAAATAATACTGTTTTATCCATAACTGCCTTTAGTATAATATTATTTATCCATGATTACTTCTCATTTATTAAGTTCTCTCTGTAAGCGCGTCCTTCGGAAATTAAATTACTCGCGTAATTTTCCAATCTCGATTTTCAGACGGTACAAAGCGGGGGGGGGTAGAAGGGAAGAATAAGCAAAGAAAAGCGTTAACTTGATCTATTTCGCTATTGTGCTCCTAATTATTTATTAGAAACTTTATTTAATGAGTAATTTCACATACTTATTTGTAGCCGAATTTTAGGATGTGCACATGGATTTTACTCTGCTTCCTTTGTTTCTTCTTTTCAGGTGAATTAAGTGCAGTCAACATTTCTTCTGAGTAATTTTTCACATTTATTAAAATATTTCGCCTCTCCTGTTAAAGAAAGCGCCAAATTTATCAAACTCACTTATGTTTAGATAGACTAAATGTTTTTAAACCTTAATTACAGGTTGCAATATTCGAGGGCATTTAGGTTTGCAAAGATTTAAAAAAAAATGCAAATAAAGTTTTCCGTAATTTAGTTAACAATTAACATATCTTAATACCATAAATAGCCATATTATTTGCCATATATCATTTCATCAAGTACAACTGGAGTTAAAGTTAACTGAAATAACTATAATGTGATTTGTATTAATAATTACACCAGTATTAATAATGTGATAATATATTGTAGTTGAAATACTTCTATAAACGGAGTAGATATTAAAATGATAAACTGAATCCGGATGATAAGTTGCTGAATATTTGGGCACTTTTATGTACAGGGTTGTCATAAAAAAACTTTCGCTATATAAGAATCCCTAGCTGCCTATGCGCTCAACCATGCGAAATGAAATTTCAGATATTGTTATTTGAAAGTATGCGCTCGAGATTGGCATGATTTAAAATAATAGAGCTCTCATTATTTAAGTTACAATGAAAATATTTCGAAATTTTAAAAAGGAATCCTCCATTTTGTCCCTGTGCAAATTAATCAGCGCATTGAAAAACCATAAATGGCATTGGAACCATACACGTAAGATGAAACTGCCCGCGTGAAACTTTTGCAAAGAAAAACATTGTAAAAGACGAATAACAACAGAAGAGCGGAAAAGGAGAATAACTTTTAAGCAACAGTTAGAGAATTACGAGTTTTAAGCGTACCTGCCTTTGCAGATAATAACGCATTACATACAGAAGATTGTTGACAACAATGACGAACGTAGTACCGAATGAGAAATCTGTATAACTTCGTGTTTTAGGGTATCTGTCAATTCTGAGAAATTTCCTGGATTTGATGTGTACACCTCAGATTTCAGCTAACCCACAGAACCAGAAATCCATATGAAATAGGTCAGTAGATCGAGGTAGCCACGAAACTGCACGGGAGAAATCAGGGGGGATGACTCGATCTTCAAACGTTGTACACGTACATGACCTTCAGTTGCACACCAGTGTTTCTCAAGGAAACAAAGTAAATAATCTTTGTAAAATAATTCTATTCTCTTTACCATTGTGCAATTATGAGCTAGTCCCCCCTCTATATTTAAAGACTGCTAATCTGCAAAAAATTTAGACATCTGTGATCCAGATCAGGAGTCCCAAAATCAAACTGCACGTCAGTCAAACGCAAGATCTGAAAAGAGCTGACGGTCAGAATGTTTCTTATAACAAAATTAATTTTTTTTAGCCACAAAATAATAAAAATGAAGTAAAAAAGGGCATTAAAGGTATACAGTTTCGTCAAAACCGTTAGATTTTATTTTTGAAGCAGATAACAGAAATTTTACATTTGACCTATCGCACAGTGTGAAAAATTTATGACTACGCGTTTTATTTTATGTAAGTATTTTTTTTTTGCTTAATTGCTACTTTCGTTACGTACAGAAAAAAAAAGAAAGCTTTCAGATTTTATATTACTCCCAAAGGGGCGTTTTTTTAACATTTTGTGTATTATCTTTATTTATTAAACCTCACTTAAGCCACATGAAATTCAATTCAACAGCAATATCACAAAATATTTAAAAACGGTATAAAATAACGGTACTGGAGAAAAATTTTTTTCCGTGGATTGTTGCCATTTCTTATTCTAAAGACGTTACGTCTGTTAATAAAAAATTCTTTAAGCTTTTATAAAATATGAAATAGATAACATTATAGATAATTCAAAATTTGAGCTTTTGAGTGCCCATGTTTAGGTGGAGCGTTACGTTCTTCAAAATTTGATGATTCTAGGTACCGTTGTTTTTTCGCAGTGCGAGAAACATACATACATCCATGCAGATTCTTCATTATTTAATTTTTTTAAATATAATACAGGGCGGCAATATTTGGTAGCAACAGTTTAAAATGTGATTAGTCGTTTATAGTGAGCCGACGCAAAATGCCGTGTCCAGACTAATAGCTTTTCTGGGTAAATGCTCCTTTGGGCTGAAAAGAACTAAACTTTAAGTTTCGCTTACTAAATATTTATCAAAACATACTTAAACAGTAATATTAATAGCGCAAGGAGAAAAAAATCAAATTTAGAACATTTATTTTCTGTCTAAAAATCTGAAATTTGGTACCTGAAACACACTGTTGTTGCTACTCTTTGTAATTCAAATATATTTACAGATAAATATTAACTTTTTTAGACTAATATTGCTTTGAAATAATTCTTATATTTTTAAATAATCATTAAGCAACTTATTTTAATCTAAATAAAAGTAAACTAAATATGAACACTTTCTAAGTTTTCAGAGGAAGCTTTCCAAGAGGAACAAAACTTGAGAATAAATAATGACAACCCAGTCTTTGTCTCTTATTTGTTAAATTTTCCTGCCACGCATTAATTAAAATGCATATAGTTGTATGTAAAACAATTACAAAATTTACATAAAAACACAAAATTTTCAGTGGAGACAAAGGTACTAGAAATTATCTTCATTACTGTTTATAGTTGCTGATTAGTTTTTGGAGAACTTTTCTTATCAGTTTTCAACTATGAAAAAAAGCTTTATTCCAGAACATAGTGATTATTCTTAGGCGAAAAACTCTTAAATGAGGGTTACTCAGGTTTTTATAAGTACGAATAAAAGGTAATCAAATATGTATATTCAAATCTTTGAATAAGAGCTAAATTAGATAGATTTACATACATTTATAGATTTACTAGTGCTTTATCCTCGTTAGTTTTCAACGGTCTTGAAAAAAATGTAAGTTTGGATTTCAAATAATTACAATTTTGAAATTTTGCAACATCGTATTTGCAGCAAATACATAACTGAAATGTATTCGCGGGCAGTACAAAATTGCTCCGGGGGCCGTTTGCTGTCAGTGTGAGACCTCTAATACAGATGCTTAAAAACTCTAGTCGCTTTCATGAGATGAAAAGACATTTTATACTTATTACAAACAGTAACTAAATAAATTAAACGACTAAAGCTTATGAACATAATTATTTTTTCCTACTCTAAATTGTCGTTTCTATTTTGTTGGAAAGAAGCAAACAAAGTAACTTTAAGAATATGCGTTGTAAAACACCAGCTCCTTAATAAACTCAACAAGTTATAAAATTGAATATCATATGAGACAATATGGTAACTAATACAAATGTAAGCATATAAAAGGAAACATCCGCACGCTTTTATGATGAGACATGCATGTATAAGACTTCACTTCGAGTAGAAAAAGTACAAATAGGCACGTTTAAAAATGTGTTTATAACTGATTCCCGGTGCTAAGAATCAGAACTACCTTTCTTGGGACTGTCTTAGAATATATGCTATTGTGTGGAGTCTTTTTAATGGTTATGAATTTCCTATGGGAAGGGATGCTTTCACGGAGGACGTCTTTCTAAAGGAAACTAGCTCGTATCCATGTTACACGTGTGGAAAGCCGCAAAAACTCTCATGCAACCAACCCGGATACAGGGATTTGAACCCAAGTTGAACTATTAGTGTTCAGTGAATTTTACCTCTCGACCGCTTGTGGGGCTGTTTTTTTTCCCCAGTGGAGAAGTTGGCTTTGGAATCTATAATAAATTCGTTTTTGACATGATGTCTTTCACAAGTTTAAATTTTTATTCGGAGTGCTATATACTTTAATGGAAATATGTGAAAAAATCACATGTTCTCTTCATTATAACATAAAACAAACAACTTTTATTCTTAAATACACTATATAATAAAAATGTTAAAGTACTTTATTGAGTAATAAATGATTTTTAACATTTTGATAATTTTAAGAATATAGATAGTTGAGTATTACTATTATATACACATTTAGAAACTTGCGCATTGATTACTGAGTATTATTATTCTTCAGCTACAAGTTCGAGCCTCTTCAATGATATTATTGACATCATTTTATTTAAAAATGAAAGTAGTCACAATTTCTCTGAACAATTGTTTTTACATTTGAAAACTCTCAACAAATTATGAAATTTAATTTTTGTGTCCCTAGGGCTCGACAATGCTAGCTGGGCAGAAAATTTCATAATTCTATTTTTTATCAGGAAAACTGACCATAGTTTGGATATTATTATAGGAACATTAATTACGACAATTTTTTGATTATAAGCAGTGTTTGAAAGTGCCATGGAAGTTTTCCAAATTATACTGAATACATTTAATTCAGTTTGTGACCTAAAGATCTTAATACACTTTGACTCTTAATTTGTTCTAAATATTCGCTTTTGACAATTTCAACCTGTTTAGTAAAATCGATGTTATTTGTATTCCTGCTTTGAGGATTCTCGATAGTAAGTATCATTACTACCAATAGGTATATACTTACATATTGGTAGTAAGTATCATTACTATCTTTAGACTAATCAAAAGTTGTTTATGATCAGAGTTTAATTTCAGCTTAAAATGTAATTTTAAGAAGTGCTGACTTTTTATATTTTATTTCATTTTTTAATTAGACGCACTCAATCAAATATATAATCAAAAACGTAATCGTTTTAACTTTGATCAGAGTTTTTGCTGCAGTTAAAAAAAGGGAAAATAAAACTCCTTTATTTCCGGTATAAAAACTACGAGGGTTTTATTTGTTGTTAATCTTTATCAAGGAAATTTATAGAAGGAAGATTTAGGTGACTGTAAAATAATAGACATTTTAGTTCGGTCAAATTTAATGCTTGCTTTTGGACGTAAGAATGGTATAGCTAAGTTTAATTAAGTATCATTGATTGTTTCATTGATTATGACAAAGAGCTCAAATTCTACGTGCCTAAAGATAGCGATGACTTCGGGGCAAACTTCTTCAAGGAGAGAAAATGGTTTATATTTCTTACTGTGTGGGAATGACTTGATGAGAGGATGTATTAAAATTTACGGTAAGAAATTAATTTATGACTTAGTCACTTAAAATATGACTGAGAACGAAAAATGGAGTCAATCAATAAATATTTCGAAAACAGAGTTTAGCTAGATTAAATTTTAGCTCTAAATGCAAGAAATCAGGAACAATTCATTTTCTAGTATGTCTGACATATGTAAGTTTTGTTCTACTTCCAAAATATTCCTACTCAGAAGTTCTTACTTCTCAGTATGAATTTCTTGCATAGCGATCGCGTTAATGATTTACCGTCCTTTCTGTTCTTGTCGATGCGTGGAAAAAACCTATCCCGAGCCCCACCAAGCACTGAAATTTCCATGACAAGAGCTGCACTTATACGGCGTTGACTACCGTAATAACAAAGCTTTAATAATGTTAGGCTAAGCTGCAGTCAGCGATAAATGCTTTGTTCATTTGAGCTTATTACTACCTCAAAAAATTTAATTTTTTGCTGCACTTAAATCTGTTATTAATGAAAATTTATTAATAATTAGAAATGAAAAAAGCGAAAAAAACTGATCTCAGAATTTTAATATTTACAGTTTCAATTACTATTATAGACTAGTTCATCCAGAATCCAATGTTTCATGCTGGTTCATTCTGCATTCTTCTCCTGGCAGTGGATCGAGCTGGACAGCTGGTGATTAGAGGTACTTTTTTGTATCTTATACATGCATGTCTCATCATAAAAGCAGTAATAAAATAATCCAATCCAAACAATTGCAGACTAAGTGTAAAAGAAAGTATGACAGTTGATAACGTGTTTCTTTGAGAAAAATGTGTAATAGCTTGAATGCATATTGCAAAATATTATTAGGCTTTTTAAAAATCTGGAATGACTACACAATCTGACTTTGGGACGCGATTGATACATCATTACCAGGTAACTGTACTACTGTTCGAGGAAAGATAAAGCAGATTTCATGTGCATGGTTTTCTGTGAGTCAGATTTCCTTTAAAAATCTTAATGCTTCGCTTAATTAATCCATTAATGCTTATCTGTTTAGACAGATGCTCCATCAGTTAGTTTCAGTAGTCAGACGAAATAGCTAAGAACTATTATTTAAATTCTATTAGAAAATGATTCTGATGAATAAATGAGGAAATATGAAATACTTCTTTTGTAATGAAAGCCTTTACAAATTTAAGAGATTTTATTTTGCAAGCAAATAGTGAGATTAGTGAGACAGATTTCATTAAATATATAATCAACTTCCTTTTCATACCATTATAAAGTATGAATGAATCGCAAACATTAAGAATCCAAATATTAATAGGAGGTCTTTTGAGAAAATTTAAGCCTAAATCAATATGAATGCAAAGTAGTCTCCGAAGGATTAAAAGAATTTTCCGCTGTCTAAGCTTATGTCTGGCGAAAATATTTGCTGCAAAATACAAAATCATTGCTTTGAAGTAAGCCAGCTTATAAAATTAATTCATTAATTTCAGTTGAAATGAAACTAATACTACCAAGTGTTGTTTTAAGGCAGCTTAAGAAACTCTTAATAGAAAGAACCAATGAACGGGAATATGGCATCAAAAGAGAGCACGAGAAATTTTGAAAAGCGAGACAAATAGTAAACTTCCTTAATAAAGTATTATATTAAATAAATTGTTTAATAATAAAGAGAAAATCTATTCGCTTAATGTACAATCAGAAACAAAGAAACAGTATTGAAACTGAAATTGAAAATACTGAAATAAAGCTTGTAGTTTACACACCTGAGGCGGAAGAATTTTGTTGTATTTATCTGAGATACCTAAAATGCTATTCTTAGTTTGGGAATCAGAGAACAAGAAATTTAAAATTTCCTTATGAAATATGTAAAACAGCTCTTCAGTTTCGCATGAAATCTTGTAAGTATTCTTAGGAAAAATTATAAGGACGGGAGTTTTAATTGAATAACATAAATAGAAATAACAAGGAATGAGAATATTAGTTAAATACTTGTAACTAATTTCATCCTGCTGCTAACAATCACTTTAAATTATTCAACTATTTTTGTCAGAATAACGGTAAAGTATTAAAAAGTCATTTATTCACATATTTCATCAAAAATGACGTTTAAGAGAAAATTCCAATATAACGCTTTTAATTTTTCTTGTTATCAGTTAAAAATTTCATGTAACATGCAACCATGCAGTTAGTGTATTGCAGTGATTGATACTCAAGTTCATCACTAGAGCGTTTACAGTAATATAAAACTAATATCTACTCTTTTCTACAGTAACAGTTGAATATATGATCGTATTTTAAATGTTTATAAATTCGAATTAAGAACATGTAAACTTTGAGCGGAAAGAGTCACGAACTTTATACTTAACTAAAGAACGCTTGTAGAATTTATTTTTTTAAACACTGCGCGCCATCTACAGTTGGCTATAATTTGATTGTGTATACGTCTTACGTCTTGTTCTCGGAAACTTGCATGATATTGTATATGAATAATTCATGCTCGGATTAATTCTAAAATGTTTGATATACGTTCCTAAAATAACCGAAGGAACTCGTGAATACTTGTTCCGTTTAACTTTCAACACAAAATATCTTAAACGAAATAATAGAACAACTTTAAAATCTTAATGTAGTAACTTGGAATATTCAGCGAATTCAAAATAATAAAAAGAAAACATAGATACTTGACATGCTAACAACGAAACTCGTCGAAGTATGTTGCTTTATTGCATAGACTTTAAAAAAGTTTTGAGTCTATAAGAAGGTTAAAAAAATGTTGATGAAATTCCACATAATCTTAAGAAATTACGTGGTATCATGTATTGCATGATAATAATATGTTAAAAATATCACGTGCAAGAGCTTATACTGGGAGACTTTTTGTATAAGTTAAACTTTGCTTCTTACTTATCATAATCCATATTTGTTTGCCATGAGTACTTTTGAATTTTTATTTATGTGCTCCGATATTAGAAAAGACAATACATATAGAGAATGATTTAAAGTTATTTTATTAATAATTAGACCTTAACTGTACAATTCAAATTCAAATTAACGGCTTAAAATTTGTCAGTACGATTATATTGTAAATATTGAAGCATTACTCAAAAGGAATAATCAAAAGGCAAAAATGAAAATTAGTATTATTTGGTAATGATTGTTAATTTGTTCCAAACTCTTGCATACAAATGTATTTTTCGGCTAAGAAACAAATGAGAATTAATATAATTTCGTAGGTTTGTGGTCTGAAAGACATGCTACATTTTCATCATATTTTCTAAGGCACTCTGATCTTTACCAAAATATGTGCAATAATGATCTTTACCAAAATACGTGCCTCCTTTCATGTCGACTGAAAATATTCGCCGGCAGACAGAAGGGTAGTTCATTATATTAATAAGAAAGTAACATTGTATCATAAGATTTTCATAAAACGTTCTTTTGAGACCTATCTAGTCAGGTGTTACTTCTCACTTCGGTGTATTTCAACATTTTTGAAAATTAATTTTAATTGAACTCATTGCTTCAAGCCTCGAGTTAAAAGTATCTATTGTTTTGCTTCAATTGATTTCTTCTACCTTTTTTAACGTAAAAACTGAAACTTCGATGGCATAAATTTTCTTCATGTTATATTGCGTTTTCGAGGATAAAATTACATTTGCAAATTACAGTTTTTAATGGAACAATTAATTTTCAGAAAATGAAAATACTTTCTTCCTTAGAATTCCAAGAATACATCTATTAGCGGTTGTGTAGGTATAAAATGATTATTTACTGAAGACTGCAATATCTTCAGAAAAATTTGAAACTATGAACAAGGTGAATGCAGTTTTCTCGGGCAAGACGAAAATAAAGAAGCGTAAACTGCATGTTCCAAAACTAGCAACTACATGTCTTAAAACTAGAAAAATAGCACGCAAATCTCATACATTCCAGTCGCTTTGAAACAAAATGCGCTAAAAATGAAAAATAAGAGGAAAAGAGATGTGAAAATGTATAGAGACTTAAAACAGAAATGAGATAAAGAGATGTGAAAATATACAGAGACTTAAAACAGACTATTCTTGAAATGATTTAGCAGTAACAGTGCTGTGAACGAGAAGAATGATAAACCTTACTTCGCAATAATTAAATAGAAGAGAATTAGTGAAGCATGTTTTTAACAGGGCGTCGCAGCCCTTTTTGTCGAGAAGATAGTTAAAGCTTGTTAGCCAAGACTAGAACACTTATTCATGACCGATCGATGGCAAGGTAAGCGGAAATCTTTTTTCTTAAGGAGTGTCTTTGACTTCCTAGACTCCTAGCCACAGCATTCAACTGATGTCGCTTCTAGCGTTCCGGAGATCATTAGTAGTGTCCGATCTTTTGCTCGCTGAAGTTGAAATGCATTCCATGAATTAATTTTAAAGGAAAAAAAAAGAGACCGAGAGAGTATTTTCGTTATTTTATCTCACTTTTCAAAGTATTGTAGATACTCAGTTACATAAATATGTGGAGCTGTGGATTAACTTAAAGGGCTGAGCGAATATGAAGGATTATCTGACATCATATTTTTCTTTTGTATCGTTCTGAAACTGCGCTTTAGTAACTGAATTTCGATATTAATTAAATATAGTCATAGAAACTTGCTTCCACTTCTGTTTGAAGATTAATGCGAGCTAATTTTCTCTGAAAGAGATCTTCATGAACACATGCCGGCAATGATTAGATAGCCGTCAGTTGTTTTGCCGCTCTAAATTCTCTACCCACGCGAAAGTTCACAATATCTAATTATTAAATTCATACTTTCAATAATGTTACCTAAATAAACTTTTAAAACGTCGAATAATTTTTATTTTCTAACCAATACATTCACTAGTGACTTAATATGTTGCTCTTTTTTTAATATAAGTCACTTTGAAAATGAGCAATTAATTCTTCGCTGATAAAGGCACAACAAAAATTGAATCAAATTATAAAACATTATTTCAGATACTTTTAATGAAAATAGGTTTAATTAACGATATTTTAAAAAGCAGTGCTAAGCAAACAGTTTCTTAAATTTTATTTTTGATAAGTTATTGTTTAAATAAAACTGAACATGCAAGAAAAATATTTTTAATTTGGGAATAACTTAGACTAAAGTGTTTTTGTTAAAAATTCTAAAGATAAATGATTTACATTCAGCCTAGTAACAAGACCTGTGCAGTAAATTTTTGGATTATGAATTATTACATAATTTTGATATCTAGGTTAAAAAAAGATGATTAATTTCGTTTACAGATATTTTGCAACTGCAGCGTCCTGTAAGAAAATAGTTGCAAGCCTTAAATTATAAAAACTGATCAAGAGAGTTTAGATATTTTTAAAATAAAAAATTTTGTTGTCATGGCATCAGCGCTAAACATGATTTGTAGAACTATTGCTTTTGTTTGTGGGAATATTTTATTTATTAACTTTATCATTTTTTTCACCAGTAAATGAAAGCAAAATAAGTCTCACTAGGTAGATGTATATTTAAGAAAAATATGAGCTAAGGCTTCTTGGTTCAGGCAGGAGGACATAATTCAAACATCAAATTTCAATAAGGTATTATTGGCCATTTATATATTTACAATGGTGCATTTATACTATTTACTTAAAATTTCCATAGAAAGATCACAAAGATTATCACGTATGTAAACAATATAGCATCTTTTGAATGTGTGTGATTGGAGATAATACATTGTGTAACGCTCTAGAAATGTATTCGCTCGTGTGTCTTTATCATTTAAATGTCTGTATTATTCCAAAGTGGCCTTCTGTAGGGCTGGTATGTAGCTCTTAAAGACGTCCGGAATCTTAAATTATCAGCTGCCGTTGGAATGCCTTTGTATCTTCCGATTCGAACTTCCGGTACAAGACGCTGTTTCGAATATGGATTGATTCCCAGAGAGCTCATTATTGTTTTGTTGCAGAACTATAGATCAAAATGTCCTGCTAATAGGTTTCCTGTTCGAAGATTCCATTAAGTTAATTATGGGTTTAATGTTGCCGTCTTTCAACTGGTCTTTCCTGATTTCTTCGTCACTTCATGGATCTGGGTCAGACGATGTTGAATTTATAGGTTAAGGTAAGAGCGGGTTAAGAAGGTTGCATTGCGCTTCTACCCTGGAAAAATACTGACAACTTACTGGGCAGGGCCTTCTAGATAGGGCATCAGGATTTGAGTGTGATGATACTTTGCTATGACTGATAGTTATGATATATACTTGGAGTCTCTATATCCATCTTGCTATTTGGCCTTCAGGATTCTTCCAGGACAATGAAGCATGATGTGTACGAAGCAGAAATTTTCTGCCGTAGAGGTAATGCTGAAAATTCTTTACAGCATTAACTATGGTGAGCATCTCTGTCCTGGTGACACAGTAATTTCTCTTCGGTTTAAATAGACACTTACTCCGACGTGTTCTTGACCGTTCCTTTCTTGGGAGAAAACAGCAACGACACTCTCATTGCTCGCATCTGTGTCAAGAATAAACGGTTAGTCTACCTGAGGATACATCAGGACTGGTGCAAATGTTAAAGCCTCGTTCACTTGTTAAATGTATCCTCATTCTTTGGCCCTTAAGTACTTTTGTTTGCTCTCTATCAGCGTATGAAGAGCTGTTGCGATGGAAGAAAGTAATTAAAAAATTTCGCCGATGATGATACCATCCTGGTATATCAGACAGGCTTCGCAGGAAAGATCTCTCAGTACGGTCTCTATGTGACTTTCGAATGTTGCCGGTGCATTACATAATCCAAAAGGGATTACCTTGAACTGTCCAAACACCTTGCCCGGTAGTAAACGCCGTCTTTTCTCGGTCATCAAGGATATATCTCTACCTCCCAACATCCAATCTTTAAATTAAGTGTCGAAAACCACTTGTTTCCAGAAATAGTTTTCAGAATGTCGTCAATTCTAGGAAGAGGGTAGCTGTCTATTTTCGTAATCTCATTCAGCCGGCGATAGTCAACGCAAAATCTAGTTGAACCGTCTTTCCTTTTGACTACGACGATGAGAGAGGTCGAAGGACTTGCCGAAGACTCTATAACGTCACTTTCTTGCATGTCCTTTAGAAGTTTTTCTACCTCTTCCTGTTTAGCAGTCAGTAGATATCTTGGATGTAACTTGATTTGTGTATGATTCCCTGTATCAATTCCCTGCTGTGTCAAACTAGTCCGGCCTATGTCAGACGATGAGCCTGAGAAAACATCTCGAAATTGCTGAATGACACTCTCTGCAGCATTTCTTTCCTTATCGCATAGTTGTGTATTCTGCAATAACTCCGGTGTTAGGCTATCTGAAGACACGGACTCACACGGACTCAGGGTTACTGTTTCGTTTCATGCAGGCACTGGAGTACATACTGCGACCACTTCACCTTTTCTAATGACTTTCGTCCTATCAGTTACGTTGGCAAATCTCACCGGGATAACTGTTCTTGATAAGTCGACGAGTACTGAGGATCCTAGTATTCCTTTCAGCCTGTTACTGTTCTTGGGATATTCCATGATGCCGTGCTGGAACTTTATGTCTTCAGTTATGGATCCGAGAAGCAAAAACTCTGTTCTCTTCAGTATTGTGATATAGTCTTAAGCTATTATTAGCTTCAATGCTGAACAAGGTTATGTCCTGTCAGGCAGAATGCTGATCGTTTTTTCGTAAAGTCCCAAGAAAATTTTATTTTCTTAGAAAGATCTAATCGAAGTCTGCAAGGATCGGTAATATTTTCCATATATGCCGTGTGCTAACGTATAATTTTCCATCTGTGTCGATTTTATCCCCGTACACAGTCTGAAGGGTAACGAAGGGCGGCATCCTGATGAGAGTTCCGTCCAATAGTTGAGTCAGATCTTTTCGGAGGATGGTAGAATTGGCTCCTGTGTCGCTGGTCATATTGCAAGGAACTCAATTTATATGTCCCACAATGGAGTCTATTACTACCACCACACATTGCAGAAAAGAGCTTTAAAACGGGGTTTCTCATTATCTGGCAACCTTTGCTCTGCTCTGCAGGGACAGGATTTCCCTTCTTTCTGATAGGCAGTCCGAAAACGCGAGATGAGACAAACTTTCAACATCCGTGGCGAGCTCCTAGCGTGTTTCCTTTGGCTTTTGTTGGTGAGATTTTAACTGAAGCTTTCTATAGTCTTTTAAAGACTTCTCGCCAAAGTGCAGCTCCAGCGCAACGAATACAGCTTTGAAATCTAACCTCTTGTTTTTAGGCAGAGTTTGAAGGTTATCCGCTGCGTCTGCTCTCAGAGAAGTGGCGAGATGGCAAGTCTTAGCTTCGCAATCCAATACATTCGCGTGTCAGCTACTATAGAAATTGTGTCTTGTACACTTCAGTAGATCTTACCATCAAATGTAGGTAGCTTTAGAGAAGGACAAAAAGGCATAGCTAAAAATTTTAAAATATCAGAATTGCTCTCTGCTGTCTCTATGAATTTCTTTAAGATCTCAGTTTCTTTGGCGACAGCAGAAACTCTGTAATCGATTTGTTGTTCATGACAAAAACTCGCTCTTCGATTTATTCTTTGACAGAAGAAAGGCTTTCTCTTTAATTTCTCTAACTTTATTTTCAACCGTTCTGTTCCGCCTTTCACAGCCACAAATTAACTTTTATTATACACGTAATTTCTCTTTTCATTTCCTCTTGACCTGCTTCAATATTTTCCTGAACAGCTTTAATCTCTTCTTTAATGAATTCTTGACCAACTTCCATCTTTTCTTGAACAACTTTCATCTCTTTTTTAACGGATCCTTGACCCGCTTTCATCCACTTTTTAACGAAGTTGACAGTCTTTTTCATCTTTTCTAGGAATGCAGCAAAGGCAGCTATGAGCTGTCTTAGTTGCTCTTCAATCGCTCCTGTCACCGGCAGTCAAACCCACTCCTGACACCAAAAATAGCTGCCTGCGTACGGTAATTGAATGCAAGTAGGTCCAATGATAGGTCGATAAAATTCATTTTATCAAAGAAACATTTCAGAGTTCTGGAACTGTCCTCACAAATACTCGTACAGGTGTTCACAGTATGACAGAGTACAATAAGTAGTTACACTTCAAACTACTAAGTACATTAAAAGCAGTTTAGCGCAAAGCGCATCTAAAAGGCGAAGCTTTCACGGATATCTCAGCACCACCCAGCGGCTCTAAACTAACAACTCACTTCTGAGAAACTGATACTTTCTCCCCTCTTATACAGCACGCTGAACACTGGTAGTTCGATCCGAGGTTCGAATCCCGCGAACGGGCTGGCTGCATGGGCGTTTTCGTGGTTTTCCCCATGTGTAACGTGTATACGAGCCAGTTTCCCTTAGAAAGTCCTCCACGAAGGCATCCCTCCCTTTAGGCAGATAGCCCTCGTGTGCTTTGACATAATCGAATAACCTAACCTAACCTAACCTAACCTAACCTATACAGTTTTCACTTGGCCGCCGAGTTATTTGTAATTTTTTTTTTCTTCTCGAAATTACTGGAAGGTATATGAGGGCCGAATATGGTTATAGTAGCACAGAGAATCAGTTACAGTTATTCAATTACAATATCCATTACAGTTATACAGGGATCTTACGAAAATGCCGCCAAATGGTTGTCAAGTTTGGCGATTAAAATTAGTTGTTAAAACGGCAGCCAACTTGGCGATATGTCTCGAATTTAGCGAAAGAGCCATTTACTCAATGTCAAATAGACTTGCCCCTATATTTCTATTTTTCTGCCAGAGCATCGTTTTAGATATTCATGTTGCATTATTAAGAAAAACATACAACAAATTCAAATATAATTTAACTCAAACTACCTATATATGTATAAAGTTCAAATTATTCTATAAGCATTTCCATTTTAAAGCTGTGCGTTCTTTAATCGATTTTCTCGAACTACATTGAGTTTTTTCAACTAAAATCAAAGTTAAATAAAAACTAAATTTTTCTCTCATTAATTGAAGTTAGCATACAGCACAACTTTCAACAACTTAATAAACACTTTGATATATACAGTTTATTAATAGATTAAGCTCGAGTGTAGAATACAGACTTTGAAACTAATCGGTTTTCAAAATTGTATTGGACTTAAATTCAAGATAAAGCGGCATGCCGCGTCAGAAAATATTAAATGTATAAGAAGTTTTCTTCAGTGCCAAGAAAGTTGTAGTTTCATCTGAGCATATTTACGATTTAAGTTGTATAAAAATAATTCTATTATTCAGTAAGGAGTAACAATAATAATAATGTACATTATGTAAAGGCAAGGTTTCGATAAACCTCAGGTTTGTGATCTGCTTCTCACCATTTCAAGTTCTACTTACGGATCTGTATTTAGGAAATTTCTTTTGAACATAATTCTTTGAATTTGATCCTAATCTGAACGGATGCATTGATTCATATTTTTCTCATATCAGAGTTAATGCTTGCGGTATAGACGTTTGGGAGGAAAATTGCATTAAAAAAGAAGATTATAAGCGAAATTAAAAGAAACTGCAGCAAAATTTTTTAAAAAAATCCAGCAACTCAATTTAACAACGTTGCACATTTATTAAATTACATTTGTAGACTGCTGAATGTTTAATTAACGCATGAATAAATGGAAAAATGTGTTTTATTTGTTTCGCAATGTAAAATTCCTGAGGTATTCCATTTAGGAATAAAGAAGTGGCATTCTTAAAAAGAAAAGAACTAGATAAGATAACAAAGCTGAAAAAAGATATTTCGCTTTAAACAACATCAGCTGAAAGAAGCTCGCATTTTTAAAATGAACATGATGTTACCAAAGCCCTCTTTTTTAACTCTGTCTGCGTTTCTTTTCGACGAGGAAAACATTATACTCTTGAGCGTGAGATTTTATTATACTTAGTAATCCGCTTAAGCGATAAATACCAGATTATAACGATTCTTAATTAATTTGAGAAAACAGAGTGAATGAGGAATGTATAAATTTATGCGAGGATGATTCTGTGGAAATTGGTAAGAAACTTCTGTAGAGAAAAAACATCAAGCAATTCGCATCAAAATTCTTTGTTGATTCAGTTGGTCACATTGTGTGCATCCAATAGTTTCATATCAACTAAAAGCATAAACGTCAATATTATTACCATTATTTTCAACGCAAAACTTTACACATATATATAATTTAAATAATTTTGCTAATTTATAGAGTGCTGAACTACCTATTAGTCCGGATCAGAGATTTCCAATCTTTTTCTTCTGGCAACAAATTTTAAAATAATGGTTTTCTTCATTGATCCCTTTACATTTTTCGGGACTTTTCAGTTACCGGGATCGGATTCAGAAACGTATTTAGGTATGTATATATGTAGGTATGCATGTACGTATAAGTGTGTGAGTACACGCAAACACACACACACACACATACGTATGTACATACATACATGCATACATACACACATTTCTGTATCCACTTCGGATAACAGAAACGTACAATTCTTTATAATATATAGAACATCATCACAATACAAATAATTGCACGCAAATAATTTAAAGATAACAATTAGGTTAGGAATACGAAATAAATTTTTGAAATAATAGTTTATTAGATTTATGATTAATTGTTTTTCGTTTACAAATATAAACAACTTTTCAGAAACAAAATCACAAATTCTAATTGCATAAAATTTCGTGTTTAATTGGTGCTATTGCTGCACTTGATGTTTTGATGCAATATTTTTAATATGTCGTTATAAAACTGCTTAATTTAATTTTTCAATCACCTGGTTCAAAAATATTCAGCCTGTTTCTTCCCTTCAAATATTGCGTTCTTATTGTTTTTCTGATTGTGGTTTCTTGAGATCTTAATTTTTTTTTTCTGCGTTGCACTTATTGCCTAATATATTTAGATATTTAAGAAAATGTTATTGATTTGAAGAAAGACATACTGAATAATTTTAGGGTAGTCTTTCTTTACTATTATTCCATTATTTTATATGACTTCTTCCTTACTACATGGTACAGCTTTATACCAGTAAACAATTAACTATCAGTTTTATTTTTATTTATTTATTTATTTTTGTAATCAGTGGAACGGTTACGCCGTTCAATTGCCAATGCATATTCAGGCTGTCGAACCTTAGTCGACACTTTGATCATCAGAGATTACAATTAAAGTTTCATCGATCCCCAGGCATTCAATACCGACCCCGTAGGGAATCTATGGTCTAAATCATAAATGCATAAATATGTTTGTTAGCTTATATTTAAAAATTGATTGCGCATTTGTCTACCACGTTTTCAATGGCAGTTTAAAACGACAATTTATCAAAAGAAAATTTCTCAGGAGTTACCTGTCTTGGAGATTTTATCTTCATGTAAAAATTTCTTTTGGAAATTATGCATAAGAAGTAAAGAGAAGTTAACGTGCAACTCTTATTAATAGAAATTATGCTTTACTGTAAACTTTAAACTTTTTTGGAGTATGTCGTGATATATATATATATATTCCAGAAACGAGTAAGTACGTATTGTTAATATTTCGTCCTGAAAATTTCGTCCTGAAATTTCCGTTTAGCATTTTTCACTAGGGTATATATATATATATATATATATATGAGGGATTACAAGATATTTCTCCCGCCTTCTTGGTATGCCCTCGTGGTATAGTGGCCATCACGGTATAGTGGCATCATTCGAGAGATCCGTGTGTCGAATCCCGGCGAAGACATTGCTCATTTTTCTTGTCTCCTGCTTCGAAATAACCTAATGTCTCTACAAGATATAAAAAAAATACAATAGCTAATTTAAAATTAATTGGCGACCTCAAAATTAACATTCTAGATTTGGTGCTCTCCCCCTAAATTCATCTGTTATCTCAAATTCGAGATGCTTCCATGATTAAATAACAACCTAAGATTAACCAATCATAGCTCAGAGTACTTTCTGCATGTACTTGGTATAAATACGCTTGGCACAAAAAATTACGTCATTTTTCTCCTATCTTCGCTACTGCTAATATACCCCTTGTCGCTTCGCTTCTCAGATGCTTACGTCTTACTTTTAAATCAGTCTACATAGAATTTACTGTATTTCATTTTGATTGGATAAATATCCACTAAGATGGGTTTATATGCGGGAAATAAAGACTGGGGCTTCTTCAAAATTCATTCGTGTCGGCGTCGTCTGTTCGCCTGTCTAATTCAGCCGTCACGACTACACCTTAAAAATTATTACACACACACACACATGCATATATATATATATATGTGTGTGTGTGTGTGTGTGTGT
>KK113376.1:814093-837213 GCA_000611955.2 Stegodyphus mimosarum
AATACCCTAGAATACAATATATATTTATATATATTGTTAGCGTGTTTGCTTGTCTATAAATAACTGCAATATGAAAACAGAGCTTAATAATCTATATTTGTAAACCTGTTTTAAATTTCTCTTGATAGCCATAAGACATTCATTATTCCCCTGCAGTTCTTAATTATTATGGGTTCAATGTGGCTATAATTGCTCTCGTAACTGTGAGTTATCCAGACAGCAAGATTTCACATCAGCAAAAAATTTATGAGTATATATAATGTGTCAAAGGCAGTATATCTAACTTGGGCTATAAGCCAGAAAGCTTCATAAAAGGAAACAGCAGATGTAAAAGAAGATTGAATCAGTTTTAAAGTTTTAAATTTAATGTCAAGTGATATATTAGTCTATTTTCATTACTTTTACACTCTTCTGTTTTTAGTCATTTCCTGCATATTCATTTTTTGCTTGTTAAATAAATTTATTTTGCCATTTTATAGCTTAAGGTTTTATTTTGTACTTTATAATTCTAGAAAAATAAGTCACGATCTCTTTTTATTTAGGTTTTCTCTCTATAAATAACTTTTCTTAATTTTATAAATTATTTCATGATAATTTGTTCGGCATGAAAGGTCTATAAAATATATCCTATCTTTTGAGTTATAGGACAACAATCGCCAAACAGTTTTCTTTAGAAAGATATATGACAACTTAACTGCGAGAAAACATGCTTTTACTATCAGCTCATTTCAAGTGCGGTAAACATTTCCTAAAGGTAAGAAATATATTTCTTAGGAAGTTATTTCAATGTATAAAGAAATAATTAGAATGACATACTTTGAAAACTTGTTATTGACAATATTACTTGTTATTGACAATATTTACTTTGAAAACAAGAACACTGTCATAAAAGACATAAACAACATATATAATTAATGGTGAACAATAGGCTTGTAGCGAGTGTCGCATTAATCTTTCGGTAGAAAATTTTTTGAAGCGTGCTGCCTTAAAAACGGTGAAGATCCAGTATATAGTTTATTGCTTGTTCTGCCTTTCTACGAATATACACTTTAAAACATGTTACTATACAAAATGTATTTCGAATGCATGTCTACAAAATGTGAAAAATGCATGAAAACAATGTCCTTTTTCTGCTGCTTTCTGTTATAAAATAAATTGTTTTATAAGATATAGCTAGAGCTTACTCGTTGCATCATTTCAAAAAAGAGTTTTAATAGTTTTTATAGTTCAGTATCCATATAGCGAAGTACAGGGTGTTCCATAAATCTACACACAATTAAAAAACCGTGCAAAATCACCAAACTGGAGTATAATTTGCACCTAAAGACAGGTCAATTAAACATCTAAAGACAGGTGAGACAGAAAACGATTTTTTTTTCATAATGGAAACTGTAGTTCAAATTCACCGATAGATGGCGATAACCTGTCAATATTTCGAAATTATTCAAGTTTAAATTCTTTGAAAGAATACGTCAGTTGAAAATTCATGACAGATTGCGACATTATTAACAGTATTGCAAATCGTAACTGCAAACAAACAAATGTTGTTTAATCTTGACGTCTATAACCTATTTTTACACAGTAAGATACCAACAGCGTCATCTGTTGGTGAAGTATTAACAGTATTGCAAATCGTAACTGCAAACAAACAAATGTTGTTTAATCTTGACGTCTATAACCTATTTTTACACAGTAAGATACCAACAGCGTCATCTGTTGGTGAAGTTTCAAAATAAAATTTGCCTTTTGCCAAAAAAGTTCAGCCAGTTTAAGTCTTTAAGTGCAAACTACGTTCTGAAACTTCATGGATTTTCAAAATATGCCCAGTTTTATGCGACACCCTATATTTTGCTATTAGGAACAACTAACAACAGACACATCTGAGTTTTGACATATCAAAGCCTGAATACTGTTAACACACTCGAAAGCGAGTGATGAGGATAAAATTTATTAAATAAATTAATCTGAATATCTACTTTAAAAATTATGGCTGCAAGACGTTAGGAAATGCTATATACGAGTTTCATATACGTATAAGAACATAAAGAATGAACGCATTCGGGAAAAAATGTGAAAATTTTAAGAACACGCACAATGATTGCGTCCAATATTAAAAAGGATGAGTAGGTATCCTTTGAATTGCACCATTCAAAAATTCAGCAAATTAAAAGTGTTCACGTTGTAGCTGTTTATGGAAAGGAATTATTTACTAGAGAATCATTAGAATTTAGCTCTTTGTTAGGTATAATAAAACATTCAGTTTTTTTTTTATAATTTTCTCACTTTCCTCCCCTGTCCGGTCACGGTATGCGTTTTCATTTTACGGTGTAAACAACCAGTTAAAAGGTTAATTCAACGAGATCAAATGATAGTTTATTTACCATTTAAGGGACAAAGCTTACAAAATAATGACTGCAATTTTTAACAAAAATAAAATGGAAGCAGTAGACAGAATTCTAAACAAATTTATAAATATATTTAATTCATTCATTATTTGAACTTCTATGACAGTTAGATGAAGCGGATGTAATGTCCCATTTTGGAGCGGGAAAACCTCCCCGTATTTAAAGAATTCTAAATATTTATTGTTGAATTTGTATCTAGTAAAAAATGAACGCCCTTATGTTAATGTGGTAATAAACCGGAAAATTACACAGACTGATCTGTCATTGTTAGTGGCTATCTACAGCTTTACTTCGGTAGTCTCTTACTATTACTATGAAGAAACTAAATCGAAGTAAAACTGCCATGAAAGGCAATATCACAAAAATCGAGAACTTCTTAAAAGCGGCTACAGCTGATCCAAGCAGCAGAAACGCCTGTGAACTCGAAATAAAATTCTCAAAAGTTCTTAGTCTTCAAAATAAGGTGAGAGAGCTTATCATCTACCTGGTGCTCACTTACTGCAGTTGAAACGGATTAAGATGATTGAAAATACGCTTAGAAAAAATTCAGGTAAGCTTAAGCTTTTATTAGTTGCCTTTCAAACTTTTGATTTAAATGAATCCAAAATTTCCACAACTGAAAATTCTAATTATTTTGAAAGTCATATTAAGTTACCGTAAATACCACTCCCCACCTTTAGCGGAAAATTCCACTACTGGTATAATTTCAAAGCGAAATTTTCAAATTTAATTTATGAAAACAAATAGTGAAATGAAATGTAGAAATTGCATTATTTAAGTGCCGTTAGACGTTAAAATCTGATTAACACATTAGGCGATACTTTCAATTCATTGTTTTCTGCCTTAACTGAAAGATTTGAAAATAAAAGACTATTAGTTACATATTTTTTTCAATACACATTATGAAAAGATTCAGCATGAATCAGCAAAAGATTTGCAATCTTTAATTGATTGTATGCATAAACGTTCATTACAACTGAAAGTATTGGAATCTAAACGAAATAAATTTACATATGTTCTGTTAGTTCATATCATTCTATCTAAACTGCATAGAGAACCTAGAAACCAATTCGAATGTAGTCTAAATAATACTGAAGTCCCTGAATTTGTTGATTTAATACACTTTATAGAAAACAGAAGTACAATTCTGCAAAGCATCAATAGGGCAAATAAGTCAAGAAAATTCCAAATAGAAATTCTCCATTTGTTAATAAAAGTAAATCTATAACAATTGATAAAAACGAAAAATGTAAAACAAAATTATGTGCGTTATGTAAGTAACTACATGCCTTGAACAAATACTCTAAATTTCAACAAATGGATGTTGCAAAAGGATTTGAATTTATTAAAGAACATAAGCTCTGTGTCAACTGATTGAAAGAAGGTTTCTCACGAAGCAATTACTTTTCTAAATAAAACTGCATCTTATACTCAAAAAGGCAGACTGTCTGCTCTAACAAAGAAAGTGAGATTCGTCCTCCCTCCAGCTCCACTCGTTGAACAATCGAGTAAAAGAAAATAAATAAATCGGTTTTGATGATTACTGTTTATATTCACATAAAGGATAGATTTGGCAGATCCGTAAAAGTGAGATTTTGATAACGATAGTGTGATCAATTAATTTATTGACAAATGAATATGCGAACATCTTGTGGTTGGAGAAAATATAAAGGTTAAAGCTCAGGTATCAGCTTTAATTGGGAATATTTCTAATCTGAAATTTAAAATAGTTGAAAATGTTTCTAATGAAAATCAGAGCTTCATTAAAATATTAACTTTTATCTCATCCCCAAAATCACAGCTTTAACCCTAACGACAGCTGTATATGTCTCGGAAATAAAATTGCCATATTTGTTTTAGCTTGCTGACCCAAAATATTTTCATCCAATAAAATTCACGCTTTAATACGAGCAGAATTCTTTTCAAAATCTTGAAACGAAATGTATTTAAAGTGAATAAGGAAGTAATGTTGCAATTTTCTGTATTTGTAGGAGAAATTGTCTGAAACAATTTAATTCTCAAAGAAATTCAATTTAATTCTAATTCAAAACAAAACTCTCAAAAATTGTCTGAAACAATTTAATTCTCTAATCTCTCACTGTCTCTGTTAAGATAACAGAGACAGTGAGAGATTAGAGAATTAAGGCAGTTTGACGAAGGTCTGAAGAAACTTTAGGAGCTCAGAGCATTAGGCGTACAAGATGATATTCCCAATTTAGAGCACGATCAAGTTATGAACATTTTCAATGAAACGACTATACTTCGTGATTGTCTTTATGAAGCAGCCCTTCCCTAGAAAATGAATCGGGAGCAATTAAGTCAGTTTTTCTTACCCGAACAATGCTCATATAATTTAGAGACAAAATTTCAAAGAAATCCCGAAACCATTTTCAGTATAGAGGAATTATTGATAAATATCTAGCTAAAGGAATTATTTAAAAGGTAAAAGACGACGAAGCCAGCCGGTAGACCGAGATTTTATTTACCACATCAAGCTGTAATCAGAGAAGAAAGCATTACTACAAAATTGAGAATTGTCTTTGATAGCAGCTGGCATGAAGCTGAACAACTGTCTTGACCTGATTTGAAATTAAATCCTAATATTTTTTATTTATAAATGCACTTTCGGTTAAATAATATTGTCTTTCTAGATGACATTGAAAAGCCGTTTTTATATAGTATCCCACTAGCGGAAAGCGATCGAGATGCAACAAGATTTCTTTTACCGAATTATACGAAGATATTAATGAAGATAGGAATAATATACAAGTATTTAAATTCAATCGCATTCTGTTCGGTATGAATTTAAATCCAATTTTACTAGATGCCGCGATCAAAAAGAACACTGAAAGTTTCCGCAAGGACTATCCGATAACTACAGAAATATTGGACCCATGTTTATAAGAACGATGATTTCATAGCGGGTCGGAATTCCACCGAAGAATTCATCGCAGGTTCTCGCGAGGCAAGATTTATTGTGGAATATGTTAGGTTGAATACTAATACTACGAATACTAAGCGGTCCCATTTGCAAGATATTGGAAAAATATTCAACCCATTAAGAATCATAACGCCATTTAATATCTGAAGTAAAGTGTATTTTGCAAGAATGTGGAAAAGAAAGATTCCATGCGATGACAAACTGCCCCCTGATATTCAAGCAGAATGGCATCAGTGCTACAAGGAGCTTCCTGAAATCTCGAATTTAAGGATTCAAAGAATTTTTTGTAATTCAGCGAAGAAAGATACTAATGACATAATCGAAAATCATAGTTTCTGTGACTCCATTAAAATGTCTTTGCATAAGAGTGTTTAAGGAAAATAACGATTGTTGCATCTAAAAATCGAACTGCGTCTTTGAAGAAGTCTCATTACCATGTTTAGAACATCTTTATGCTTTATTGGTAACACGCTTAACCAATAAGATAAAAAATATCCTAGATTTAAACAAACCATCAAGGGTGTTCTACTGGACTGATTCCAAGATTGTCCTTTATTGGATTAAAGGTGCTACCAAACGTTGGAAACGATTCGTAGCGAATCGTGTGACTGAGATAAAAAAGTTTGAGCGATCCAAATTGATGTCATTATTGCTCCGTTTACGACAATCCAGCAAACTTGAGAAACAGATGCTAAAAATCATAAGTTACCTGTTTTAAATGAAGGCACTAGTGTTCCTGAAGAAGATTTCCGTCCTGAGATGAAATCGAACTTTAATAGACTGTAATCTTAATGAGAACTCTAACATTGCACCATAAATTCAGTTTCCTATATTCCTTACTTGACATTAGTAATAACTTTACTAAAATAATATATGTTTTAGCCTATATTTTCAGGCTTATAGGGAACTGACAGAGGAAATTATAAGGTCAAGAGGCCTCTTAAAAACTGTGAAGTGAAGGCAGGCAAAGAATTTGTCATAAGAGAAATTCGCTGAACAGACTTTAAGGATGAAATTAGAAATTTACACCAGGAAGGGGCTGTACAAACATCCAGTCACCTGAGGGACTTATCTCCATTATAGATGATCAAGGGTTACCAAGAATTGGAGGTAGGTTGCCTAACACCGAAATTAAGCAAGGTTGCCTAACACCGATCCAAAGCACTTCATCATACTGCCGCCCTAAGGCAAGTTAACTAATTTAATTACAAAATATTTTCATGAAAACTTCCCTCATAATGGTCCTTCTTTATGCAATAGGGCACGAATATTGGCCTTTAAATGTTCGGAATTTGCACAATTGTTTTCAATTTTTTAGAGCAAACCAAATTATGTTCCCAAAAAATGTCAGATTTACCGAAGAAAAGAAGAATACAGATTTCGTATTTATTGCCACAGTAATAGATTTTTGCGGTCCATTCTTTTATAAAAAATAACAATAAGCGGAACCGATCCCCCATGAAAATTTATGTTGCTCTTTCTGTTTGCCTTGCCACAAGGGCTATAGACACTTGGAAATTGCGTCTGACTTAACGTCAGATTCACTTACAGCAGCCTTGAAACATTTCATGGGTAAGCTCGGAAGATGTGCTAAGAATTTTTTTCTGATAATGATAGTAACCTGGTTCGAGTAAACAGGGATTTGAAAGAATTTTCTAAATTAGTTACGCAGGATGAAAAATTAGCGAAATTTTTTCTAAATGAAAATGTTGAATAGAAGTTTATTCCCCCAAGGGAGTCAAATTTTGGTGCCTTATCCGGTATTAAATCCTTTAAATACTATTTCAAACACAATATGGGTGATTTGAAAATGACATATGAGTCATTCTTGACTATCATGATTTAAATTGAATCTATGTTGAATTCTCGCCCTCTAACGCCTCTTTCTGAGGATGTAGATGCTTAGACATTTTGATTCCCTAGTCATTTCCTAATCGGGCGTTCAATGACTTCTATTCCCGAACCATTAGTTATAGACCTTAAAACTAATAAGTTAAATTTGCGGCAACATACTTCAAAATTGAGACAAACCTTTTGGAAATTCTAGAGTGCCAATTATTTAAATAATTTACAACAGCGAACAAATTGGTACTCTCAAAAATAAAACTTTAAGCTTGGTGAAATGGTTGTGATAAGTGAGGAAAATTTGCCTCCATCTAAATGATTACTAAGCCGGATAGTAAAAGCCTATGCTGGCAAGGATCGAATGATTACGGTAGTAGATGTCAAAACTAAAAATGGCATCTTAAAAAGACCTGTTTCTAAATTAGGAGTTTTGTCTATTGAATTTAAGTCCTAAAGTAACAAGGATATTGTATTCTTACATGAAATGTATCATTCTTGCTTGTTATATTTATGTCTTATGTAGTTTATTCGTGTTTTGTTGCAAAATGGTATTTGTTATACTTCTATATTATGTATTGTAATTAAGTTTAACTTTTAAAAAATTGAATATTTTCAATATTCCAAGGCCGGCCGGCCGGCATGTTCGGTCACTGTACACGCTTCTCCTTTTTATAGCGCAGACCTATATTTAAAACGTTAACTGAATGAGATCAAACGATAGTTTATTTATCATTTACATGATAAGGCTTACAAAATAATGACTATAATGTTTAACAAAATTAAATGGCAACAATAGATTGAATTATAAAAGAATTTAAAAATATATTTAATTCATTCATTAATTGTACATTTTAGGAAGTCGAATAAGTACTCAAAAGTATAACTCCGTTGGTATTTAAATATTTATTAGCCTAAAGAAGCGTTAGCTCAGATGGGCTACTAATTTAATTTTGGCATTTTGCGTCGATTCACTGTAAATATCCGTATCACTTTTCAAACTGTTGCCACCAAATATTACCGTCCTGTATTATATTTAAGGAAATTAAATAATGAAGAATCCACATAAACGCATCTATGTTTCTCGCATTGTGATAAAACAACGGTACGTAGCGCCATCAACTTTTGAATTAGTAATCCTCCTCCGAATATGGGCACCTGGAAGCCCGAATTTGGAATTTGTTTTATTGTCGATTTCATATTTTGTAGCACTTTAACGAATTTTTAATTGGCAAACTCAACGATTTCAAAGCCAGCAATGGCAACACTGTATGGGGAAAAAATTATCTCCTGTGCGCGAGATTGCGCATCGGAAATTCTAAAGATATACTCATTTTAAAGTTATTTTGCGATATTGCTGTTGAATTGAATTTTATGGCTTAAGTGTGAAGAACATGATATTTAATAAATAAAAGTAATACACAAACCTTTAAAAATACGCCTCTTTGGACGTAATATAAAATCTGAAAACTTTCAGATTTTTGGTATTTATTTATTATTTACCAGTTAAAAATATCTCAGTACAGGAAAGAAACATATCATTATGATACAAGGATCAAATATATAATAATTGTTGTTCCGAGCTTATCGTTACTATGGCAACTCGTTACTATGCAAAGAATTTAATTGTTGCCACAACGTCTATGAGAGTTAGATGAGGCTATTTCGTAGAGGGAAAATCTCTTCATATTTCTGGAATTCTAAATGTTTATTGTTGAGTTTTTAATTAGTGAAAAATGAATGCCCTTATTTTAATGCGAAATTTTAACTTTACAATTATATAGAGTGGTCCTTCTTTGTTAGTTACTATCAACAACTTTACGCTCCCTGTTTTCCACAGTTTGCTAACTTCAAAACTCCTTTCCATATTTACATAATACCTAAATTATAAGGGATTATAAATAAAGCATGCGGAAAATATTCTAGAGAATATTATTACAAACATTGTTAAAAACTTTTACTTTCAATGATTGTATATTTTTGAAAAGCAAGTTAGATTATAAGTGACACGCAAAACCGTATTTAAAGCAAAATTTTAACTAAAGAATCACCTTATATTATAATTAGAGAGATATTCTTCACAAATTTTGAGTTAATTTGACAGAGGCTTTTTTTTGTATTATTTTAATATTTTGCTAAAAACAGTAATCCTATTCTTCAAAAAACAAGTTCTGTGTATGTATAGTGTCAAAATGAACTGAAATGTTTCCCCATAGAATACAAGAAAGAAATATGCTTAAGTAGAATATTTCTTTTATATTGATAAGCTTCAAATATCATAAAACATTTGTGCAATTATATAATATACAGATCATATTTATAGCAGGAAAAGGTCATAAATGGAAAGTTTTAAAAAAGGGCTCATTTACCTCTTTCTATGATTTTAGTGAAAAGCTTTTATGCGACTTTAATGTAAAACGGAAGTGTAATTATCACTTTTTTTAATCTTCTTATATTTTATTGTTTTTTATTTACTTGTTTCATCCGAAATTTGTTAGAAGAAAATTTTTCTTTCCCATACATTGAGTTTTTAATTTTTTGTTGTTGGTAGTATTGTAACTATTTCATTTTTGTGTGTTCTTCAGTCGTAAACGGTATTTTGCATTTGAATTTTACTTTCCTTAAAATAAATTTGGCAAAAAATGCATTATTAAGAAATATGTCTATGTACTGATCGTAAGAAAGTTTCGCATTTTATTATGCTTTTAATGCATAAATTCAAATTTATGTCAAAATATTCTTGTCATTAGTAAAGGAAAATGAGAATGCAAGTATTAATTGATTTAAAATACATTAAGTCCCCTTGGCAACGCACATTTTCCTTACCTCATCACTAGGCTAACTCGATTAATATAAAAGAGTGATAGTGGTTGGCGAATGTAGTCAACCACTATCATAACTATCAACATTCAAAGAAGAATAAACAAGATTTTTGTTAACTATTATTTTATTTATTTAAATAAAATCACGCTTGGTTATTTAATTCACGACTGCCTTAAAACGATTCAAATGCCATCATTGCTAAAGCATATCCTTAAAATGCGTATTTTCCTCCTTAAGCAGTTGAAAAATCCAACATAACAAACAAAAGTCGCGAAATAAAATAATGCCAGTAAAATATCTTCAGTTATTTTATAAAAGCGACAAAAAATATACTTCTCCAATAATTTCTTTAAAAAGCCTTGCAATGGGGTAAATATTGTTTGAAGTCAATCTGAAACAAACTTGCATTTTACATAAAAGATTTATATTTCTTCATGATTTCATTTACAGAATATATGCAATGTTTTGCAAATGTGTTTAGAAATTATAACTTTTTTCATTACTAATGATTATGCAATGAATAGCTTGAAACGCATATCTTAAAAAAGCATATTTACTCATAATAAATGAATAAATATGCTTTTTTAAGATATATATTTTTTAAGTAATAATAGCATTATTTATATTGAAATCTCACCCTCAAAAATATAAAATATCAGCGATTTGTTGGAAATTAATTACTAACTAACTGCAGCTTTCAGTCTCTCAGGTGCTATGAGGCAAATTTTAATAAACTTTCTCTTCCATCTTCCTCCCAAGACATTTTTCACCAACTCATAAAGTGCATTTCTTAATTTTATAGTTTTTAAGTTCTTAACCTACGAAACTTCATAGACGTCCAGCATGATTAACCTATCAGCCGCACGGTGGGAGCACATGGATCAATGAACCGAAACTTCACTTGTAACACTATTATGAGCAATTATTTAATTATGCACTGTCTGATCCAGGAAGACAAATTTTGTGCAATTTATTTTCGTCTTTAGTAGTAACTTCGTAGAGCCCTTAGGATTTTTATTGGAACAGGAAAAGTGAAAAATGTGCAATGATCGAGACAGGATTTGAATTCCAAACTTCCCGATTGCTAGGCAGATTGGCTTCTAGTTACACCCTTTGATGTAATTTGAATACACCCTTTGAATTCACTTTAAACGAAAGTTCCTTTATTCTATTTAATGTAAAATTAAGTCAATTTATATGAAAATATATACATTTTATTTCTATATCTAAATTGGAATTCATTAAGAAGAATTTTCAGGCACACCCTTTCAGAATATCAGGCTTAAAGTCATCGATACCTAAATTCCTACCTTCAGCGAAATAATCAAAATATATTTTGAGTGAACCCAGTCGTCAATTCCTAGTGGCAGTTGTTGCAAAAGTTCTTGAAACCCCCGGCTACCCGGGCCGAAACAAGATCAGCCATCAGGCTATAACAGGGTCTAACCCATCAAGCAATAACGGAGAACAGCAAGCAAGCCATGTTCCATCAAATTATCCAATAAAATCAAAATCACTATCGCTTGTCTATTCTAAATTCATATAGATGACGAATTATCCCTCATACATGTTAATTCAAGCGCTACTGTTGAGTTTCTGCAGAATTTCTGAAGCAAGAAACATGAGGAAATCTGCGATATCCTGGCAGGAATTTCGGGCCTTCTGGCTTTCAGTTACATTGCGAAGGAAAAAGAAAAAATACTTAACAATTTGCTTTATATAACATCGTAATTAGATTCATGTTTTAAAGTGCGGTATATGCATCTTTTGTTTGCGCTACTATATTTTGTTTTTATCTAACAAACTATGTCCTTTTTCTGCCAAAAGATTCAAACTGATATTCGCTTGTGAGGATTATATTTTCCGATTACTGAGCTGTTCGGATCACTGTAACTTTTAGCAAACTTTAGTCACTTTATGACTTACGTATGTTTGGCTTTTAGATACATAGATTACCATATCACTTTCAGTAATTCTGTATTAACAGAAACTGCTAGTATTTAAAATGTTTAATGCTTAAGTATTAACAATACCAATAATAATAAAATTAATTAAACGTTTTGGTAATTTTTTTACTATTCAAACATTCATACCAATAAACTAACAGAATGGAATTCAAACATTTTTAAAAGTTAATTGCAGTTATCAACCAAATTGCAACATAATTATCAACCAAATACTTAGAATTAAAAATATTTGCCCTGATGTTGAAGATCTTCATCAGGAAATTCAATATGTCAAAATTACACTTATTAGTAATAAAATTCGTTGCCATTTTTTTAATTTAATACTCCAAAAAATCACACATTAGAGCGTTTTAATTTTTCTTGTTGCTAATGACAGAAAATACTTAAATTAAATTTGGAGGTATTTAACGGTTGCGTAATAATTACAAATATCCACGTAATTATGTAAATAATTCCTTTATGTTTGTTACTATGAAACGGTCATTCTACTCTAAGTAGATGAAGACGTCACAGTTTTGTTTTCCTACTCCTTATTACTATCCTCTGGTTTCTCTTCATCAAACGAATTAATGTTTCGTCTTTTACTTCGTATTAGTAGCTGGGAAGACTAAGAAAGAAACCAGATTCTATTTAGAGGGCTTGGATTTATATTCTTACCAGATATTTTAGACTTGTCTCTTTCAAAACTGGAAGCAAACTGGTTGCGCACCCTCTCCCTGTATATTACCTATTTTATTGTTGCAAATTTGTATTAAGGAAAGGAAGAATAGATTTTAGAACATACAAGGGCAAGCTAACGACTTGCTGTGCCTTTGAGAAATTTAACATTAATGTATTACATCTCGCCAAAAGGATATTATCAAAGAAATATTCCTAAAGTAGATGAGCTCGATATTTTTACTGATGAATCTAGGTGTGAAAGGAAGTGTAGCTTTCGACTTAGTTATGTTTTATTACGGCATTGAAACTGATCACAAAAAGTATTAATTGAACACGTACAATTCAGTTTTCTAAGCAGAGGCAGGATCACTCTTACACGCATCGAAATGAACCAAAACAGAATTTAATAGTAGTCATTTAATAGTAGTCATAATAGTATTCATCATAATATAAATATTTATACCGATAGTCTTTCTACTGTGCAGGCACCCTTTTACCCAGATTAGTCCAACCAACTAATTTTGAAAATCAAAGAATGTTATTATGAGCTCTCCAAGAGATGTAATATTATCTTCAATTGGGGACCACCACATGCGGGATTCTTGGGAAACGAGAAGGCTGACGCTCTGGCCAAAGAAGCAAGAATTTTAAATGAAACAGAGATATAAGCTGCAGAGAATAAAGAGTAAGTCTATGACCGTAATGAAAAATCAACCCAAATTTTAACCGGTCAGTACCGTTCTTCATCCTATCTCATGAGATCTAACTTACATAATTCTGGCTTTAGCAGCAGCTGCAACGAGACAGGCGATGCAAAGCTCTTTGTGGAGTTATGTCGACTATTTAATAAGGAAGAATTTATAAAGAAAATAACGATTTTAGCATCAAATCAATTTTAAGAAATCTTGACAATCTCAAAACAATTTCAAGAAAAATAATGGATTATATAAACTCCAGCAGATTACCAGTGGATGTACTTGTTTTAGTGTATGCGTGTATGTTTTGTCATTTTTTTTGTTTTTTTTTCCATTATGTGGAAGGGAGAATGCCTATTCATGCATAAGGCCACTTCGTGGCCAGGCAGGCAGGGTTAATCTTCTTAATTAATTAACTAACTTCTCATTGCTTACAAATTACTTTTCATTTAAAACTTTTAATATTTAGTGCTACTCATAAAGCACAACTTTTTACCTACACCATTAAATATCTTTGCATATTTTCAAAAATTTAGCTAGCAGTTACTTTTTCTAAACTTTCAAAATTCCCCACATCAAAATATTTTAATTTTTTTAAATTTTTAATTTTCCACAATGTTAAATATAATAAAATTAAAGAATTTAATCACCGCAATTATACTCTCCCCCAATTTCATTTTTCACTTTCGCAGACAACATTTGTACGACTCAACTCAATTTTCTTGTATTTTTATTTTCTACTTTATCAAATCGCAGTCTTACAACTCAACACGATTCTTCCCATCTCATCTTATTTCTTTGGAGTCTCGTCCGAAAAGGTTCCATTGATTTCAGGAACAGCTTTTCTAACCAGGTTTTTAAATTTACTCTTTCTTTTTTTTCTACTCCATTCAATTTATTATTTAATTAATTCTTTTATACCAAATTTGGGCCTACTCGCTATTGAATTTACATCTCGAAAACATTCTGTTAACATTACCAAATTTAAGCTTATTCAGTTTTTAATATAGTTTTTTCTCATTTTTGAAGCTTTTTATTTATGAGAAAATTATATTAAAAGACATTTATTCGATTTATTTTAGATTTATTATCTTTCAAAATAATGCGGTTTCATTTCCCGAAATTCTGACTTTTAATTACATTTGTTTTTCAACAGTTATTTATTAGTTTTGGCATTTTTTATTAGACATTTCTTGGAAGATCATTACTTTGCCACACTGCGTTTAAATAGGAAGTATTTTTTCTGGTTTGTAATTTCAAGAATTCTAGTTTTATGCTGTTTAATTTTTGCACAGTATGATTATGTCGTAGCAGATTATACGCTAAAAATTGATTAAAATTATTTTAAAACTTTATTTTATCGGCAGCCTTTAAATTTATATAAACACTTTTAATACAAATACCTCGAAATATTATTTTAAATTACGTTATATTTGTATATTTCTCAATTTTCACATTTGATTTCTTTCCTGAATTTATTGTGATAATCACCCATATATAATTCATTTACATATGTATATAAATACGTGAACGGAAGTTGAGAAATTTCAAATTAAGACTGTGCATTATTAAAGCCACGAATTATGCTGCGAAATTCAAGAGATGATAATTAAATCAAAATTTCAATAAAAAAAATCTAACATTAAATCAACAGTCTAACAGAAAGTGCATACATCAATATTGAAAGAAAAATATAAACAAAACAATTTAATAAAATAACATAATAAAAATAACATAACAAACTCTTAGAAATGTTTTGGTCTTTTTCAAGGAGCAGCTAAAGAATTTTGAACAGAGCTACGTTTCTGAAGTATATCTGGATAATTATAAATTCTTAAAATAACTCACAAGAAATAATTCAAAAAATAATTAAAAAGAAAGTACCAAATAAAAATGAACTCAATCAAAATTATTAATTAAAGCCCTTTAAAATGCAATTAAATGTTTTTAAAAAAGGAAATTAGTTTTAAATAATCATCAACCATATGGTGATTGTCTACGAACAATTATGCTTATAACTGTAGAGTTGAGTTGAGTGGAAGGAGAGAAGTTTGATAAAATGGAAATAATAAAAAGCAAGAACTGAATTGTATACATGTAGCCTATAAATTGGAAAATGAACATGTTAGATACTAAACGCAGTGTTATAAAACTGTTTATTATTATCAAGTTGAATTGCAGAAAAATTATTTTTTTTAAATAGTGTGTAAGATGGGAAAAGAATTAAATTTTTTTAATTATTAAATTCATATAATTATATTGTATGTAAAAAGATTTAAATGTGTGTGAGAAAATTTAATAAATTTTATGTTTGTGTAAAAAGTAATTTTAAGAAGAGTAATATGTGGGTAAAGGGGAATAGAAAAAATTGTGAAAAGGAAAAAAGATGAGCAACAGTAACATTTGGCGTATAACAGGAGTAGAATAGTAAGAGCCATTTGTTAGTAACAGAAGTAAAGGGATTATTTACATGGATATATATGTATTGGATCCACAACAATTGTAAATATCAATGTAAAAAATAAAATTCGCTCAATTTTAAGATTACGAAAATTTTTCAAGTAAACCTCATGTAAAGTGATTTATTTTTCCATCGATCAACAGGCTTTTAGCGAAATCGTTTTGAGTGAATACAGAAGGCAACGAGAGTAATTATCATTTATTCAAAATAAATTAGAGGGATTAAAAGTGATTATATACTTTTGTTGTTTTGTCTTTTTTTACTTATTACGTGCTCCGCCTTTAGGCACTACATGGAAAGGGAGGGATGCCCATGGAGATCTTTTTATGGGAAACTGGCTCGAATCCATGTTGCACATAAGAAAACCACGAAAACGCCCATACAGCCAACCCGTTCGCCGATACTCGAACCCCTGACCGAACTACCAGCGTTCAGCGGTTTTTACCGTTCGGTCACTGGTGGGCCGTTGTTGTCTTGTCAATGAATTTCATATAAGAATGTTGCTAGAGCCTCAAGCAAGTTAGATTTCTATTACCATCCCAATTTTTGAGAGAGAGCGACGCGAGGATCTCCCAACTATCTACCACCAAACCACACGAGAGGACTTTCGGCTTCCCACATATTTAAAGTGGCCCATCCCGCAAAGACACTATACATTTACACACATCCAAAACATATCTTGTCCTGGATTCAAACCCGAGCTCTTTGATATCGCAATAGGCTCCCCTAACCACTATCCCGTCTGGGAGGCTAAAGATTATATACCAGAGTAGAAAATAAAATAATCAAATTAAAAAGTGCTTAAATTTTAATTTAATGTTTATTGAAATAATTTTGTAAGTAAAATCTTTTACAGAACATTTTTAGTCTCCAGTCTAACATTTGAAACTAGACTGGAGATCCAAACGAGAATAATTTTTTTGCTAACGAGTACAAATTTTCTGAAAGCTCCGACGTTTAATTTTAATTGAATACCTTAAGGGGAGGCTCATTAGTGGCTGTGTGGCTAGAATATCTGAATTCTCGTAGTTTAACACTTATATAAAAATCTTGACGAATGGGTTCGTAGCATAAGCAGTTTCGTAGTTTCCCCTATTGCGAATACACGCATCAAATTTCTCTTGAAAAGAACTCCTTCAAAGAGAAACTTAGACAGAAAGTATCCCTGGCCTCAGGTAGGCAGCGAATTTTACTGTTTATTAAAATTCGATATGTTAACAAGTTCTATAATGAAATACATTAATCGGTGAACTAAATTATAGTTCAAAATGAACATTATGCAATCTCATTATTAAAAACTTGGGATTTAATGTCACAGCTGTGGACTCTTGCACTGTTTTTCTTCAGTGTGAAAAAAAATCAAATCTTTTTAGCAATATCGTCGAATTTAAACTAATCGAACTTTTATCGCTATAAATTGGCGGCAAAAAATTTCGCATAACATGAAATTACCTCTTTAGCTGAACAATCACCCACACATAGGGCGCGGGAAAAAAAAAGGTTTTTTCACTCTGTCGCTTTAACTGATCATCCAGTATATAGAATCCTCTCCAAGTGGAGATCTCCTGCATTAAATTGCTTATGCCTGTACTAAAATTTAAAAGGTTAGAAGAAATAAAACTTTTTAATGGCTCTTTTTTACACTGATAAGGACTTCGTACAGTAAACAAAAGATTTTGAGTTATATGGATTAGCAAATACCCTTTCATTTTAATTTCACGTTTTTTTATTCTTATCCAGTAGATAAAAGAAACGATTTTAGGCATTAAAAAATCCTTGCCCCCTATGTTTATAAACCTGAATATTTATGGCCAATTTTGCATCCATTTAAATTTGCTTTGTGTTTTACAAATATCTTTGTTGTTCATAACTCTTAAAACACTTTCTCATATACAAGTATCGCATACCTAAGATCTCATTTAAAATTACGTGCTTAACACTTATTTCCTGCAGCAGGATTTCAACTTCATCCTTTAAATAAATCTGTTTTTGTTGTGAAAGACCTGAAGTCAGCGTCTTAAAGCTTTAAGATTAATGTAGAAGAAAGACTTGACTAATCCTTTGGGAACTATTTCTTAACGCTTTTGTTAAAATCCCTTAATGACAAATGATTAGAAACCAGCATTATATTGGAAATATCGCAAATTTTAAGCTCTTTTAATTTATGGAGCATTTTATATTCTCAGAATTAAGATAGAGTGTTTGTATATATGATTTGTTTTAATTAAATATCATTTGAATTGCATGAGGATATTAATTTATGTAAAGTATATGTAGTTTACTGCGCCATAAGCGAAATGTTGAAAAAACAGTTCATTAGAATATAAACCGATATTTTCTGGAGTATAAATTTAAAAAAGGAATTCAGACGTTATGCAAACGAAATAAAAGAAAACAAATTCATTAAACATGTAAAAGTAAACACAAAGTAAGTTGTAGAGGTGAAATGCTTTTAACCCTTCGGCAGTTGCGACATTAAGCAATTCTTTCTTCCAAGCACGCACGATATCAGTCAGTCGTAAATCTGTAATCTGAGCTGTGTTCGTTTACGCCCACTGACTGGAATGCGAGCTGAAGTAGTTAAGATCGACAAAATGTTAATATGTGTGAATACAACGCATGTCATGGTTTTTAAATGCAACAAAAATTTCTTTTTCATCTATGTTGCATTTGTTTACAGACTTTTCTTGCTCATCGGAAAAAGTTAGATATAATCCTAATAGATCAAACATGTTCGAAAATTTAAGATGTATTTGGTTAGGTTAGGTTATTTGAGTATAGTAAAGCACATGAACTATCTGCCTAAGTGAAAGGATGTCTTCGTGGGGGATTTTCTACAGAAAGCTGACTTGTATTCACGTTACACATGAGAAAAATCTAGAAAACCAACCATGCATCCAACCCGTTTGCCTGGATTTAAATTCCGAACGAACTATTAGTATTTAGCAATCTTCAATTCACCAATGGGGCCAACAATTACGTGCAGATGTAGTTGATATAATTAACGGTTATGAAAAAAGTATAATTACTTTGATAACATTTTATTTATAAATATCATACCTCACTGAAAAATATTCCATCTAGTAATTAGCCTTTGGTGGCATAAATTCTTATAATTTATTGAACATTATAATCCGAAAATTAATTTTACTTTTTATGTATTGAAAGCGAATCTTAAATTTTTTCCTTATTTTTTAACAAAACGTATAATGTACGCTTTAAAAACAAAATGTTAAAAGTAAGTCGCCATCGATTTATGGAGTGTATGTAAGTAAATCATGAAATCCTACAGAAAAGAAGTGAAAGCAAGCATTATTTCAGAAGCAAAAGAGATAAAGTTATAGCTCTTCCTTTTTTATCCCATAAACGCAAGGCCAGTTTCCCTCAAGTCTTTTACGGAAAGACCTATTTCCCAAGACAGGCAATCTTCCAGGCCTTCCCATAATAAATTACCAACCCATCTATCTTTTAAATTATCTTTCATAGTAAGCTGAACAAACTTCCAATTTTTGAACTGTAACCTAATATACATATTTATGAACGGACTTGATTAATCGGTAATTTATGATTCAATAGAAGTTGCTTGCAAAATTCTTTAAATTAAGTTACTATTTACAGGTGTTGCAGTTTTGTCATAATAATATCAATGAATCATCAAAGCTGTTGTTTACTTGAAAATTATAAATGAAGTATTCAAGATAAGATAAATTTAAATCAGCTTAAAAGCACGTGCATTATCAGATAAGAAAAACTCCTTGGGTAGACAAAAGTAAAGTTTGAATAGGTAAAGTATGCACAATTAAAAATCTTAATAGATTTCTCTGGCGATTACTTACAAAGCTATTTTAGTGCTGATAATGTGTATGGGAACTGTGTCTATGATACGTAGTACAAACTAATAAAAGGCGGTAATAAATATTAAGAAAAGATTTCGAACTATAAATTGGAAAGTGTTCAAAGTGAAGAATGAAGGAAAATATTTTACTTTTTGCGTACATACCTCTATGTTGTTTTTATCATGTGAATTTTATAGCTTTTCTTCATCATGTTTTATACGAAGATGTATTAAACCTCTCAGCAGAGCCAGAACTTTAGTGAAGAACATGAGGCACTTACCTCTAGTGAACAACTAGAAGGGGCGCCAGATTATCAATGAAAATTTAGAAATTCAATTTTAAAAAGTAATTACGGTTGTAAATTTTCATATAAAGGAGTATTAAGATTACTTATGATAATTTAAAAGTATTACGTTTTTGATGCATCTTTCAAAGAAATGCTATATTCTCCAGATTTCTTCTAATTGTCCAAACTGAGCAAGCCAAAAAAATTGGACTTGATCCAAATACACTGCTCGACATTGAAAATGCAACACCAAGAAGGAGTGGTCAGAAAGTGATGAAATTTGGAAAAAAGACAGAGACCGCAAGCAGCAATAAGTGATCTTTATTTCAAAATGGCAGTCAGAATACAAAGCGAGAAAGGCGTCGGCTCAGTAGGATGTAGGACCACCGGGGACAGCGATGAACGAAGAAACGCGTCTAGGCATAGAGTCAATAAGAGTGCGGATGGTGTCCTGAGGGATGACTTTTCATTCCCTTTCAACCATTTGCCACAGATCGTCTTCTGAACGAGTCAGGGACAGAGTTTGCAAACGGCGTCCAATCACATTCCACACATGTTCTATTGAGGACAGGTCAGGAGAGTACCGTGGCCAGGGAAGCATCTGTATTCCTTGCAGAGCAAGTTGGCAGATGCGAGCACTGTGTGGTCGAGCGTTATCAGTGGTCAGGCGTTATCCTGCTGGAAAATTGCATTAGGCAGCCCCTGAAGGTAGAAGATTGCCACCGGCTGCAGTACATTATCCAAGTATCGTTGGGCCGACATAGTGACCTGAATACGAACTAGAGGTGACCTGGAATCGTAGGCAATATCGCCCCAAACCATTATGCCGCGTTGTCGCGCGGTGGGGCGTTCCACAGTTACTGCCGGATTAGATCTGTCTCCACGTCAAGGCCACACACGTATGCGGCGTACTATCACTGGATAAACAGAAGCGTGACTCATCTGAGACCACGACGTTTCGCCATTCTGTCATCCACATCGCTCCAGTCCAGCAACATTCTAAACGTTGGCGTCTATGCTGTGGGGTCAATGGCAGTCTTCTTAACGGACGCCGTGAGTGCAGGCCACGTTCAACCAATCGACGGGAAATCGTTCTCGTCGACACGGGAACATGTAGGGTATCTTGCACATGCTGCAGAATGGGGGTACAAGTGACTTGCGGGACCGTTACAGCTTGTCGGCGGATGCGTCGATCCACGCCTGCTGACGTCACTCTGGCTGCACCTGCACCCCTCCTTCTTCCCATGTTCGCCATAGCCGATGAGCGTGCTCGCATCCATGTGGATAGCAGCTGCGATTTGACGTAAGGACCAACCCGCCCTTCTCAGTCCGATCCCCATACCTCTCGTAAAATCGTCTATCTGCTGGAAGTGCCTTCGTTGACGGCGGCCTAGCATTCTCTCCTATTACACGTATCCTCCAGAACAAAACCAACTTTCTTCGATAATTCGTCTGGCAGAAATAACGACACGAATAGTGCCCATTCTGTACGTTCCTTCCCTTATATCTTACTTCACGTGCGTCGGAGAGCTGTGCATTTCACATCATTCGCATAACTCAGTGACGTGCGTCTACTCTAAAACTTGCATAAATTTCTGACCACTCCTTCTTGGTGTTGTATTTTCAATGTCGAGCAGTGTACCTTTACTGATTGGTTTATTTGATTATGGCAAAGCACTCGTGGGCTATCTGTCTAATGAGAGGGATGACTTCGTGGAGGACTTTCTAAGGGAAACTGGCTCGTATATACGTTACACATGGGGAATACTATGAAATCGTATATGGGGAGGCAGCCCGCCCGTTTGCCGAATTCGAAACCCAGACCGAACTTCCAGAGTTCAGCGACTTTACAGATCGGCCTTTGGTGAGATAATTTTTGTTACAATGTTCAAATTTAGACGAACACATATTAATCCGGTTACTTTTTACCCACATTTAATTTCCCTGTTAAATGTGTAGTTGATTTCATTTACGGTTGGTTAATCTTGAAAAAGCTACAGTTGCTGTTAGACGGATTAAAAGAATCGGCACTTTAGTTCCTTTTTTTTTTGGTTGTTTAGGTCGGAATGTAAAAAGATAAACTGAGATGAGACTTTTATGCTTTGTTCTACTGTTTACAATAAAATCATAAAATGAATTGGTTATTATCAAAGAAATAAAGAAGAAGGTCCAAAGTGTTGAATTTTACTCTGGAAGAATTACAACAAATAGATCTGCTTTATCCTGAGGTAACTGGTACTAAGACTATAAAAGTATAGATATCCGCTAATACAAATTCTACTAAAAAATGTCCTAATACCATTAATGACTATCGTAAATTAACACTATTTTATGAAAGTAATTACAGTAAAAACTGAAATAAAAGATTTTTTTAATTAATCTTTCTATTAAAATAGTAGCTAAGTTAAAAATGCAAGGTAATAATAAAGATTCTTAGGAAATGATTGTTATTAAATACTTATTTGTTCAACAGATGGCCGAGTAGATAAATCTGCTAAACACTGGTAATTCGACAAATTGGCTGACAATTTCGACATTCCTGTTGAACGAGGGGCTGCATGAGAGATTTTATTGTTTTTTTTTTATCGTGTTTAACGAAACTAACAGACAATTTCCCTTAGAAAGGCCCTTACGAAGGCCCTCGCGTTAAATACAGGGGATCTCAAAAGTTCGTTACCAAACTTAACATGCTAGTCTGTCATACCATGACAAACAAAATTTATATAGGAACGTGTGTCCAAAAATGCGAACAGCGACCGTTGGAGGGCAATGTTCGTAAGCGTAGAAGGGGAAAAAGAAAGGATATGGAAAGAAGTGTTAATATTACTTTTATTAAAGAACATGGTTAAATCACAGAGTATGTTCAAAAATCTTTCCTTTCACTGCAACACATGCTTCACAACGTCGACGCACGGATTTATGGATCCGTTCAAAATGGGTAGGAGTGTCACGGACGCGTGCCTCCGATTCCACGATATTGGCGACGAGATCATGTTCGATGTTCTTGTCGTCTCGTACACTATGCACTTCATGTATCCCCCCCAGGTAGAAATCCAGAGGAGTCAGCTCTAGGGATCTCGGTGGCCATGCGACTGGTCCGCCTCTGCCAATCCAGCGATCAGGGTATGTTCTATCTAGGTTTTTTCGCAGTGCTAACCAGATGTTTCGGCGTATAGCTACTGGAATATTAACCATCATTTCCGC
>KK113376.1:837369-958838 GCA_000611955.2 Stegodyphus mimosarum
CGTCTGAGGAGTATTAGATTTATATGTAATATTGTTCTAATATAGGTATTTTGACACAAAATCGGACTTTTTCTTAAATGGCATGCCAATTTTTTTAGATATTTCAAATCTACGACTCAAATTATGACAAACTACCAAGTTTTGTAATAATCGCACGAGTAGTTTTTAAAAAATTCGATCTCAAACTTTTAACTCCTCAATGTTAATTGAATCTGATATATATTTATTAATATCTCTTTTCTTGTTACACTTACTTGATTCCTTCTTTCACAGTTCGAAATTTAGGTTCACTCCAAATAAAACTGACCCCTTTTTTATTATTTATTTTTAAAATTTCTACTTTTAAATAATTTTTATAACGTTTTTAAAAATATTTTGAATTATAGCCTATAAAATTTTTATCATTACCTTAAAGTAGATGTATTTCTAAGTACACCTGCAAAAAATTAGAGCTTTTTATTCAAAATTTTCGAAGATATACGTTAATTTATATGCTGGCGCGTTTTGAAATTTGGCATATTTGTTGAAAGCGATAATAACATCTAATGTGGTTTACGCACTTTCTTGAAATTATTTGAAAATAGAACGAGTGACTTTTTTCCCCTCAATGCACAATGTAAAAAGGTAGGAACGATGTGACGTTTTTCCGCTCCTGGCAATGGAAGGGATAGGAAAATAGGTTGCCATGTATTAAGAAGTTCGCCAAGTGAATTATTCTTGGCACAAACTGAAAAAAATTCGCCAAGTTAAATTTTTGAATTTCTCCGTAAATTTCGCACCAAATTTTACGAAATTTAATATTTAGATATAATTTGAGTCGTTGAATCGAAATATGAAAAAAAATAGGTATGTTGCTTCAGAAAAAGACCCATTTTGTGTCAAAATACCTACGTTAGAACAATGCTATATATAAATCTAATATATATCCTAAGTCGCTCTTTCGAGACATGAAAAACGTAATTTGAAGTTCGTCAATCGGTCCAATAGAACGGGAGATATAGAACTGTTTTTTTTTTACGCATTGTATACAGAGAACTGAGTTAGTGAACCAATTCATCTTCTCCTGCAACGTCCTCGCCTGAAATAATTACACTTTCCACGCTTCTGTAAGCCTGCGAACATTATGCTCCAGCGGTGGTCGTTCGCATTTTCAGACACAAGTTCCTATGTAAATCTCGTTTGTCATGGTATGACAGATCAGCAGTTTAAGTTTGGCAAAGACCTTTTGAGACACCTTGTAGAATGCTTTCATCTATTTCTTCTTCACAATCAGTTAACCAAACCAAATAGCAAGTGTATTTATTTATTAACAATTTCAAGTTATTTAATATTTAAATTCATCACTGCGTATTTTAAATATTTTTCAGCTCGTTCTTGTTGTTTAACAGTTATATCGAATTTGTATAAGATATCAAACGATACATCATTGTAGTCAGCTGAAAATGATAGTAACTTGAAGCAAATCAAATTAAAAGTTTTTTCTATGTTATCTGAAGTAAATTTAATGTTAAAAGCGAGGGAAATTAAATAAAACTTCGTGATCAAAATTTGTAACTATATAAAACACGCACTCTGTATATAAAACACGCACGCAAAATACGACGAATAACTTACTTCAAATACTGCTGAATGGGTTTACTGCGTTGGTGTTTTTGCTTTTTTCCGCATATGTAACACGAGTACGAATCATGTTCCTCAAAAATCCGTCGACAAAGACATCTTTTCTTTGGAAAAATAACCCTTGTATTAATTAAACTCGGAAACATAGTGGGATTATCATTATCTACATATATTTTAAAAATCAGGATATTTCTGAACAATAAGCATCTACAAGTTTAAATCTTTCAAAGATAATTCGCGAATACAGTTACTTAAATCATATTGGAATTTGCAAGTCGACGTTAAGAATATTCTAATTTTGAAATTATTGTTGCTAGTGGTGATTGAAGCTTTAACACACTCAAAGTAATATAAAATTTTGTAAAATCATGATTTGGTAGAGAAGAAATTCAAACATGGCTTATTCTTTTTATGGAATAGGAATTAGTAAATCAGGCAGATTTTTGAAAATATCACTGATGATTTCTCTTCATTAAAGGCAAGAAAATTTAAATTAGAAAGTAATGCTCGAACACGGTAGTGTAATACCTTTCATTATTTATATTATTATTTATAGTATTTCAGTATTATTTGCTATTTATCAAAAAGGTATCTTTTAAGATTTTTTTATCTAAAAATTATAAATAACTACTCGCATTATTTCTCTGAATATATAAAATAGTAATTTAAAACATTACAAGAATTAAAAAGAAGGAAGTGTGGTTGTTGATTTGTTGACTTAATACAATTAATTCCTACAGTGAAAGATAACCTAATATTATTAGAACTGAATTGTTATTTTCGTATGTACCTGTTATCCAGTCGACCATGAAATCTGGCCACCATCGAAGTTGGCGTAGATGCCACCAAAGTTGCCCAATAGTTCCTGGGACATTCTAGAGGAAGTAATGCCTCTTTAATTAATAAACAATCAGTATTCGACTTGCTTTTTGTTCTTGAGCTTCATAGAAAGTCTTCAATCGGTGTCGTCTAAAAGTCTTTGTTAGGCCCTCCGATTTCAACGGAAGCTGTGTTTAGAACACTGTGAGTACAAATTTCCCGCAGGTAAAAAAAAATTGTTTGAATTTATTACTGTCGTGTAGCTCAATCAGCTGACCATATTTTGTCCATTAATACACAACTTTGTTTTATGATGGAATTTCATAACGTTGAACATAATGCACTGCTTAAAGTTCTGTGGAAGGCAGGTCCCAAATTTAAACTTTCTGTTTTGAAAATGGAAGGAAAAAATACAGCAATAGCAGTTAATTTATACCCTTGTTCATATAAACAAAACGTTGCTTTTCAAAACTCAGTCACGGTTACATCAAGTGAAAGAGCAGATATTTTGAGACTGTTATTACGTCACGTTTGTCCATAATTGAAACTAAATCAGGCTGCTTGGCGTTACTTTCATCGTCGACGAGATAGTACGCAAATCTATCTCTCTTTTTTTTAATGAATGTAAAAGCTAACAAATATAGTTAACGACTTCTGGAAAGCAGAAATGGACGAAATTTGTTTATACTTTCTTCAGACAGACACCCCAGTTTTGCATTTCACGCGAAAGTCACATAAGTGTAGCATCTTATTATCTTTTTATTTGTTTCGTCTCCAAAGGTTTCATAAGTTAAAACTAGGAATCATCACACATATATGCAATTCTAACAAGGTTCTATTCCTGAAGAATCCGTAAACTCGTGCTCTTCCATTTTGATAGGACCTCATATTCACCACATTTTCAGATAATAATTTATTTCTATAATATCTCTTCAAGGAAAATATGTGCCATAGGAAAAGCTCTAAATTTTTCGAAATTTTTTAGTTCTGTCATTCAATAAAATCTTTATTAATTTGAAATTTTAAGCGGTGTATGTTTCGTCCACTTAACTATTTATTCTCAAAGCATGTGTTTTTATTTTATAAACTGTATCAAAAATAAATACCTAAGACGTTTAGTCCAAATTGTTTCTGAATCCTGTTAGATCCCAAAATAGATCCAGTTTTGGCATTAAATTACGACCCAAGAATAAAATTTTTTAATCAAGTATCTGTTGAAAATTCTCTTTACAAGCTTGCTCGATTGAGTGAAACTAAACAACCTCAGAATTAAAAACATTTTGTGCTACAAAATTTATTCAGCCATAAATTATCATTAATATTAATTACATTATCCTTGCAAATATCTAATAATAAAATTTGAGTTTTAGATTCTAATTTAGATTCAAAATCAAGAGGAAAGACCTTTTTTTCTAAAGACCTGTAAATTAAAAGAAAGAAGTTGTTAAAAAATACTTTGATCGTTTTTTTTAAGTGTTAAAATTATTGTTAGTGATAGAGGTAATTGCTCCTCAATTGCTCCACACATGAAGTCTCTATAAGCACAAAAAGCATGCACAATAAACTTTTAAATCATTCTTCTCTAATTAAAGCTAATATCGTACGTGTGGGATTGGATGCCTATGTTCATACTAATAAGACAAAATTCAGGTATTATTCAGGCTGCTTGAAAAAACTCCAGTATTTCTCGAAGCCCAAACTAGAGATTTTTAAGAATAGAACGTTTCTTTCAATAGGGTCAAATGGGCGAGAAACATACCAGTGTAAAATTTAAAATTAGAAAAAAACAACCTTCTTTTGATGTAGGTTTTGAATAAAACTCTGATGATTCCGAGTGCAAAAATTTTTCAGAAACTGGTTTTCTCCTAATTAAGAGTGACTGTGTTTGATCACCCTCTAAATCGTTAGAGCTTTATTCAAAACTTCCATCAAAATAGGGTAACTCTTTTTCCCTAATACTTAGTTAAGTGCAATTATTATTCATTTTCATTTATAGGCAAATATGACTTAATTTTATCTTCCTAAAAGGTGCAGTGCCCACAAATATTCCAGTAGATCTCATTAGATAAAATTTTGGAGGCTAACAAACAGATTTTCTAACATATTATCAGGATCGTTAAGTTTTCCATCGAACATGCTTTTGTGTTTAGTGGATATGAAACGACGAATACTATTTCTTCATCATAACTTTGAATATACCTTTGCAAAAAGATTTCATATTATAATATTTTTATAAGCAAATGAAGCCATCTACTGCTACTTTGATGCTACATACATGTGGGAAAGAATTATTCCGTTAAAGGAATCGGACGCATGTTGAAAAATAATGTAAAAGGTCCTGAAGAAAATATATGGCAAGACAGCTTTATAAATAGGATAAAATGTTATTTCAGAATCAGGACATTAATTTCATGACGACAAAGTTATTCTTGCCGCACCTTGAATATAAATAAATCTGTCTTTCCCATAAGGGAAAGGAAGATACTCTGAGCATAGAAATTTTATAGAAAGGTCAAACAACATCACTAATGGCACACAACATGTACCGGTGGACTAAAAGGCTGAAATGAAGATCAGATAATGATATAATAGAATATCCTTTGGATTCTGAGTTAATCCTCTTTCATATTCAACACAGAGTTCGATATATGCTATACTGACTCTTTAATCAAGCCTCTGCTGTATGATTTCCCAATGCAGGAGACAAGTTAAATACAATTAGAATAAGTGATGATCCTCTACTTTGTATTAACATCAAGAGAAAGAAATGTCTAAAAATGAAGTATTTAGACCTTCTAAAGTCATACCGTCATATTGTGAATTCGAATTAATGCGTTAAGCACTTCGCAAACACAATACTTGCAATGACGTGTTTTACTACTAAAGCATACATTTGTGCTAGGAATTGTCTTCTTTCATACCGCATGCCTTCGTGGGGTAACTGGATAAACATTTGACTAGTAATCGGAAGGTTAGGAATTCAAATCTCTGTAAGAGTGTCGCCGATTCTTCATGTTTCCGACATGAAAAAAATTCTAAATGGCTCTACGAGTTGCGCCCGAAATAAAAATGTTAAGGACGATAATTCGTAACTATAAGAATTTGGCGACTGCGCCCCCTTTTCGCATTCGACCTTCAAGTGGGACGGAATGTAAGTAATTTTCTTCTGCCTTACCGTTTTCTTTCCTGATTTAATTGGAAGCACGTCCGGCTAATATTCAATTGGTTCCGAGTTCGGATCTCGGCGAGGACATTGTTGGTTTTTCATGCTTCCTGCTCCAAAATTGCTTCCTGCTCTATGTGCATAATACTGAAACTCATTTCCTTACAAAAGTTTTTAATTTCGAAACTTCTATGGCATTATTTTTATGATTTACCATTTTTTTAACTTATGCAATTCCTTCAGAAAGACCACATACAAATTAGTTCGATTTAAACTTATTGAAGTATTTTGAAGATCAATGATAAAAATATTTAGTTGTAAGGCTTTTATGTCAGTTTATCGGGAAAAGTATGTTTCTATATTAAGAGAGAGGTCATTATTTAGCTGTACTCAGATCTTTAATCTCTAATAATTCTATAATAGCTTCGGCCCCACCTTTCTAAAAAATATAAAAATAACAAAGCAAAGCAATTAGAAATAAGATATGGGAGGGATACCAAAAAGGGAAAAAAAGCAGGAGGATTCGGTCATCTATGACTAAAATACTAAAATGTATTTTCCAGGCTATCGATTGCCCAGCACCCTACGTCATGCCCTAATGATCAGACTTAAAAATAAACCCAATTCCACGATAAGTTACTAGAAATAGATCAGTAAGCTAAGATTAGAGGATAAACTTTTGACTCGCCACACCCATGATAATGAATATCGTTTCAAGTTTGGAAGCATTTATAATACTCTACATTTATTCTCTCGATGGGAAACATTTTCGCGATTAATGCGACTTTTGATAAAAACTGACGAAAGAATTAAAATCGATCTTATTAGGCAAGAACGTACATTAAGCTGAAAAAGGCAATTCACCTAATGGGAAAGCCACGTAGTATTTAATATCGATAAAAGAAACTATGTCCCCGGCTTTTTGACAAATATACATAAGATCAAGTTTTCATTATTTGATTAAAGTAGGAGTACCGTAAAAGAATGTGTTTAAACGAAATTTACAAAAATGGGCCAAATTGCAAATGATACACACACACATGCACATTAAGAAACATATTTGGAGAAAGTTAATATAATTTCAAACAGACAAACCGGATAAAAACTGAGAAACAACTCAAATAACACATAATGCACATAGACATACTAATATATCTAAGAAGCATAGTTTCGAAAACATATCCTTAATTATTGAATAGAAACGCATATTTTAAAGGTGTTCTCAATATATGTTAATGGCTTAAAGAATTATTTGCTTACGTGTATAGGTATGCTTTTGTTGTCGTACTACGTATTTGGGTGCATACATGTGCTACATGTATGTGTGTGTGTGCGTGTGTGCGTGTGTGTGCGTGCGTGCATGCGTGTGTGCTTGCGTGTGTGTGTGCGTGCGTGTGTGTGTGTGTGAGACACTGATTTTGTGGTTCAAATAATCGGTGCCAGTTATTTATATTTTTATAATTTTCAGATTTTAAATATTGTTTTCTGTTTCTGTTTATTCTAAATATTGTTTAGAATACTCAGGAAGCGAAATAAATTCATGGAATAGAATGGGACTCCCTATATGTGCCTAATTTGAATCTAAGATTTCAAAACCTACTTTTTTATGTAGATACCCCAAAGTTACTCAGAAAATTATAGAAATTAAAATCTTTATCAATATAGTCCAGAAAACGTACTTCTTATGTAATGAGTTTCAGAGTTATCTAACTTTAATTTCGAAGCGTTTCTCAGTGCACGTTAAGTTCACTGTAATTATGAAATTGCATGACTAGGTCTCTACAATTCTTAGAGCGGAGTTAAGTTAAACGTAGTATTTTGCTTGCCGATACCACTCAATGAAATTATGATGTGATTGTATTTTACTTCCCTCAGTGGTTTTGTTTGGTTTATGTGATAACGTTTGGTTTATCAGACAAAGCCTTGAGGGTTATCTGCCTAAGGGAGACATATCTTCGAGGAGGACTTTCTAAGGGAAACTGACTCGTATATGCATTACACATGGATTGCTCTCAGTAAGCTTGAAGAAATCCATCTTAGTTTAAATCCTTCTTCTTATTCTGGCCACCTTCTGCATCTTTGCCTGTTTTGCGATTAAAATCTCGTCGTTCGCCGGTCGACTTAGGAGATCCATCATTCTTTGGCCATTGCTTCGCCTTGTTCCCGTAATTCTGTTGTTGCTTTTGCTGCGGTCTTGGCGTACGAATTTTCGATGAACAAACTCAAACGATTTAAAAGCGTGCCATGGCAACACTCCACGGGGGAGGGAACATTTTTATCTAAAGCGCGCGGAACTGTGTTGTCAGGACTGAGTGTTCGGTGCATATTCTTGGCAAACATGTTCGTGAATTAAACTGAGTCCTGATCTTGAACAGGGAGCTGAATGCAGCTCATGTTCTGTGGTAGGAAACTGTGTTTAAGTGGTAGAATAACTATACGTAAGAAGGATTTAAAATCCTCTTTTATTAAACCTTAATTATTTACAGCCACTTCCCAACTCGGGAGGGATACAGAAAATAACGACCGCCACTTGGGATAACACTGAACAATCAGATAATTAACGAAGAATCTGCATAAATGTATGTATATTTCTCCAAATGTGATAAAACAGCGGTACCTAGAGCCATTAATGTGAAATTAAATCGTTGTTGCTCACAGAGCTATAAACGCGAGGTTGGCCTCTAAACTAAATGGTGCGATTTTTTTATATCGACTAAAAAGTTCCGCCTCCAGTCTCGCTCGATCTCGTACGACAGGAAATGCTTTCACCAAAGAATTTTAAAATTTTTCATAAGTGTATGTGGGGCTTTTCGGTTCCCCCAAAAGGTTCTTTCCAATATACTTGAACCAATTTAGCGCTTGGCCCTTCAAAGCGCTGGTGGCAAGAGAGACTTTCTGAAATTCGTGGACTGAATATAACATAAAATATGCGTCCAATTTTTCCAGGAAATTAATTACGGCTTACTTGCCGTCAAAACTTGCCGCTGGCTTCATGGCTGCCCGCATGGTTTGTACAATGTAGACAAATCCTTCTAGGGCAGAAGGTGATATCTCAGGGTTCTGCACAGGTACTGCGGGTATCTCAGGTTCATCTTCTTGTCTTTCAGGATATCGTCTCATTTTTCTTCTTTGGGCGCCAGTGTCAGGACTGAGTGTTCTGTGCATACTTTTAGCGAACGTGGTCGTGATAGTGTGAAGGTCCTGATCTTGAACAGGGAGCTGAATGCAGCTATGTTCAGTGGAAGTGGTAGAATAACTGCACGCAAGGAGGCTTTAGAATTACCCTTTTATTAAACTACTATTTACAGCCACTTCCGAACTCGGAAAGGATAACAGAAAATAATGACCGCACTTGGGTCTAAACTGAACAATCAAATAATTTAAACTAAAGTTAAGTAGAAAATTAAGAAGTTGTTGCTCTCAGAGCTATAAACGCGAGATTGGCCTCTATGCTAAACTATCAATGGTGCGTAGCAAGATTTAGCTAATACTAACGCACTTAGATTACTTCAATAAGTAATAGCGTAACAGCGCTAAGGCGTAGAATTTAAATACTAGCTGGTCAGGCGAACGTCGAACAGAGTAACAGTGATCTGAGACTAAAAGCAGCTCTCTCAAACCGAGAAGTTCCTTTCTAATCTTTTAAATACAAAGCTTGGCTCCACTTCAAATTAGCATAAAGCTGAAACACGCGCTCCTAACGGGAAGTTGAAATAAGAGCTCACAGGAAAGAGAAATTAACATAAAACTTTGTTAGTTTAAACTAAAACCTTACAAATGAATGCGTTCCTGCAAACGCTCTGATAGAATAACGCAATAGATATATAGATAGAATAGTTCCTGCAAACGCTCTGCTTCGTATATTTATTACACACTTGGGAAAATATAAAAGAGCATCCTATCAGCCTGTGTACACTTACGTCTAGACATATAAGTAAACAAAACAGAAGTGAACAGTTTATAGCAGTTAATTATACTGTAAACCTATATGTAAGATTTCTTACTATACAACGCATAAGGCTCGCAAGATTTATGCTACAGCTATAGATAATTTACAATTGATTGCCTGCTTCTTGTCATCGATATGAATCAAGGCTTTGTTCAAGCAAAACAGAAATGCTGGTTCTCAGAAACAAGAATACATTGTTAATTATTTATTTTTGAATTGTAATAGATTTTATTTTATGATATTGCATATAATCCGGGTTTGAAATTTCCTTTTCTTAGAAAATAATTTCATCATTATTCATTCCTTTTTTATGCCATGAGGCTAAAATAAAAATTAAAAAAATTTGTAACAGTAAGTAAATGTGAGATAGTTTCGTGATAATCTGTAATATTTTGAAGATAAATTGAGTCATATAACATTTTCGCAGAATAACGCATTGTAATAAAATAGAGTTAAAATTATTGGATTTCAAGCTACATCTACTGAAATGACGATCATCATCAATTGTATTTAGCACGTTTTGGGAAATGAATTCAAGCGTACTATGATTTGTATCACTTTCCTATCCAACAATATCTTAATTATATTAAACATTCACATAATAATAGTTACATGGACTATCTCCCAATATACTATAGATATGTATCTATAATCACTCATTTATTACAGATGTTTATAAGTGCATACGTAAAAGTTAACATGAAATAAAATTCTTCCAGAAAGTATTTCTTAGACACTTTGAAAGCTTCAGGAAATGATCCAGGATAACTTACCCTATTTATTTAAAAATGCATACATACACACATAGTTCTTGAAATCAGATTTTGAGAATTCCATTTTGCATATACTGGAATAAAGTCAATTTCTGTCACTAAAGTTTCTTCGAATTAAACACACTTCGTTTCCTAAAATAGTTATTATCGACAGCCAGAAGGTTTAGGTCTAAACAGTCCCCTTTGTCTAGTATTTGTTGTAATTTACAAGCACTATGTTAAGGTCAAATTATCTGAAGAATACTCCTGTCGTCTCTAGATTGTTACACAGAACCCTTTTTGCATTCACCCTTTTTGCAGGCAATAAAGAAGATTTAACCCCCAGGTTGTATCTTCTGTGAATTCGCTTAATCCAGACATCCAGTTCACTTTGAAACTGAATTTGCAGACTCCCTTATTTTCCTAGATAGTCTAACTATCTGCAATGAATTTAATTTCAGCACCACTGTTTGCTGAAACCAATTTTCCGCTTGTTTGCCTACCCATACTAAATCATATCACTCTATTAAGCAAAAAATCCCCTATTTTTAATATTGAGCATATTGTGCTGTCAAAGTTTGTTTTCAGAACCTTTGCTTTCTAATAAACTAGTTTATCTGAAATCAATTGCCTTAACGGAAATGTTTCGCTTTCCTATGTACGCTGACAAAGCATTTAAAGAATTTTCATCTTGTCATTAAAGAAAACGTTTCGCTGTTAGAGCATAAATAACTTTGTTGTTATTCCGTTTCATCCTTCTACCAGTTACAAAATTGCAAAGATTATCCAGAAATTAAACTTTCAGGTTATTATTTTCACCTATGAAGAAAATTCCTTATTCAGAACACTTAAAGATGCAATGTCAGTGTGGTTTGAGATACAGCCGCGAAGCTAAAACAGATTCAAAATTTTTCATCAAGTAACACGAATCTTATGTCCAAAAAAGGAGAATAAAGAATTCTTATATAGATAATGAGGCTTGGAAATATAATCCCAACTTTAACGCTGAGTCTGAGAAAATTATTCATGAAGCTTCTTCAAGATGGTGAATTGAATTTCCTTGAAGCTTTTCATATTTACAAAAACATTTTCTTCTGTAGTTAATGATATTGATTCCAAAGAAGTCCTCTCTAACGCTTTTAGAATTCTAATACCTTAATTTTTTGCGTTTCATTATTATTTCTCTCTGTAGGTGGTGCTAGGTTCATGTTTGTACTCCTGAATGCATTGCGTTCCGTACAAAAACGGTCACTGCTAGCTTTAGAGGTTAGACTCTATCTTCTACCTCTTCTACATAATGAACTTTTCCAATGCAATAAATTATACAAATTATTTGTGGAGTGTTATGCTGATGATATTGCCTTGGCAGTCAAATCAGCAAACGCGAACTATGCCATCCGAAAGCTCCAAGAATTAATGTCAATAATTGAAGACTGGTGCACAAAATGGAGAATATATATCAATGCCCAAAAATCTCAGTTGTTAATTATTAGTAAAAAGTAATGAATATTTTGCCTAAGGAAAACATGATTTTCATATATGAAGTTATTCCAAAAGTTCGAAAAGCCAAATGTCTTATTATCACTTTGAATAGGAAACATAATTGGAAGGATCACATCTAAAATGCTAAGAATAAGGCAACAAAAGTAATCAACTGCCTTTTTCCAATTATTCCAAATAGAAAACGTCTCATTTAAATCTCAATTGTGCTTCCGGTCCTTATCTAAGCTTCAGCAGCTTATACTATTCTTACCAAAAAATGGCTTGCTCAAATGCCATCAAAGTAAAGATCTGAGCATCATTACCAACTAACACTTCTAAGCGCACAATCAAAGATTACACGAAGACCTCAACACTGAAACTATTGATAAGTTTTCATTAAAATCAATAGAAATTTCTGCAATAAAGCTACTGCTTATAACAATCTCCCGAATTTCAGGTCGTTTCAATATAAAAATTCTAAAAGAGTACAAAGAATTACGACCTTTTGCCCCTCATCTCTAAAGAGATTTAAATTTTTCAATATGAACTCCACACATGCACTCCTGCATTTGTATATATTATGTATAGTTATTTTTTTGTCTCTATTTCAATTACTTTTCTGTATTTTGTGCATCCAATTTTATCTGTATTATAATTTCATATTCCAGTCCATTAGAACAATGGTTTGATCCCTCAAAACCTAGAAGAAAATATTCTCCTCTCCTTCACATCTGTAAGATTTTTCTCTTCTGGAAATCTCACTTGATGTATTTTTACATGAATTACCTGTAGAGCTACATTTTTATTGAAGCGAACGCATTGCGAAGCCCCTGCCCCGTGGTCGCTTCGTGCTAACTTGTCCAGATTTCACCCATGAATTCTAGCTATAGGAATTTGATTCAATTTTACTAATCTAGTATCGAAAATACCGGACGATGTACCCAGAAGAACCAGCGTAGCCTCATAGCGTCGGAGCTGAATCATGATAAATTGAAGAAGACTCACCAATCTCAAACTGACATCCTGTGATAAATATACTACAGGTCAAGAAATTACTATACAAGCACAAGCTGCCCCTTTGGAATTTTGGAGAGTTAAGTCACCTATAATATGAATGCAAATGGAATTGAATTTATCGCAAATATTAATTGAACATTTCGAACATTTTCACCGAAAATAAATGCATTATTAATGCAGTGGAAAATGAAAATTCAACTCAGTGGCAGTTGGGAATAAATCGTTATTTACAGACTGCTTGTTGATATTTCGGAACTGGAAATCAAGGATGAATTGCAGCATTTGAACTTGCTCGTTTCCAAAGTGAAACAGTTTTATAGAAAGAGAGAAGGTAAAGAAGAGAAACTTCTCATATTCTTTGTGGGAGATGCTAGAAATGAAGGAGAATGGAAAATTTATGAAGTTAGGATGATCTATACCGTGCAGTTTCGTATTTGTAAATTCACGCCAGCAAGACGTCCAAGGATATGCCAGTTGCCAGCACTTCCAACACAAAGCACAACCAGTTTTTCTGTTTTAGCGAACCCCGTTGCCTCAGTTGCGTGAAATTACATTTAACATACACCTGTAAGTTACAGAAGGCACAGAAAGCCATCTGCCTGAGATATGATGGAGAATACACTTGCAACTCAAACGTTTGTCCTAAGTTTCTAAAATAAAAGAAACCTAGGAGGGAAAACCAAAAGAAAGAACAAATTTCATTATACAAGTTCCCTCAATATACCACAACAGAAAAGAAAATTCTTCAGAAAGACAAGGAACAACTTTCCTCAAAACTACAAGACTGAAAAATGCTAAGGTTTCCCAAACATTTCAAAGATCTTTCCATTGGAATGAGATGCAAGATGGAATTAAAGGTCGGAGGAATTAAAGTTTGGTTTGGAAATTGTTGAAGTACTAAATGAATTGGACTCTAGTTAGTCTCTTTGCTAGACTTTCAGAACATTTCTACCAGATGATTTGTGGATCGTTGCGGAACCTTGTCTCAGTCCCTTTTCCGACTTGCCTCATATTACCCTTCTTGAGACTCTACTTACTAGAAGATATTGTGATATGCATATAAGGCGTTGGTTAAAACAGCTTTTGACAGCCATAAAAACAAAAGCAATATGCAGTAAAGAATTTTCTGTTTACCAGCTACTAATAAGCCATTCCCTTCCCTTTTACTTCCTCTGAGTTCTCTTTAGATTCCCACGGTCCAGAATTTCTCACAGTCACGTGCCTGTTAAGCAAAATTTGAAGATCCAGAAAAGATACAATTTGTATAATATTGCGGACAAAAAAGGGTGTAAGTTCCCCTTTTTTGCTTCTGAAGTCGAGGGACCTGTGTCTGATCGTCTACGAAATCAACAGTTTCGTTCATAATCTACTTCAAAGTCAGGTTACTGTGTTGCCTAATTTAGAGTCAAGCTTTTACTGCCTTCAGAACTTACATTTTTCTGTTTCAAGCTCTTCATAATTGTTTTCTTCAGTAATATTAGAAAATTATTAAGAAGTGGTATCATACTCAAACACAGTCCAAAGGAGGCGTTCTTTATTAAACCAATGACCCTTTTATTCTTCCAGTTAAAAATTCGGCTCATCACATATTCTAAATTAATTGCAGCAGCAAACCATTAATTGAAATATATGTATCATAGGTTACATCTCACTGAATTCAACCTTATCGAATATTTCACTGAATTTAAAATATTTTAAACAAATGACTTTTGTACATCCTGGAATTTCTATAAAAATTTTACAAATGGCGTCCGATCGTATCAGTATCGCTGGGAAAGGGATAAATCTTAACGGACACTGAGAAAAAGGGAAAAGAAGAAAGGTAAAAAAAGAGAAAGAAATCATGGTTGCTGAACCTTTTGATGGTCATCAACGAGCTCAGTTCGCATTCCAGCTGCGCGCCACCGTGAACACAAATTAACACAACTCGCATTACAAATTTACGATGGACAAATATCGCGCTATTTGAGCAGAAAGTTTGGTTTGGTTTGTTTGATTACGGCAAAGCACACGAGGGCTATATTTACCTAAAGGGAGGGATGCTTTCGTGGAAGACTTTCTAAGGGAAACTGTCTGGTTTCGAAAAACTATATATTAGGCATTACTTCGAAAGTCTATATATTTAAATATGATTTCAAGCAACTCTACACCACCTTTTGAAGGCGTTAGGTTATTTGGAAGCCGGAGACATGAAAAATGAGCAATGCCTTCGCCGGGACTCGAACCACGGACCTCTCGAATACGCACCGAGCGTGCTGACCACTGCATCACGAAGGTGTGCGAAAAAGGCAGGAGAAATACCTTATAACTTTTTCATTAATTGAAATTTAACTCAATCTCATTTCACTTTACACCTTTTCTGGATATAACATCATCACTGAATTAGCAGAAAGAGAAATTTTTCTCAAATGTACGCTTTTAATAACTTTATAGGGTACTTTCTCCCTCTTTTTCGTGTGCCTTCGTGGTGTAACTGGAACCAGACTCAACGCGTATTCGAGAGATTCAAGGCTCGAGTCCCGGCGAGGGCACTGTTCATTTCGCACATTCTCCTGCTTCAAAATAACCTAATGACTCTATAAATTCGTTCTATTTAGAACAAACTCTAAATGCAGATTAATAGGATATCTTAGAGGTGCGAACTATTCTACTGAAATGTGGAAACCTATTCTTATTCTTCCGAATATGCAACTGCACATTATATCGTTATAATTTTGTTCTTGTTAGTAAGTAATGAGAAATATACGAAACCTGAGGAAAAGGTTCATAACAATTATACCAATGTGGATAGAGAAATATGGGGATCTTTATATTCCAGACCTATTAGGTACTCAAAAAGAAAGATTTTCACATTATAACTTTTTATCCTCGTTTCCATGGCTTTATTTCCACACCAACCAAATGGCAATTGTTCTTAATAATTTATATTTTTTTTAATTTAAAACTTTTGAAAAACTATTTACATTTTAAAGCATCTTGTTTCTTTCTTTAAACATTCTAGAACAGCATTTATTGATTTTAATTTATTTTTTGGCAATTAAATTCACATTTTTTCCATAAAAATCATTGTTATTAAGCGTTTACACTTTTATTTTAATATTATTGGAAATTTAACACGAAAGCTTTTGTTATTTAGCGCTGGCTTTTTACGATTAGATACTTTGTACTTTTTTGTAATATCTTTCAAACAACAGAGTGTTTCCAGCAAGACTTTATTGCTTTTCTAATATTTTCAGAATGTTTCAACACTATCATAATCCTAATGTTTTATTTAGAGATACTAAGAATTTTAAAAACACTGTTTTGAATTTTAATTCTGCTTCGCATATGGGAGCACAATATATGCCGTAATTCAACAATACGATATAATTCATTATCCAGATTTTGGCCTATTACATACCTTCGTTTGAACTGTTAGTTATAAATTTTTCTTATTCGTAATAGGAAAGAATAACATGTTTTCTTGCCTGAGGCGTTAGGGAGATTATATCTTGATGAACGCTTTATTTTAAATTCCAGTCATGTTAAAATCATTTGTTCGCTTACAGTTCATATAGTTTTAGCAATTAATTCAGATTTAATTCCTTTGTATACTCCTTGAAAAAGACCATAAGGCTTATTATCTTATTTAATTTTTGTTTTACTGTCTCTAATTCTTACCTTTAGTTTCAGGTTTAATTTCCTAGGATGTGTATTATATTGTAAGCTTTCTTCATATAATGTAGCTTACCACCATCTTTAGATTAAGTTCAGATATGCTCTATTTTATATTTGCAGCAATTGAGACTTTTAATATATATATATATACATATATATATATGTATATATTTCTTTCTAAATCATACATACACATAAATCGCAAGCCGTCTGTGTTATCGGGAAATTGGCAGTTTTCTTCTTCATTTATTGGCTTTTAAGAGTGGATTTAATCGTATTTAGAAGGTTTAATGATTATTAAATCTGAATGATCGTTTTAAGTACCTCACAGTACTCATTAGTCGAAATTTCAGTAATCTTCTTTTAACGGTTTAAAGTAAGAAGCTCCCAAGTCTATAGCGGGGACTCAAAATTAATGCCTATAATCCTAAAAATTCATTAGTATGTCTAATTCAGTGGTATTAATTTTTAATATTTTAATACAGCTGATTTAAGGAAGGTGAGGAGCTAATTAATTTTATGGTTCGTAAATTATTTTAGAGAACAAGGCTTACTTGATTGAATGGATGAAAGAATTGAATGAACACACCTAACTAGCAAATAAGAATAGACTGAAAACATTTCAACATGTACTATAAAGAACAATTTGAAAGGTCATCGGTGATATTCTTTTTTCCTCTGTCAGAAATTCATAACAAATAATGGCGAGTTTAAGTCCCCCCTCCTTCTGCCTTAATTCTTAATTACTCAACGATGCTGCAATTTCTAAAATGTAGAAAAAAATAATGCATCATAATACAGAGAAAGTATTATGATTCAATTTACTGATTACTGACCATTAAAATGAATTAAATTTGGAAAGCTAGAAAATAATTAAAGCCTAAGTCTCAGATACAAACTATTCATTGTGGTTTTGAAGTTGGTATTGATAAAATGTACATTAAATTGACCTAAATATCATTTACATTTATTGCGCTGTCACATATACCCAGAAACGTTGTCAGGACTTCTTCTCCTTCTAGTTGTCTTCGAAAACATAACTGGAGTCCTGAGTAGGAACAGGAGGCTTACTCAAAACTATGTTCATGCGCGTGTAGAAGAAAACAGCAAAGATAAGAAGGGTAAATTTACCATTTATTTCTCAAAGTTCCCGCACTTCGATACCGTTCCCGCACTTCGGGATACAGAGACCAGCACTTACGGTCTAAAACGTAGAAAATAAGAAAAGAACTAACTTAACTTAACTAAATAACTAAACTTAGATGCTTTACAGAGAGTAGTAGTGCGAAGATTGGCTTTCTAACACTACGTATGTAGTGAGCGGAATGCAAAAACTACAATATGTCTTCAAATATCAGCGAGAACTAAATTCTGGTCTTAAAGGCAGACATGAACTGACTGCTTACGCGTGGTAAGGCAGAGAGAAGTCTCTCTCTCTCTTCCTACTAAAAGCCATATCTTAAATACTTATACAGTTTGCAGCCTCATTTGCATAAATAATTCTACTCGTCGTTATTCTGGCCGGAAATGGAAAATAAGAGAGGATAGCAAAGTTTTAGAATAAAATAAACGGTAGTAAAACTTTTAGTCCTTACAAAGTGAGCACCAAATTCCTGTTGCTAAATTCGTGCAGTGAGTCAGGAATATCTGTCATATTTTTTGTATTTGAAATTGTGTAGGCAAATTGTGTAGACAAATAGACATTAACCATCTTATCAAAAAGGAAATAACATGCCTATTAAAAACAGTAATAGAGCGAAACTAAATATATTGGGGAAGTAAACAAATATTGTAAAAAAAATGCCAGACGCAGAAGTGTACATATATTCGAAAAATTTGAAAAAACAAAGCATAATTTCTGAAGCAAATACAATTAATTATTGACATTGATTACATTATTTAAATTATAAACGTAATTGAAGATTTTATTAGTACTGCAACTGGTATGACTTAAAAGATAAATTTAGAAACTAATATAGAGATACGAAATTTTAATAAAAAAAGCAAAAGCCCAAGGAAACTGCACTGCTTCTGTGTAACTCAAGAAAGTCGGGGAAGTATTCAAACAGTGATACGAAAATCATAGAAAAATCAATTTTTGAAATCTGGATCTAGATGCTTAAGATTGCTGAACGCAAGAAATGCTCGATCCTTTCGTAAACTGCGCAAGCTCCAATCCAAAAATAAGAAGTCGAAGAATGCCTGAACAAATTCAGTAAACTACAGGTATAGATGTTTATCTCGGAGACCCAAGAAATCTTTGAAATCTGATGGATATAATGGTAGAATTGATATAAAAATATGCTGTTATTTCCTTAAGTTCAATCTAAAAGACTGCAAATTTTAAAAGTGTATTAAAGATTACTTGTGTATTAAAGTTTGGATGGCAGAATGTTTCATTTAGAAACTTAAGTTTAATGTATTGGATTAAAATAGCTCTAATAAAATTTGAAAGGGGAAAAAGCATGGAAATGAAAATGGGAAATCGTATACCCACACTGTTAATCATAGAGAAGGCTAAGCTAGGGTCTGGAGAACAACTGCAGATTATAGGTATGGGGAAATAAATAGATAATACATGAATTAATAACAATGAATTGTAAATTACAATGCATGATTGAATAAAGCATTTTAATACAATACAGACTACAAACATATACAACACTACTATAATTCACAGCAGTCTACTTGAATCACAAAGGTAGGGCTTTTATAATATCTTTTTTCTTGGCCTTACGATTTGGAATCGGTTACAAAAAGGAGAAATGGTCCTACAACGGACATAGCATTAATCTTAGATAATAATTTTGAATAATTTGAGGCTGAATTATTTACTTCCCTTCCTGGTGATTATTTTTTCTTTCTTTAGAAGTGGGCGCATTTTACCTCATAAATCAGGCGCTTACATTTTTATAATCTCTTCGAAATTGGATTTTTTTAATGGTATATGTAGATGATCTAAAACTGGATTTGATGATGGTATATGTAGATATATTTGCATGGTAAATGTAGACGTAAAACATTATTTTTTGCATGGTATATTTTTTTGAATGATATATGTAGACTTTTGTGAACAACTGCAAGAAGCCTTGAAGTGCTTTGTCACAATAAATTAAAAAATTACCTGGCAGTATACCAGTTCTATACTTAGCCTCTAATAGATTCTTTGCCCTATAAATTCTGCATGAAATATTTACAAATGGTTAGTTGCATTAAACCGTGTTTTTTGTAGTAAACTGTATAAATCTCTGACCCATTTTTTTCTTGGTACTTCCTTCTGATCCTATCCAATTCTTTGAAGGTCTCCCCGAACACATTCAGCTGTTTAGGCATTTAGTTCGTTTGCTTTGATTGTTTATTACTTTATTTGAGTGTGTGGATTAGACTTATTATATTCCTCAAGTTCCACAATCCTAAAGATTTTCACATTATTTGAACTTGTCCTTTCTCAGCGTCCTAACATATATTGGTTGTTTCATTATTTTCTTTAATTTTGATAAGCACTGATTCTGAACCTAAGTTCAGATAAGACCAGATATTTTCCACTCGCAGTGTGAACGGCGCGTGCATGTAATATTATTCTTCGATGGGTTTCTTTATTTATATTTAACAATCATTTATTGAGGCAATTTTATGTACATAATATATGCCAAAGAATCTTGAAAAATATTAGAGAAAGTAGGTTTAGTATAAAAAATAAAATTAAATGCTTTAGAAAACAGAAATAAGGCTGAACAAGATAAATTATCAAACTAGAGAGGCGAATAAAACTATTGCATGAACACTAAAAAAATTTAATAACTTAAATGTTTTTTAAAGTACGTAGTTCTTTGAGAGAAACATCTGTTTAATCTAATCTTTCCATATCTGAATTTCTTCGGATAAAATGATTATTGGAGATATGTTCTGAAGATATTTTGACAGTTTTGGAACCTATTAGATGTAACAAAATATATCATTGTGATTAGAGGATTACCTGTGCCAGACTGCGTAGAAATATGCAATACTAAAAATTACTAAAATGTATCAAAATATTCTCACTTTGTATCAAACATTCAGCCAAAAGCTAGGCCTAGCATCAAAGTTTGCAGATTTCTAAGTATTTACTCATCTGCTATGTCGAACGAGAGGTTTATTAATTGATTATGAGAAAGTACACGAGAACTACATGCCTAAATATGTGGATGTGTTCGTGGAGTACTTTCAAAGAACCTGGGTAGGATCAGACTATTTGATTCAAGCAAAGCATACGAAGATTATCGGCCAAGGTAATATCACTTGTATGATAAAGAGTACCTTAAGAGATGGAATTCTAGTTTTGAGCTCCTTTCCGTCTGACAGCAACCTTTCGAGTGATTTACTACTCGAAAGATTCCGAAAGTCACCGTGCCGCCAGCTATCAAGTACCCAAGACAGAAAGAGCCACTACCAGGATTTTGCATGCTTAGCCACTTGGCCCAAAATAGTGCAACTTTAAACTGGAAAAGAAAAATTCATTTTTCTACTCTTGTTCAAAGTTTCATGACAAAATGACACGTATTAATTAAAACGTTTATTTGAGCTATGTAGACAAGTTATATTATAGTAGTATGAAGAAGAAAAGTATATTTCGGGATATGCGTACATAATACGATTGTAATGGCCAAATTTGTTTTTAAGGAGAGGCCTGGGATTTTTGAAATTCGTTAATCTAATAATTACATCTCCGTAATTGTCACAGCTAATTTTCCTTGAAGTTTTTACGCAAGAAAATTAATCTTTTTTATGTATTAATTCATTTCCATGCTTAGATAGTAAATTTTCTTGCTTTCCATTTTTTAAATTTCAGCTTGATAAACGTTGTTCTATTTAAGAAGGAGTTCACAACAAAACAAGATCAATGTTTTATGCAAAAACTATATCACTTGCTTCTTTTTCCGAACATATTCATTAATGCTCCTTTCAAAATTCTAAATTTAAAAATTATTTATTTATATTAGTTTTAGAATGCATTTATCAAATATTCCTCCTAAACCAATTTTATTACTACGTTTATTACCCCAATCTGTTGAAATGTTAAAAACATGCTAATTCACATAGTTATAATTTATTAAATATAATATTATTCAAGATGATACATTTCTTAAATCTGTTCCATTATGGGAGGCAAAATATAACAGATAGATACTTCTTTGAGAATATCCCTGCGCACCATCTTTAATAAGTGTTAAAATATAAAGAAAAGTTTACGTTCTACTTTTTCTATTTTTATTTCAACCTGACATGGTTCACAATTGACGCCCCGAGTTTTCAATTGCTAGATCGGAAAAATCATACGAATGAACTCTTTAAGATGATTGAGAATGGATTACAGGCAACGATAAGACCTTTTTCTAGAAAATAGGAATTTCTAAGAAATAAATGGAAGTTGGAGAAAGTACGATCGTGCTCCAATATCTCGAATGCTTGCTCCTCTTTCCATTCCCTCTTTTTACTTTTTTTTATTTTTGCATTTTGTGAACCGAGATACGAGAGAGCACCACTTTCGTTTGCAAACATTTTTCACTGTTCTATTGTAAACCGAGTTTTCTACTTTGATGTCAAACATGTATGGGTTGCTTTGAGTAAGGAATGGAAAATACTCAATTTTAATACATTTCTGAGTGTGTCCAAAGGAAAGGTTAATTGAAATATTAAGCAGCTCTAAGATTTAACCATAGCAGAATTTCTCAAGGAAAGAGATTAATGTGGAGTTGAAATAAGCAAATTGAAATGTTTTAAATATTTTTAATATACTACTTTATTTTAATAGGATTTAAATACTATTTATGCATATATATATAAGAGAATCAGAATTTGTTTTTTACTTTAAAAGAAAATTATTCCAATTTTTTCCTCACAATATGTTGCCGAAAATGTTAATCAATTATAGACAAAATATAAGATATTTAGAACCAAATTCACAAAGACATCAAAGAACCGGACAGAGCACATTTGGGATATCATGGAACGGCAGCTCAGAGCTAAAACACCACCATGTCGGAATATCTCGACTTTGCGTGACCACTGCTTAGAACATTTAATACAAGTTGTCTCCAGTCATTTATCTACCAAGAACTCGTGGCATCCATGCCAAGGTGAGTTGTAGCCATTTTGCAGACTAAAAGTCGTGCAACACGTTATTGAGTAGATGATCATAATATTTCGGTTCTTCAGTGCAGATGCACACTATAGCAGAAAACTCAACGTATGTGGGAGAGCAAAAAGAGAAAAGTATTTAGCCATATTGCTTCACTTACGTCTCAAATTTTATTTTAACTCAATGATTTGATGCAATATACAGAATGAAATAATTCTCTAAATTTTACGAATATGCTTTTTCAATAATTACTTTTGCTTCCGAAATTAAACCTAAATAGCATCGCCAGGTTCTAACTCTGCAATTATGGTAATTATAATCAGATACCCGTCTTTTCGTATCATATATCTGACATCACTTCCACTTACATTTATGATTTCTTCTTTACTATAATGTAAACCGTTTAATGATGATCTTTTTATGAACAATCGTGGCTAATATTACCAAACGAATAAGTCGTTATAAAGCTTTTCACCTTAAAATTAATCGTGTTTGCTGGTTTTCTCTACACCTAACTAACGCATCACCTAACTAATCAACTACAGCCTACATTTTAACAAATGGAGTATTTGACAGAAAGTCTGAATTATGAAACAATGTTTTACGTATAATTCAAAAATAAGCGTTACGTAATGTGTTAAATATTACCTCATTTAGTTTGACGAATTATTTTTAAACCAGGGTTTTTAAGAGCAGCAATTAATTGCCGTGTGTTTGCCGTATGCAGATGTTATGAATAGTGGATTATTTTTAAAGCAAGAAAAAATAAATATTTCAACTTCAGAAAAGTTTTATAAGCTTAATACTGACTTAGTACATTTTATAATAGGAACTGCGAAATTTACCCTAGAGCTCTAAAAAGTTATAAAGGAAGAAATTAGTTTGTGTAGTTTAAGACGAAGTATTTCTCTTACTGTGGACACACCCTTGATGGAAATTCGCTTATTGCGAAACAATACAAATCAAGTATAATTAGCTAACTACTCGGAATTTAGGCGTTAATCTTAGAAATAAAGATGAGTGCATGGTCATCTTCGTTTCCAAGATTTGTACTCCAACCTAGACTTGGAGGGAAGGACTTCGGAGAAAATATGTCTGGTATCTTAAGGAGATTAAAAATTCCCTTATGCAGATGAAAGGATTGTAATACTAAATGGTTGTTAGATTGAAAGTTTTCCTGGAATTGAAGGATTTCGAAAATTACTTGTCTAAGCTTTTAATGGAATAAATAATGCTGACATCCGTTTGGAATTTAATGCGGAACCATTGAAGTGCTTAATACTTTTAGGGAAATTTAATTTAATAAAAGGGTGTAGCAATGTATTGGCGAACATTAATATATGGTACGTATTTATATGCCTGAACAATTGTAATTAAATTCAAAAGTTTAAACCTCAGTCAAAATTTGAATATTTCCACTTTTATATCAGTTTAAGTTATGGCAGTATTGTCATAATGCAATCAACAACAAATTAACTTACAAAACTGTCATTTACTATTATCAAATTGTGTGATGTTCACCAGAGCTAAAAGTGCTTCGCATTATTCTGGCAAACCTCCCTGAAATTTGAGGTCAGGAATAGTTGAAGAGTGAAAGTGAGACGGTCATTTATCTAAAACCGTATACTTTATTAAGAATGTGCTTTTGACCTGTTAAAGCTTTAAAACCATTTGCAGTACACCCCTCGCAGTGCAATGTATTACATACCAATTACATTTCAAATTTGATCAATAATATGCTTTTAATGCACTGGTAACGCAATTTTAATGGGCTTTAAAACTATTTAACAACTTTTTTGTGAAAGGATAATTTGTTAAACTCTGCAGCACTAAGCATCATCATAAAGCTTTTAAGGTTCAGTTCTCTGAAATATGCTTATTAGACAAATAAAATTATGAGGCTTTGGTTGTTCGCAAGTAAAAGGATTTAGATTATATTGAAAGAGCATGAAATATTCAAATCTTCGGTTAATGTTTATTAAAAAAATACAAAAAAGGAATTAAAATTTGATAATTTGTTTAAACAGTAAAAGTTTTTATATAGGTCAGCAAAGCTTCTGACAGTGATAATCGAAAACTAATGAATGAAATTATGTCTGAAACGACACAACATGTTACGAAAGTCTGATTTAAAAGTTAAATAATGTCTTGATTAACCTCAAATTTCTGATCTTTTCAAATATATAGGATGAAAGAATGTTTCTTTGTAAGTGTATGATATCATTTTACTTTGCCATTCAAAACTCTTCAGGATACCTCTTTCAAAAATCATTTTCACTTGAAAACAAATAATTAAACTATTGACCAATAGTTAAAAATAAAAAATTATTTTTTATATGTTTGTTTGAAAGTTAAAAGAAGGATGAAATCACACACAGATTATATTTGGTAAGAATATCAATAGTTCCTTTAGTATATAATTGAAAGTTGCACTCATTATAAAGAATAGTATATTGCAAAAAGAGTTTAAGGTTTATTTATTATGCACTGTATTATTAAGTGCTTTGAGACAAGCAAATGTAGTTCAAAAAATTTCATTTTTTAATAAACTCTAATGGACGTTCAAATTGAGTTTTATAGAAATTGTTCATTACGTCATAAAAATTATTTGTAACCAATTCTTTCCCCTTCTACCCGAAAAAGCTATTGAACAGGTGAAACTTAGCGTATTATAACAAGAGGCGAAAATAAAATTAAATGCTACTCGACTATGGAATTAAATCCAAATTAGGTTTTCGATTACAAGAAATTCGATGCATAGTCACTTACATGTCACAAACTTTTTTAAAAATTATCAAACTGCATTTTAGCTTTTGTAAAAATGTTCAAGTGCATTAACGCGTATCGAGTGTTTCATAGCAGTTAGAATCAGTAGTTTGAAAAGAAGATACTTTTCCTTAAATTAGTTGTTCTGGGAATGGCATGCCGCTATTAATTAACAAACTAAACATCAAATGATTTCCGTTCACGCTTTTTTTCTAAGAATTTAGGCATATATGAATTTATTTTTTTGTTTTGTTTATTTGTTTAAGCTATGAAATTTTCTTAAATATAAATTTTATTCTTTTTTCATTTGCGTGTGTGTGTGTGTGTGTGAGTATCTAAGTAATTGTGCTGAGCTATGCGATTTTCCTTTAGTGGTAAGATTTATTTCAAAAGTTTTTTATTTTCTGTTTTAAAAACGTTTAAATAGGCATTTTGGTGATATATATGTTTTTTTCCAGTGGACAGTTTTTGTCTTACTCCTTAGCCAAAAGTTTTTTTGTCTTGCTTTCGCGCCTTAATTGCTACATTTTATGAGGACAAACCTTAAGATTTCTTGGTTAGTTAGTTAGTTATAATCTGTAAAGAAGTTTAAAGATTAGTTCATAAATCGAAAATATAAAAACTATATATAGAAAGTAATGGCTTATAGAACTAGGACAATAACTTATAAACTAATTTAAAAGAGTGTAATGGCCTGAAGCTATATTTTGGAATATTACTCAAACAACTATTTTATTAACTATTTCAGATTAAAAGAACTGGCTGACTATTATCGTTAACCAAAGTATCAGATATACATGGTTTTGTTAATGTAACACTTTTAGTGCAATGGGAAAATGTTGTGGCCAAATAAAAAAATAACATTTTATAAATTATAATCTATCATATACGGTACTTTAGAGCAAACATGGTCAATGAAGCAGGTATTAAACACCATGAGGTGGTTGACTGTAGTTTGACCGTGACAGATCACCAGCACTGAGACACCTTCAGCTACTTCTTGGGAAAAGAATAGAAAGTACAATGTATACTCCTAGGGAAGAAGTAAACCTCAAAATGCTACAGAGAACCTATAAAAGTGCGAGAGTTTGAAAGGATGGAAATGGAACACAAAACGCCGTATAGTCAGAGCAATCCGGAAAACCTGGATTTACCTGGATGATAAATCACTGAAGAAAATAATGAAAAAACGGGGTCTAGCAATAGACGTCGCTAAACGGTTGGAAGTGGCATCCAGACAAAAACATTTACTGTAGCATTTAGGAGTCTTCCAATGAACAAAACGTTGAATGTTTTTACTTGGAAAAACTCTTTAGTAGAGCTGTTTCTGCATGGATCATGAATTACTTTACTGCCACAGATAGTTACCGATTTGTTTCGGGATGCCTGAAATGGTTCAGAAAGACGTTGGAATTAAGGTGAAAGAATACGCTGTTCACACACTAACAGAATCGTTTAAGAATAATATGTTAACTATTAAATAAAAGTTGAACTTTGGAAATCAAAAGGTACAAAATACAATTTTGTAATAAAACGGGTACGTTTATTCTTGTTTTCGCACCGTTCAGTCTTTATTAATAAAAATGAAACTGCTGAAAAGTCAGAAAAAATACACCATTCTCTTAGTCTTTTGATTTTAATCGAGGATCAAAATTATTTCTTCTTGCAGAATTTTTGCTGAAATCAGCTTGTAGAGTCATTAGGTTTTCTTGAAGCAGGAGACATGAAAATTGTGCAGTGCCCTGCCGGGGACTCGAGCCTGGACCTCGCACCAAATGTGCTACCCATACACACTATCAAGTCTTGCAATATCTCTAATATACCTAAATTATGATACTCTAAGAAAAGCTCTCTTGTTTTTCTAAATAAATCAAACTTACATAAATGACTAAAGCCTGATGATAATTTGATCTTAATTTCAAATATAGTTATTTTATCAAAGACATAAATATGTCAAACTGTTAATTGCAACCAGTGAATGTAAATTAATTCGAATGTTGTACCTTATTATCAACGACTACATATATGTAACGGAAGTAAAAGGCTTGGTAAAGAGCAGTATTTTGATTCCGTGTGCAACGGATCTAAAAATAAATCTCTTCTCATAAACATTACATTCAGCTTGCTTAAAAGATGAGCAAAAATCTGAAACAAAAAATTAAGCGCAGTAATTTTAAGGTGCTTAAATACTTTCAGCGTTTTTCTTTTTAAATCCAGTGTTTTATCTGCATCTACTTCTATTTTAAATGTGTCATGAAAGCCCAGACATTCCACGAAAAAACTGCATTAATAATGTTTCCAGTTATCTCCGTAGCTTCACGTGTCTTCAAAATTAACTTTCTGGGCTAAAGACTATAATAAAAGGAAAATTTTAGCAAAACAATCTAAAAAGCGTTTTCTCTTTTTTATTCATTACGTTTTATTGCTTTGCGTTCAAAATGAAGTGGAAAATAGCATTTTAAATTAGAATAAATGATGGCATGAATTTTTTAATTTGCAGGTACATATTTTTGTTCCTTTTCACTTTTTTTCTCGGCGAAATGGATTATTTATAATAAGGCGTATTTCAGAATTTGTAAAATTTTAATCAAGATACTATGCGAGCTACGAATTTATTTATGCCTATTGTAATTTATTTCAATTCTTATCTGCTCTTATCCCTAATTCTGATCTTTAAAGACGATGAAAAATGTAGCTGTATATTTTTAAATTAAAAACATGCGTTATTTGCTTCTAATTATATACATTTCAATTTTATGAACTTAATTTCAACAGCTATGTTAAAGGAAAAATGAAATGCCCATGCAACGAAAAGTGCTTAATTTCTTTTTTAAGGTAGAAGCATTTTACCATACTTAAAAGAGCATTACAAGATTCTACGCAATTCGAAATCTAGTCGAAAAATCTAGAGCACTACTAGATTTTTCGACTCTGATATGATTTCTTTATGTGCTATAAAAATGTATAGCTGCCTTAATTGACTGATGTTTTATTTCCAGCAGAGTAAATAGACTTGAACATTAATCAGCCTTCTTACCCTGTTGAAATGAAGAAACATTTGAACAGAAAATTTTTGAGAAATACATGTAATATTGTGCTAGTTTGCATTAGCATCCGAGCAAGACATTATGTAAAGAATTATGGAAATGGATTATACATTGTATCGTTTACAATAATAATAACAACAGCAAAACAGTTTGTAAATTATCAATTCGTTCCAAACACGGGAAGGAAGTTTAAGTGGTTTATTGTACGCAGAGTTTTCAAAAAATTTCATATATATTTATAATCTTTGAATGGTACGTCGTAATGCCCTGAAAATAATTGGTACGGAGTAGAAGAAAGTAAGCATGCGCTGTTTTTTTAACTTGATTTTGGCGCCCACAAGGAGAAATACGGAACATAAAAAATTAATCAACTGGCTTTTAGAAAAAACCTAAGTACAAACTAAAACAAAATTTTATAGAGGAAGGTATGGTAGGTAAAACTTGTAGAAGTCAAGGAAAGAATGAATGGCGTAAAGATTAATTTAAAGCAGAAACACCTTCGGTTAGAGGGTGTCGTTGTAGCTAGCATACATTTCTTGATTCCTTTTGATGCAGACCTGTTTAGTTACACCCAGTGAAAGCAATACAGTTAAATAGTTTAGAGTTTTTCTGCTTTAGTTGTAGAGTCTACTTGCTTACCTGCTGTATGAAAACTGGAAGTGTAGTAACTGCACAGAAGAAGGGTTAAAATTATCCTTTATTACACTCTTTAGAAATTTACAATGCGTCAACGCTACGCTAACAAACTACGCCTATGCTTGGGCGGTAACTGAAACAGTAAGGACTAAACTAAAGATTTGAAGGTAATAACAAGTAGTAGAATTACGCTACAGGGCTCAGACTATCCTGTTTCCTAAGAGAACGTTGAAAATATAGTGGCAGCAAAGGAGGAGCTATTACGCCATATTTAACCAGCAATAAATGCTAAGCAGAAGCTCACGCTACAACAAGCACAGAGTTCGCCCACACTCTCTGTAACTTTCCGTTCTAGAACTTTGTATTTCAACCTTTTTCTTCTTAAGGTAGAATTTGCATTACTTCACGCGCGTTACCAAATTTAAATATTCTGGCATTGACAATTAGGGGTAATGAAGGCTTATAGAAAAGGAACTTTAAATTAAATTGGTTATTTAAAATAAATATAAATCTCTACATAGTAATCAGTATCCTACTTGCTGTTTTCTTCGTTTCGGTAAAAGAGCAATATTTCATTAGTAAAAAATGGTACTCGGTTCGAAAGAAACAAGCAAAAATGAACAAAGTAGCAGTAGAATGCTTATATAGGCGAATAGCAAGTGGCAGCCTATGAAAAGAAGATTGTTAATACTGCTTTGTGCTCTGTCTTTCCTTATGTAACCACTCTTAATTTCTTTCATTCTGCTAATATTCACCTTACAGCAAGAACACTGAGCAGAATTTATTGCTCGGGAAGACAGCCATTAATGCCGATCTCGCATTCTGACTCACCTTCCATTCCCACTCATTATTCTTACCTCATCTATTGTATTACATTGTTTTACGTCAAATTCTAAATTAGTACAGTATATTGGCATCTAATATAACCACTCTTCGTTTCTGCTAGCCACCGGATATAGATTTCTTTGACAGATTTGCTCTTTTCTTCTGTACATTGTATTTTTATCGAATCAAGATCCTTTGTTTACTAATTAGACACCGATCTCCTAGTTTGTAACCGGAAGATTTTGCTTAAGTGTCTTTATTTCTAAACTGCTTTTATCAGGTCTGCATTTCATAAATTGAATCTGTATAAGAACGTTATATATGCTGCCTCTAAATGCTATATACTTTCTACATATAAAAATGACATATCGCTTCGATCCCACTACGATGTTCTCTGTTCAGAAGTTATGGAGGGTAAGCGGTCTTACCGAGAATATGCATCAATCTGTCTGCCTACCCACCTATGTGTTTGTCTGCATGATTTCTATATACAGTTATATATTAACAACTTTGAAAAGTCGACAGATAACTCTAAGCTTTTAAACTAAGCGATATATTGTTTTGTGATATTTTGACCTTATATAGACATTAGCTTGGTTGACATCAAGGTACAGTTAACCATAAAGTAGCGATATATTCCCCTTTATCACAATTTACCAAAAGCAGTGATGACATCTCAGGTTCAAATATTAAAAAATCTGAAAACATTTATTAGAATTTGGAATGGAACCTTTCCGAATTTGCCTTTTCCCTCTTCCTATTCTTCCATATACACAGTCCAGTCACATTAATGTGACCATCTGTCAAAAGCCAGAATAACCACCTTTCGCAGAGCGGACTGCTGCGAGACGTGCAGGAAGAGAGTCACATAGGTCCCTGAAGGTGTTCTCTGGCATGTTGAGCCATGCCGACTCTAATGCCGTGGCCAGCTGCGCTAGATTACGCGGTTGAGGATCCATGGCGCGAACAACTCGATCGAGATGGTCCCACAGATGCTCGATTGGGTTTAAGTCAGGTGAGTTTGCTGGCCAGGGGAGGACGGTAAACTCATCCTGGTGCTCTTCGAACCACGCACGTACACTGGCAGCTGTATGGCACCTCGCATTGTCCTGCTGGAAGATGCCATCATCCTGAGGAAAAACAATGCGCATGTAGGGGTGAACATGGTCCGCAAGGACAGATGCGTACTTGTATTGATCCATTGTGCCTTCCACAATGATCAGTGAACCTAGAGAATGCCAGGAAAACATTCCCCAGACCATAATGCTCCCGCCTCCAGCTTGGACCGTTCCGGCAATGGTTGCAGGGTGGTTCCTTTCAGAGGTTTCACGCCTTATACGCCAACGTCCATCTGTCCGATGGAGCATAAAACGCGATTCATCCGAAAACGCAACCTGTCGCCACTCAGTGGACGTCCAGCTGCTGTACTGGCGTGCAAATTCTAGCCTTCGCCGTCGATGAACAGCAGTCAGCATAGGTGCACGAACCAGGCGTCTGCTTCGGAGGCCCAGACGCAGCAATGTTCGCTGAATAGTACTTTGGGAGACACTTTTGGTAGCCCCTTGGTTCATTTTGGTGGTCAGTTGCTCAACGGTAGCCCGTCTATCTGCCCGAACGCATCTCCGCAACCGTCGTTCGCCTCTGTCATCTATGGCCCGTGGTGCACCACATTTGCCACGTCGCTGATTTTGGACAGTCCCATTTTGCCATGCACGGTACACTTTTACCACGGCGGCACGCGAACAGTTCACAAACTCAGCCGTTTCGGAAATGCTTCCACCCTTGGCCCGAAAGCCAATGATCATGCCCTTTTGGAAGTCGGATAAATCGCTTCGTTTCTGCATTACGCCAACGATTGAAATGTTTTCCGAAGCCCTCACACACCCTTTATATACGCTCAACTGCACTGTGCTGCCACCTGCCTTCTGTGATTGGTTATTTAACTCTGACATGGAAAGTACGTGGTGGTCACATTAATGTGACTGGACTGTGTAACTAGATATGCTAAAATACTTTGACTAAATCTGTCACTTTTGTAGAAAATTCTTTATTACTTATCGGTATTCAAAAAAGAATTTGTAATAAAAATGATTTAATGTATTAGAAGTTGCATAGATTAGAAGTTGCATTGTATTAGAAGTTTAATGTATTAGAAGTTTGCAAAAATTAGCAAACTTCTACAGTCTTCTTTGTTTCCTTTAGAAATGGTTAATCATTTTCTCGAAAAAAGTGAAGGAAGTACAATATTAAATCAGAGCTTTTGATTATGATAAACGTATTAATTAACAGTCTGCAGAATCAACACTTGACCATCAAACGAAATAATTCCATTTATTTCAAAGATGGACAAAATGCAATTATTGGATTTTGAATCCATAACTGCGGTTAAACAGCCTAGATTTCCTTTATCGGATTATCAAAAGAAACAAATATTTAAAGAAAGATCGAGGTTTAGTTTATTGGAGGAAAAATTAACATTCCAATTTAACAAATGAAACTAGATATGATAAGATATTCGACGAGAGGAGAATACTAAATACATTTCTCTCAACAGCTGCTAAATTACGATTAACCCCGAGCTGTCCTGCTACGATGATTAAAGTGCATCATTAAACAGCTCTGCGCCTTAACTAAAGAGAATACTTTGAGCAGAAAGGAGTCTAAAATTTCGTCCGCCAAGAAGAAGTAAATTCTGTCGAAATTTTTAATGAAGTATCAGCCTTTTCTGAACTTTGATGTGGTGTGAGTTCTCTATAACTGCATAAAAAAAAATAAAAAAAAATTGCACTGACTTTGTCACAGTCTTCTTACTACGGTTTGTAGTGTCGGCAAACCGGCGAAAAAATAAAAGTCATCATTAGTTAAGGATAACTAAACATGCATATATTTAATTAAAATGTTTATTTTAACGTGAATATTCTGTGGCGAAACGTATTAGCAAATATTTGTGGGCTTACGGTAAGCAAATTTTCGAATTTATTCATTGAATAATCATAGGTGAAAGCAATGCATTCGGTTTTCTTGCCTTTTAATTTTCATGTGGAGTATTGCCGTCCAACTGGTATAGTGGTTAACGACGCTGACTTTCGTACCGAAGGGCCCGGGTTTGAATCCCGGAGAAGGCATGGATATTTGTAATTGTGCAGCATCTATGCGGCATGGGGCACTCCAAATATGCAGCTAGTCGAAGTCCTGTCGAGAGGTTAGTGGTAAAGTAAGAGGGTGAGAGACCGTCGGAACCGTCCTCCCCGGGGCGCTCTCCTTCAAAATTGGGGGAGGAACTGAGCTCGTATTGTCGACCTGTCTGGTACAATCTTGCACTCGTTGCCGCGATTAATTTCGTTGCTTGTGCTGATGTTACTATCAGACAAGTGAGATAAGTCACAACAACAATCTCTAGTATTAGCAAAATCCTGAAGCATCTTGAAATTTATATATAGTACAGTTTTGATTATTCGAACCGAAAGGGACTACAATGAATTCGGGCAATAGGTTTTCATATTAAACTTTAAAACAATTTCAAGTAAAACTTTTATTCTGGAATGTTATTTTACTTATTTTAACAAAATACAAATTTATTTTCAAGTATTATATAATTTATATTAATTTACAGAAGTATAAGCAAAGACCGTAACTGTTTAGAAAGCTGCTAAATTAATTTAAATGTATGTGTACGAAATGGAAATTGGCTTAGAACGGTATAAATGATCGAATTTTCGGATGGCTCGTGCTATCACTTATTGGTGTATTTGGAATTCTAAAGTGAGTAACAAAATTTTATTTTTTTATAAAATTCAAGTTGTTTTAAAGTATTTTAATAGCATTACACTGACTTTCAAAATTTTAAAAACCATTTAGAATTCTATACTTTTGATAAAGAAAACATACGATATTGTTCGGAGAACAGCCTTGACGCCAAAAAGGGAGAAACAGCTTATTGTGGTATAGCAGGCAATGGTTGTCATTCGATGACGTACTTCCTCTAGGGAGACAGCCGTAATACTTTTCCCTTGCTAAGGGATTACCTGTAGTATTACTTATTATCTGTAGTATTTATTATTAGCATTTATTATTGTAATATAGTAATTAAAGGGAGAAACAGCTTATTGTGGTATGGCAGGCAATGGTTGTCATTCAATGACGTACTTTCTCTAGGAGACAGCCGTAATACTTTTCCTCTGCTAAGGGATTATCTGTAGTGTTTATGATTAGTATTTATTATCGTAGTATAGTAATTAATATTTATTACTGTAGTATTTATTATTGTAGTATTTATTCTGTAGTATTTACTTCCGTTGGCATGATGAAATGTCGCCCATACCCTTAAAGAAGCCAAGTTGGCGCAACCAAGGTTGTTCTCCGAATAATATCCAAAACATAAAGCCCAACTTTTTAAAATGTTATTTTTCAAATTAAATAAGTAAATAAATAAATAAACAGTAAAAATTAATTAATTAAAAAATAAAAATTAAAAAAATAAAAATAAAAGTTTTATGTTATGAACTCCAGGCTATGAAACAGAATCCCAAACGGAGTTAAAAGCTTCCTAAAAGCATTTAAAAAATCACAAGGATTTCTGCGTTACAAAGGTTAATAGTAATATTTATCAGAGATTTTTAAGAATTGCCTAAATATTACAACCGCTGCAACAAATATTTCTAAAAATAATCTTGTTATAAATTCTGTTGATGCCATATTGCTTTTTGTAAAAGAGAGTTTCTTAGACTACTTAATTTATAACAAATTAACTTTTTCATGTCTGCATAAATTTCTTTCAAAAGCTATTGGCACACTCCTGAAGCAGCCACATGGCACATTTACATGTCAGTTACATGGCAAATATATGGCAAATGTATACAGTTGCAAATTTACTTAAAATGAGACAGAAATAAAGCAAAAATCAGACGGCATCTAAAAACAATTATACTTTCTGATCTTACTTAAAAATAGGTGATCACATTACATTATCTGTTATGGGTAGTGTTTACTTCCATGCCTCTCGAATAAATTTACACTTTTTCGTCGCCCTTCGTTGGCAACATGCTTTGGGATTTTGTCATCGATAGAATTCGATTGCTAGAATATAGCTGGCCTATAACTGTTCTAATACTTATTTTAAACCTTAACTTTGTTTTTGGATTATTACTAGATGTCTACGTATTGATGTTTTATTATTATGTGTTTACTGTTTGGTTTCCTAAAATGAGAGTAAATGAATTTATTAAAGTTACTTCAAAGTGAAACAACTATTTCGATTTCTCCGCTATTTGAATATCGGAACGTAAACAAAATTGAAGGCACCGGCGAGATTGGGAATTCGTCAGCAGTTAAAAGACAGATAACAGCATTTTTTTTTTCGATTTACATCTAAATTTGATTTTTTAAGATTCGTTTTTTTTTTGTATTGTTTTCATTTTGAACTTGGTTACTTCGATTACTTATAATGGATCAAGCTACTGTAACTAAATTGCGAGGTAGTGCAAAAGCGAGTTTTACAAGGCTTCAGAATAGTGTTACTACTGAATCTAAAAATGAAGTAATTTTGAATTTGAAGCGCTTGGAAAGGATTTATTCAGTTTTTGATAAATTTGATGCCTAGTTACCAAAGAAGCAATCAAAAATCGAAGAGTTTGAATCGAAGTATTTTAGTTTGAAACTTAGTATCAAAACCTGTTAGATTCACTGAATGTGGCTAAGGTGCCAAATGTTCCAAAAAATTCTAATATTAGTAACTTAAAATTACCGATGTTGAATAGTCCTATTTTTCGGGTAACTTTAATGATTGAATAAATGTTAAGGATTTATTTGTTGTAATAGTCCAAATAATACTTATAATAATACATAATACTTATTTATCGAATATTCAGAAATTTCAGTATTTGATCGGATCACTTGCTGATGAACCAGCTTCTATAATTAAACACGTTCTGTTATCAAATAATTCTTATGAGGAACCATGGGCGAAATTGCTCGCCAGGTACGAAAAAAGAAATAAATCGTGCAATCGTTAATTAAAACAGTTCTGGATCAAAAATGTATTTCACAGGTAGATAATGTTAATGTACGACAATTAGCTGATACTTTGGATGAAGTTATCAAGGGCTTCAAAACGCTTGGTGACAAAGCAACCTCTAGGGATCCATGGGTAATATTTAGGCTGCTTCAAAAGGTAGAGTCAGAAACTCGAAAGTTATTGGCACAGAAAACATCGGAAGATGATATTTCTACATTTTTTTTATTTAAAGAAAGAGAAATCCTCGTGCACCACAAAGTATCACAAGAGGCTTACAAGTCGTAAGTAAAAGAAAGCAAAATCCTAAGTAATAACATCGACTTTCAGTAATACAATGAAATCAAACACAAAGAGAAAAAACACAAAAAAAAAATATATAAGTATATAAACAAATCATTTGCAATGTTTAAAATAAAAGTCAACAAAGTCATCAAAAGCTCAGTAGGCCGAAAATCATAACATTTCGGCGGCCAATGAATTCCAATTAATTTCAATCTGCATTTCAATAGATTTCTTGCATTATCAAGCAATGGACAATCAAAAAGCAGATGGAAAACACTTTGCTGAACGCCAAGATTGCAATTACACAAATTGGAAGATGTCAGCTTAAACCGTTCGAGATAAACGTTGAACTTACCATGTCCAGACAAAAATTGCGTAACCTTAAAATTGAGCAATAAGTCCTTACTTTTCAGTTTTTCAAAAACAGTTGGGAAGAATTTTTTTGTTACAGTTCCTTTGTCAGAAGATATACAATCACAATTCCATTGTTTATTCATTTTAGCTTTGAATGTCTTTTTAAAGTACGATTTTGGAATATTTACATCAACATTAATATCATTTTTAGTTGCATTCTTAGCAAGCCAATCAGCTCTCTCATTTCCATAATTACCCGAGTGACCACGGACAAATGTAAAAAACACTGAAATACCGCTTTTCTGCAGATCTCCAAGAGACTGCTGTACTTTAACAATAATATCATTACAGAATGAGGTATTTTTAAGGCACTTGAGGGAAAAGAGTGAATCCGTGCAGATTAAGTAGCTGGAAACATGTCCATCCTGGCTGAGTATCCACTTAATTGCAAAATTAATGCAGAGAAGCTCAGAAATAAAAACAGTACATTCATTTCTAATACGAAATTGGTGATACACAATTTCAACACCATCCTTAAAAATAACATAAGCAAAAACAACTTTATCATCAATCCTACTACCATCCGTATAGCACACAATTGAGAATGAATTTTCATCAATATTTCGTACAATCTAGAATCTGTACTGGTTGTCTTGGAAGGATGAGGCAGAACAGACAAGAGCAATAAACGATCAAAATGAAAACAGGAGAAATTTGACTATTCTTGTAATCCATACAGGTCAGAATAAACAAATCCAACGGTGGAAATCCGGCAAGAGAGAAAACAGCATTGTAACTAATAGTTCGGTAACCCCTTATAACTCGCAGTAAAATTCGTCTTTGAGCTCGAAGTAGAAGATTAGAGTTAATTTGCTTTTTAGGGACAATCCCCAAGCTCCACATCCATATGAAAGGGCACAATACCTTGTTTATAAATAATTGCGCTAACATTCGATTTGACACCAAAACTATTACATGCAATTCGATTCAATCGACGCTGAAGTCTCTAGATATTTTTACATTGGAATCATTTTTTGAATTTTTAAATTTTAGGTGTTCTTCTCTCGAAATTATCATAAATAAAGAAGCAGAAGCTAAAGTCGTATATAATAATAGTAATGTTAGTTCTAAAACGTTAGAGAATTCTAAATTTAGCAATACTAAGTGTCCTAAATGTAATAGAATTCATACTTTATATAAATGTGTTAAATTTAAGAATTTGGATGTTACAGCCAGGAAAAACTTTATAAGAAAACAAGGATTGCGTTTTTTATGTTTAAATTCGCATCTCACCGAAAAGTGTAATCCTCAGTTAAAGTGTAATTTGTGTAAATCAAAAACACATAATACACTGGTGTGCAAAACTTAAGCAACAATGTAAAAATTTAGCAGATAGCCATGAAATTGCAGAAAAGGAGGTCTGGAGATCAGTACAATGAGTACGTAAGTCAGTAGAAACGTCATGCGTATACAAATATCAGGAACGAAACGTCAGAGGCGACGTGAGCGTACACAAAACGCGTGATGTCGGCGCGCAGCTCAACAGTAGAATAAAAGGAAGGACGAAGACGCAATTCAACATATTCCCTGCAAGTGCCAGCGAGTCAGTTCGTGAAATAAGGTAGAAGAAATCCCCTGGACGACTTCACACGTGGAAAAATAATCGGAAAGCTGGAGGAGGGGCGTACTGTCACCAGTGTAGCTGCAGAGTTCGGAATCAACAAAAGTGTCGTTTCGCGCGCTTGAAAAGCGTTCCAAACCACAGTTACAGCTGTTAGAAAGGTTGGTGGTGGCCGCCCAAGGACGACGTTTGCAGGGGATGACCGATATATCGTCCTGCAGGCGAAAAGAGGCCGACAGCAGTCAGCAAGCGCCATTGCTCAGCAACTCTGTACAGCAACGGGGCGACAAGTGTCGCAGTTTACTGTGGCCAGACGCCTTCACAAAGGGGGCCTATTCGCCCGCCGTCAGGAACGCTGCCTCCTGTTGAAACTTTGCCACCGACGCCACCGTTTACAGTGGTGCAGAGAGTACAAAAACTGGACAACTGATCAATGGAGTCGTGTCCTCTTTACGGATGAGAGTCGGTTCAGTACCAGAAGCGATTCTCAACGGGTTTTGATTTGGAGAGAGGTCGGGACCCAGTTTTATCCCAGTAACATCAAGGAAAGACACCGTTACAGTGGTCCTGGAGTTCTTGTCTGGGGAGGCATTATGCTGAACGGGCGAATTGAGCTCCACGTTTTCGACAGAGGGTCTGTAACCGAGGATCGCTATTGTGAGGAGGTACTCCTTCCTCATATGCGTCCGTTCCGCGGTGCCATTGGCCCAGACTTAATTTTTATGGATGACAATACACGGTCATATCGGACTCTTGCTGTTGAGGAGCTACTGGAAAGTGAAGATATCACTCGAATGGATTGGCCAGCGTCCTCCCCAGATTTAAATCCCATCGAAATTGTGTGGGATACTTTGGGGAGACTCATTACAGCACGCTTACATCCTCCGTAGAACACCCAACAACTCACAGATGCTGATTGAGGAATGGGCACTTCTACCGCAAGAAATGTTGCACCAGCTGGTTCTGACCTAGCGGAGACGGTGCGAAACAACCATTGCAGTTAGGGGAGGGCATATCCCATATTAAGGAACATCTCCTTTTTGTTCTTCCTCTTGGATAGACAATCATGAGTCACGATACTATGCGTTCAATAAAGCTTGTTTTTGTTTGATTCCATACCGTATGCATTGTATTCCATTTTCAGCTCCGATGCTTTCGTCATTTTTTACGTACATAATACTCTCCTTCATTTCTGCATTTCATGTCTCTCAGTTGATTTCTCGTGGAGTTATGGCAAAAAACCCTGCTGTTGCTTACGTTTTGTACACCAGTGTAGTTTGTTGCACGAAGATCTTAAAGCTAACAACTTACAACTTTTAAAAGCGCTAAACGTAAACCGAAACACTTTAGAGAGGATTTCGAATGAATTATGCGAGCGTCAAGGTCATGTTGGAATACTGTTCAAAATCGCGATTCGGCGATTCTGCCTACGGTCCTCTCACTCGCATTTTCCTGTAGAGTCGAAACTCTAGAAATAAAATTTATACTGGATTCAGTAAAAAAATGAGAAACGAAAATATAAATTATCGAAATTTGAGCGTAAGAAATTTTCAGGTGAGCCTAAAGAATACTTGTCTTTCTGGAGCTTATTTCAGAATTTTCATGAGGATAGGTCTCTACTTGATGTAGATAAGATGCAATATCTCGTACAGTCGAAAGTACGGTCAAAATCGAAAGCTGAACGTCTTATTCAGAGTTTTCCGGCTACTGCTGAGAATTATCCGAAGGCTATTGAACAGTTAAAAGAACGTTTTGGATGTGAGGATTTACTAGTCGAAATTTACGTCCGTGACGTACTAAGTATGAATAGGAAGAATGCAGTGACTAAACGAACCAAGGCCGATTTAGCAGCTTTATACGACGAACTGGAATCTAAACTATGAGCTTTAGAAAGTTTAGGTAAAATTCAAGAATAATTTAGTAATTTTCTAATTCCATTAGTGGAAAGTTACCTTCCAGAGGAAGTGTTGCTGACCTGAGAAAGAAGAAGAAATTACGAAGCAAGTGAAACCAAAAGTTCCCGTACTTTAGAACAGCTGATGAACTTTCTTCGCCAAGAAGTCCAAGGTGTAGAAATGAGGTCCTTAACAAGAAACGGGTTTTCTCAAGTTAATTCTAAAAAGTAATAGTTCTGTTCCTGGGAAACCAGAAATGAGTGAATTCGCGACAGCCGTCGTGAGGTACGTCATGAGACGCTTACCTGTATTATCATACAAGTAAGCGTCTTAATTGTATTTTTTGTGATAAGTTTCACCCCAGAGACAAGTGTTCTAAAACAAGAAAAATAACTTTAAGTGAGAAAAAGCAAATATTGTTGAAGAAAGGTGCAAGTTTTTTAGATCTTAAAAGGAGTAGGTTACTTAAGCCAATTTTGCAACGTTAAAAACCAGTTGAAATGTTCTCAGTGTAATAAATCCCATTTTGATGTTATGTGTCCTCAACAAGGAAAGGGGAATGTATGCAAAATAGAGAATTCCCTCTCTACGTAGAAGCGAAACCGTTTACTTGTAAACTCTTTGCATAGTCATTCGGGGTCGAGGACAAGAGCGGAAAGTTAGCGCTTTGTGTGATTCAGCTAGCCAAAGTAGTTACGTAAACGAAGACTTACGACATTATTAAAGGTTCCTCCACTTCGGAAAGAAACTGTAGTACACGTACTGTTTGGGGGGGAAGAAACAAAACCGAAGGAACATAAGATATTTTCTATTGAAGTTAGTGATTTAAAAAAATCATATACTTGCAGTTTTGAAGTTCTTTCCGAGAAAAGGATATGTGGATTTATTCCGAAAATTAATGATTGTAGAATTTTAGATGACTTGAAACGAAATAAAATAGCTTTAAGATTCTTTTTGGAAAGAAAGCGAGAATGACCATTTGATTGGGGCTGATGTTTTGGGAAAATAGCTGACTGAGAACTTAGTGGAGGTTTTTACAGCCTTGAAACCTAAATTTGGGTGGAAGGTAATTGGAAAGCAAAATTCATGCACAAGCGGTAGCATTCTAACTACTTTGTCTATGCATGTTGGCAACATTCCTTTGAGCGCATTATGTGCAATTAAAGTTTTAGAAATAGCCGATTCATCCTAATCTTTTAAGGGAAAAGATAGCTTAACTGATTTTGAAGACAAAATTAAAATGCTTCCCGTTGGGAGATAAGAACTAGAACTACCATGGAAATGCGATATTACGCATTTATCTGATAACAAAGAACCGACCTGGAAGCGGCATGAAAAGGTGATTAGTAAGTTGAAATGTGGTAAACTTTTAAACGACTATCAAAAGGTATTCCAGGTATGGGAAAGTATGAGTATAATTGAGCGTGTACTTGAAATTGAACTACATAAACAATGTCACTATTTTCATCACAGGCCAGTGATTAAATTAAATAGTACAACTTCAAAAATTCGTCCGGTTTTTGGAGCTTCTAGCTCTCAGAGAGGGAAACCCTCTTTAAACAATTGTTTATTTAAAAAGTTAATTTAATAAAATTATACCGATATTCTTGACTGGTTTAGAATGTATCCAATCGGTATAAGTGCAGATATTGAAAAGGCTTTTTTTAATGTTATCTGTTGCCTCCAAGGACAGAGACTTTCTTAGATTTTTCTTCCCCTGTAATGAAGAGCAAGAAATTTATAGACATTGTCGTGTTATATTTGGAGTTTGTTCTAACCCTTATTTATTAAATGCAGCTATAACGCACCTTTTAGAGAACTGCCCTCCACCATATGATAAAACTGCTAAACAGCTGCAGAACGCATTTTATGTAGATAATTGTGTAACTGGAGTTTTCAATATTAATGAACAAGTTCACTTTATAGAACAGTCAAAGTTAATCATATTTAGGGGATGTTTTAATTTGCGTGGTTTCGGGAGCAGTGTTGCATGTAAAAATGTTGAGAAGCATCCTGGAGAAACTTCTGTTTTAGGGTTAATCTGAGACTTAATTAAGGGCACTTTAAGGTGTTCTATTAATTTAGAACCTTTAGCGTGTGAAATGAAAATAAACAAGAGAGTTCTGTCAACAGTACAAAAGAGTCTTGATCCTCTTGGCTTGTTATCTCCCGCAGCATTGCTTCCGAGGCTACTATTGCAAAATGTGTGGAAGTCATAAATAACTTGGGTATGTGAACTGACACCAGATATTGTAAACAAATCCTCAAAATGGTACAACGAGGTACCTGAATAAAAAAATGTTAACTTTGCATCGTTATATGACAACTAATTCATCCTCTGAATTGCATGTTTTTGTTGACGCTAGCAAAGGGGCATATGCTGCGTGTGTCTTTGCTCGATCAATAGTTCGTTCTGAGGTGAATGTAATCCTTGTTAGAGCAAAGTCTAGAGTAGGTCCTCTCAAACCCCTGAATATGCTGCGGTTGGATTCAATGGCTTGTAGTATAGGCAATAAAAGGCTTGTGAATTCTAGTACGAAAGCGCTTGATCTACTGAATCTTAAGATAACACTTTGATCTGATTCTATTACAGGCATTTGGTGGATAAAGGAACTGGGAAACTGGTCAGGTTTGTAGCCAACCGAGTTAAGGAAATTCGTCAGTTGACAAACCCGCAGACATGGAAACATGTTCCAGGAAATATGAATATTACTGACTTACTGTCACGTTGTAGTTCTGCTCGGGGCATAATTGCTTCTAAGTGGTGGGAGGGGCCTTCGTGGCTAAAGGACAATCCTGAGTGTTGGCCCGTTGGCGAAATTGATAGCCAGCCTAAAGAAGTCGATGTAGAAAGAAAAAGATTGAAGTGGTAATTTAAGATTTGTAAATAATTGTCGGCAAAGTCGTATTAAGTGTAATAACCCCGAACTTTCCTTTTCTGAAATGAAGAATTCTGAAAGTGTTTGATTAGTTTAGTTCAGAGCTACTATTTACCTGATGTAAAATCTTTGAATTTGATTACGTTTAAAGATGAGGACAATATTTGAAGAATAAGAACTAAGATAATTCTTTGAGATGATGAAGAATCCTTTTTATGTCCAATATTATTGCCGGACAAATGCCAATTTACTGAATTATTGATCAAAATTGTACATCTGAAAAATTGTCATGCTGGCATACAAATAATGCAAACCCTATTAAGAGAAAGGTATTGGGTAATTAAAGCTAGAAACACGATTAAAAATGTTTTACACAACTGCCTGAGATGTAAACGTTTTAAGGTTAAAGCAGTGTCAAGCAAAACTACACCTTTGACACCAGACCGAGTTTTAGATTATGCAACTTTCGAGGTTGGCTGGATTGATTTGGCCGGGCCTATGTTTTTGAAAACTGGGGTAAAAGTGTGCATAGCGTTATTTACTTTTGCTGTATTTCGAGCGATCTATCTGAAATTGGTAAATTCTTTATCTTCATTGTGGTAATGGAACTAATTTCAGAGGCGCATAAAATGATCTTTCTAAATCAAATTGGGATAAGATTTCTAGAGAAAGTTTCATACATAAAATAATTTGGAAATCTATACCGCCCACAGTAGCGTAGTGGGGAGGCTGTTGGAAAAGGTTAGTTTGCATTGTAAAAGAATTGTTAAAACGTACTTTAGGTAAATCTGTATTGAGTCAAGAAGAATTGAACACCGTAATTTGTGACTCTGAATCTATCATTAATTGTAGACCATTAACATATGTATCAGAGGATCCACAGGAATTGTTTCCTCTTACACCCGCTATGTTTCTTATTGAAAACCGCTGTTCCAGTGTTAGGGATATTGATGAGTTGGATTCCCAAAAATTAAATAAATTAAGACACCGAAGAAAGCTTTTTAATGATTCAAGAAAACGTTTCAGAAAAGAATATCTCAGTGAGCTCATTCAGAAACGGAATGAAAAACCGGTTCGTGAACCAAAAATTGGTGAAATAGTTTTAATTGGTGATGATAATAAAAGGCGTTTATTTTGGCTATAGCAAAGATTATTGAACTGATTCCTGGTCGGGATGGGAAAGTTCGCGCTGTTAGACTTAAAACTCAACACGGAAGTGTGCTGCGACTAGCGCAGCGGGTCTTCCCTTTAGAGTTACAAGCGGTTAGAACAGTGTTAACTGAAAATAAGAAACTGGGAGAGGGGAAATTCCGTTCTCGGAGACCTTCTGAAGTTAAAACTAGTTTGTCTCCTGACGATGTAATAATGGAGCGATTTACTTCTGATTGGAGTGTGAAAGCTCCTAAAAGATTTGATTTATTCAATTGTACTTGTCATAAATTTGAGACTCTCCCCAAGTCTCAACGGAGGAAGGATGTTACGAACTGAGATGAATTGAAGCTGGGGTAGTGACGTCAGCTTCTAGAATGCATAAGAATCAGATTAATCGATGTAGCTAAGTGTGTGTGTGTACCTTTTGTGCGAAATTTTGAAACACACATTTTCATTGTTATGTCTGTGCATGTGTTTTGTGCTTCAATAAAGTCTTCGTGAAATTGAAACGATAATTGCCTTTCGGACGCTACAAAACACCCATGCTTTGCGTAGATGCGAACCCCTGATTCCGATATTGAATTCTCGTTCTCAACAGGCGGAGTGCCAGTTGCCAAGACTCGTGGCTCGATTAAATTAAAAAATGGATCGAGATTAAATAGCGAAATAATTGATGTTAACGCATATATTTTGGATAGGTTAACTTTGCCATTGAAGGAACAAGTCGTTAATGTAAAGCATATTGATTATATCAAATCTATTCCGTTAGCGGATCCAAATTTTGCTCACCCTAAATAAGTACATGGTCTAATACTTGGTTCTAAAAATGAGCCAGTTGCTCAAAATACAATTTTCGGTTGGGTGATTGCTGGAAAAGTCGAAACTAATATGGAAAGCCCCAAAACAGCAAATGCACACTTTATAAAACTAGAATATAATATAAATACTGATTACAAACTTAAGCGTTTCTGGGAAATGAAGGATATTGTCGTTGTTTGAAAGAATGATTTCTGACACCTGAGGAACAATTTTGTGAATCACATTTACAAAACACATATTCTCTTAATTCAGATGGGTGATTTGTTGTAAAACTTCCATTTTATAAATCGCATTTGATGCTGGGTGATTCGAAACCCGCAGCAGTTCCTAGTTTGTGTTCCATGGAACGAAAATTCAAAGATAATCCGGAATTTGAAAAAAAAAAGGTATAAAGATGTTATATATGAATATGAACAGATAGGTCATATGACTGTGATTGATGATAATTTATCTAAGAGATCGGAAGCAGGGAAATTTTATCTTCCCCATCACGCGATCATTAAACCTGCTAGCACAATGACAAAATTTAGAGTAGTTTTTGATACATCCTGTAAATCTGAAAACGGTTTATCATTGAATTCACTTTTAGAGGTAAGTCCGAAATTACAAAGAGATATTTTTGAGATTTTTATTAAATTAATTTTATTTCTAAACTATAAAACCATGTGCATGAGCTTTAAATAATGTGTGCAGTATTTTTTATTGTTTATTTAATAATGGCTAATAGATAGAAATTTACAATCAACGGACTTTTCATGCCGCAGTATCTACAGATAGCATCACAAAACATGAATAAATAAGTTTTAGAAATATATACTAAATTATCTGAAAAATATCTGATCTGAAATTAGTGAGCTCCCACTACTACCGGTTGAGAGAGATTCCACTGTGTTTATCGTCCCGTTTAGGTGCTGAACAGTTAATACGGCTACATCTAGTACTGTCGTGCTGTTTTAACATATGTGCTACCTGACCTTTCAACATCTTAGCCTGTCTCTAACCTTCTTCATAGTCATTATTACGCCTGAAAGAGTACTGAGTTCCTGTGACTTTTGGTTCGGAACGTAGACAGCTTATATTCTCCCACTCATCCTGTGATACAGAGAAAAGGCTCATGTCAGAGAAAAAGATTTTTGGGCCATATTTTTTAGTTAATGATCGTCTTTTGAGGTGAAAGGTTGGTCCGAAATTAAAAAGCATTATTCTTTCTTTATACAAAGCTCTTTGTATTAAAAAGCATTATTCAACTTTGAGGTTGAATAATGCTTTTTAATACAAAGAGCTAAAAATGTTATTTAAATATCACCTCATTTGAATAACTTAAATCGGCGTTGAATAAATTCTCCTCCCAGTAACACAGTTTGCAGAGATTTCCATCATTCCTTTCAAGGGTGACTGGTAAATGACATTTTTCACTATCGATTATAATGAAACATTGGTAATTAAGATTAAGGTATTGTTATGAATTTTGTACATATGGGGATCATTTTGGTGAAATTTTATGCGAAAGTTTTACATTTTTTTGTATAATGTAACATAAAAAGCTTGAGAGAAACGATGCTCTGCCGGAAAAATAAGAATACAGGGGCAAGTCTATTTAACATTGAGTAAAAGGTTATCTCGATAATTTGGCAGCGGTTTTGGCGACTAATTTTTATCGCCAAATCTGGCGAGAAATCGCCAAATGTTACCAAATTTGGAGGCAATTTTGCGACGGTTTTGTCTGGTCACAGCGTAACTCTAATGGGAATCATAATTGAATAAATATAATTTATTCCTATACTAGCTGTAACCGTATGCGGCCCTCATATGCCTTCCAGTGATTTCGAGAATCAGAAAGTACTAGAGGTTTCTAGGCGGCCCGGAAAAATTTGTATAAGACGGCAAAGAGCATCAGTTTCTCAGCTGTTATCTGTTAGTTCAGAGTTGAAGTCAGAGTATTGAGATATACGATAGAGTTTCGCCTTTTAGATGAGCTTTGAATTGCGTTATGTTTAATATTCTAAGTAGTTTGAAGTGTAATTACTGATTATGCTCTGTGATGCTGTGAAGAGTTGCACGAGTATTTTTGCGGAAATTTCCAGACTGTGATGTGTTTGCTCCTTTTGTTAAAATAAATTTTATCCCGCTGTCATCGGTTCTGTGGGCATTCAATCTATTAGGAACCCGTACGCACGCAACACTATTAACTTGATGGACATGAGTGTACATCTACTCGCATTATATAAATATAAATGAACAGGTTTTTCTAAAATAAATTCTTATAAATTCTTTTATAGTAATTATATTTTACTCTACAATGCTGTAAATAGTTTTAAATTTTAAGTTATTCTATTTGTTACGGTCTAAAATAAATCAAATTCAGAAATTTAATATTGACATAAGACTCTTATTAACAAAATTCAATTGTTATGGCTGAAATAATGATAAACGAATAAGTATTTCATATATATTTTTCAATGTGTTTAACAGTATGTATATGTATGTGTCCAGTTAATTCATCACATGTTCATGAACTTCAGAAAGGTCATAATATAAGTAGAATCAATGTACTGAATTCAGAAATTTCTTTAATTACTAAAAGTCATCTAAAGTGCAAGTAAGCGTTGAGTAGTTTTACCCTTAGAAAAAATGTGAAAAGTTAAAACAATTGTAATGTTTTTGACTGTCTATTTTGATAAAACATATTGCTACTGTACTACTACAAAAGTATGTAAACTTACATCTTGGTGTGACGATCTCTTAAATGAATAGAGAGCTAAATTTAGTTCCATTAAATAACAAAAACTGCAAATGTCAAAATCAGTGTGACAACAGCTTTTCTCTTGGTCTCGAAGGGCGGGGCAACCAAGTCGTCTCGATACCTGGAAGTAATAGACAGCGTCACGAGATGAAGTCATTTTCTCCCGCGCTAATTCCCACATATTTTTCTTTGTAAGGGACAAACATAAACTTACCCCTGGGACAAAAGCGCTCGTGATAAATTGTATCCGGAAGGTAATTTAATAAAGTTTGCTAAAGGTCGAATGTTGAATGGTTTTGATGGATTAGGTCATGAACTCCATTAAAGGGTTATCACTGTCATTAAATTGTGAACTTCCTAACATGACTGTTTGTTTCCTGAAACTAACCGAATTGTTTTAGTGAGTCTGAATTAATATGGAATAGCACTGTCTAGAAAATATTACAGACTACAATGGGATTAATAAATAAAATTTTGATGGCTGTTTAAGACATTGTGAACACTGCTATTCCCAAAGCAGAAACATTCACATACTCCATATTGATATAACCTAAAACTTCAGAGTTTTGAAGTCCCAGTCCTACAAAAAAATGGCCAAAACTTTTCAAGTTTTTATATTGTAAATCAGCCTTAAAACACCAGAAATAATATAAATTCATGACTGCATATTGTAATGAAATGTGTGGCAGTGCTTTTAGCAACTGTTGTGAATATTCATATATATCATACTTCTAATCTCCCAAATGACAAGGGAAAAATCTCCTTAAGAACAGAAAACTCATTTTTGGTGTTAAAAATCAGTTAATATAGCCCTTAATATTTAAATTTTAACCCAGCACGATCACCTATATCATTGCGAAAAGTTATGACATAACCCTGCATTTGCGTTACGGAGTTTCAATCGATGATTTTGTTGACGATGTTGGAGTTTTTACTAATTTAAGTTTTTAAGTTTTAAAGTTCAATATTCAATAACACATGAAAGTCAAAATTAGGATAACAACTCTAAATCACATGACTATAACAAATACTGCATGGGTGTAAAAGTTTGTGACATACATGATAAAACAACATTTAGACTGTGAAACTTGTGTGTTCAAATAAAACAGTAAATAATACCAGATAATACGCCAACAGAAGGAATTAAGATTGCGTTGTGTTTGAATTTAAATAGATTATAACCCGTTCCAGTTTTAATTAATCTATTGGGTCTAGTGTTCTAAGTTAAAAGTGAAGACATTACAAGTTAAGTGAAATTAAATATATGATTTATTACAGATAAACTGATTTAGTACGAAATTATACATTGGGTGATGGTGGTGTTGGTCAAAATAAAATAAAATTTCTCATACCGTTATTCAACAAGAAGCCCCAAAAGTAAGGGTACATGAAGATACGTAGATACACAATCAAGGCAGTAGATTTCAACAAAAAATTTTCTTGGACGGCCATTAGCTTTCTATAAGAAGAAAAAAAACAAGTTAGTTATCGAAATTTTTTGCCATTCTCGTCGCCCTCCATTGGTGCTTTCTCTCCTCCATTTCTTCCGACATCGTTCACTGACAACGCTGACAGCTACTGGGGACGAAGCGACAGTTTTCTGGTCTCGTGACACCTTCAGTATAATTTGCCTTCTCGCCGTCTGCCAAACGTCTCACCTCGTAGATCGCTGCAAGCCTTTTTCTTTTGTCCGCCAAATACTCGTTAGGCGATCCAACATGGTACAAATCAAGCCAAATGCACGGCAACCCAAGGGGAAAGAATGCACATAGGAAGGTGAAGCAAGGGAGTTCGAATGCCGGATTTTGGCGAATAATCGCCGATCCTCCAAGGTCATCAACCTGTCAGCAGGAGCTAGCCTCATCCAAGGGTCCCAATCCAGCATGGTGAAAGCCTGCAAGGAAGCAAATCACCCCGACCCCTCAACCTTGGCGTAGCGTAGTTGCATATAAAAAGTAACCGATCCAGCAGGGTGCAGATCTCTCACTTGATGAAAGATATTTCCCAGACCACTGTCTGGCGGGCGAGAAAGTTTCAAAACATAGTCATAAATCTTGATTTCCCAAAAGGCAACGTAAAAAGGTTTTCGAAAACATTAAGGATTTGTTTTTAAATACTAATTAATACAAGACCGAAGAAAAGTACTTCAATTAAAATATAATAATCACATAGAAAAATTTCTTATGTTTTCTACAACACCAAACACGACCACCATAGTCAGAAAATAAAAATTACTTCAATTAAAATATAATAATCACATAGGAAAAATTTTATGTTTTTCACAACGCCAAACACGACCACCATAGTCAGAAAATATGGATCCCAAATTAGCAGAAAAGGGGGCACATTAACAAAACTTATTTAAACTTTAACACCAACTTGTGTAAGCAAAAACTTTAAAAGTGGTTTTAAAAATCGACCTTAAGGGCAACTTAACAAGAGATTAAAATTTAAGCAACCAAGTTAAGAATAAGTATTAACTAAACAAAAATTTAAATAGTTAACCAAACTACCTTAAAGAAAAAGAAAAATTAAATGACAACAATTACTTTTCAACAAGGCAAATAAACTTAAGATCAACTAAAAAATAAAAACAAATTAATAACCTTTAAGTCTGATAACAGAATTAAGATAAATCATTACAATTAAGAGATTTTAAATTCAACAACTGAAGTAGCTAAGTATGTAATACATAACAACGAAATGTGGACGAACATGTCCTCTTCTTTTTAATCTTTCACTTTTCACGTTCCCGTCCGTTTAGGAACTTTATTTTCTTATGTTCATTTTTCTTCTAGCGAAGATTTTAAACAATTAAAACAAACAAGTTTCTAATATTTCGTAAATTTCTACTTTTATTTCAAAGCACAGCATGCAATTTTAACCTTTCCCTTATTTTAACTTACAGTGGTTATATTATTATTAAAAATTATGTTATTATCGATGGCTATTTCATTATTAGAAACTAACAAGTAAAACACCATTCCGTACTGGGTAGACTAGGGATTCCCAAGCATATTCTTCTGCCGACCCCTTTTAAAAGAATAGCTTTCTTCATTAATCGCCTTATATTTTTCTCTATAACATACAGTGTACATCACAATTAAAATACAAATAATTGCGCACTAATAACTTAAAAATAACAAGTGCATTTGTAATATGAATAAACGTTTTAAAATTAGGGGTTTATTAGATTTGTGTTTTATTAATTTTGTGTCATTATGATTTATAGTTTTACAAATATAAACAAGTTTTTAGGGAAAATAATCAGATACCTTTACACAAAAGTTCAATTTTAATGAATGTCATAGCTGGTCTTGATGTATTGATGCAATTGCTTTTAATATTTGGCTCAAAATTGCTTAACTTAATTCTTAAATCACCTCGTTCAAAAACATGCAATTTGCTTCTTGTCTTCCGACTTCACTAAAGCCTGCTTCGGGTGACTTTTAAATTCCCAAACTTAGCGTACCCATGTGTTTGAATAAGACCTGAGCTTGAACATCTTCCTTCAATGCACTGAACTCTTCTTGCAGCATAATTTCAAGACCAACTGTATCACAGTTCAGCAGTTCTATGAACCATACTAGCACATTTAAATTTTCAATGCTTTGGAAGCAAACATTAAAAACCTTTTAAATTTTGTAAGTGACTTGTATATAAATATATACCATCCGAGGAAATTTTGCATTCTTCGATTTTTTTGGTTGTGTTATAGTACGTTCGTACGTTTTACTTTTTTATATTGCACTGATTTCATAAAATGTATATATATATTTAAAAATATTAATTTTTAAATCATATTGAGTCATTTTTGCATATTTTTTCTTTGTATTTATTTTATGATTTCTTCTTTATTACATAATATAACGTAAATATACATAAAGCTATAAATAATTAATTTTCAAAATATTTCTTTTCTGTAACTAATGGAGTCTCACGCACTGCCTTGAAGTAGTGGCGCACCCCCTCTTGGAGACCAATATATTCAGTGACTTGCCATTAAGACCAATAGGCTTTGCCAAAATAAGAGGTAAGCATTTTGCTATTTATTTACATGTATACATCGTAAATATAAACATAAATGTAAATAAAATGACATGGCATGTTCATATGGTCACATCACCTTGACTGCGCATGGCACTTATGTCGAATTCACAAACAATTATGTGTACAGAGTTACACAAATGCATGTTTACAAATGAAGGAAAAGTTGATTTATTAGCATATCTGTCTATTCTACATATCATAACATATATATTTATCAATTTTAAAAATGATTACAAGTTTTGGAGGTAATTTCATTTTTCAGTTAAGATAAATAATATTAAGATATTCAGGTAAGATAAAGTGATTATTTTTCAATAATATAAAAATAAAATTATGAGTTTAAAAATTAGCAACTATTATGCCACTCCCTTATTTTTTTTAAATTGCATATTACAATATTATATGGATGATGAAAAGTGTATTTTATTTAAAACATTTTGATAGTTGGAACATAAAAGAAAAACAGCAAATATATTATCAAGGGCATCGAAAAAAGTATACAAACTTTTACGCTTATACCAGTTAGTTATAAGGAAATTGAGCTTTAAAGTTTGTTATATTTTGGGATATTTTGACGTTTTAAAGGGACTTTAAGGTATTTATAATTTTTCCCACATTTTTACATGTTGCTAAAATCTATATACATAAACATTTATTATCTCTATATATTATAATCTATATACATACATAACATAAACATTTTACTAAAATCTGTATTTTTGTGGTCCTGTAACTTAGAAGTTTATAAAACAAATTCATAATCAAAATCACTGAATTATCAAAAAATAAATAAGATATGAATTATAAGTAAATGCCACTAAACTGTACAAATTGGTATTACCCAATCAACAATTAATGTTTTTCTTATGCGGAAGTGCCCCCTCTTTTCGATTTGTGTAGAACTGTCGTGGGTGGAGGTACCACCAAACCGTTGTCAACATACTCTGGAGTAAATAAAACACACCCACTTTGGAGGCAAAAGCTCTGCAGGGCTGCGTCAGATGTAGTGCATGGACGGCGTCTCTAAGATGGCTCGAATGGATCAGCTGTGATGTTTGTTTGCTTGTTGGGGGGTTGAGTCCGTATTTTATGGAAGAATGGTTACCAGAGCCTCATGGAGGATGGACTTCTACTCCCCCCCCAGTTTTGAGAGACAGCACTCTGGGGGGGAGGGGGGAGGTCCGAGCGAAACACACAAGAGAACTGTTCAACTGTGATACGAAACAATAAAGCTATTCCTGCTTGTGAAGTTAAAGAAACAAAAACTCGAATCATTACTTTATTCTATTAGTTTCTTAACATGAGTTGCCAACGATAATCACGTTATCAAATTTGATATGGACAGTAATATTTATACTGACTTGATCAGATTCAGAAAAAAAAATAATAATTCTGCTGAATATTAAAATATTTGTCTCTTTCTACATTTATTTAGTTAAATAAAAGCTATTTTACAGGACAAATATGCTGGAAAATATTGGTACAGAGAATGTCAGTGGTTGAAAAACATTAAAGCGTTTAAATACGTTATTTATAAAATCTAATTTTATGGTCAATCTTATTTCTTAATTTCTTTATTTTCATAATAGCTCTTTTTCGTGCTTGTTTTTCTCTGTATGTCGATGATTAATTTACGCTAAGTCACTATTACATGTATGAAATATTTAGCATGAATGCCGTTAAAATTACGAAACTTAAAGCAAAAAACTTAAGCATAATAATCTAGGCTCTAATAATTGGGGGCCAAGCAGCGGCCAAAAGGTAAAATCGCTAAAACTCATAGTTTGATATCGGTTAAATCCAGAAAATGAAGAAGTTAATGAAAGTTTTCGCAGTTTTCCCTATGCGCAACGTGGATACGAACCAGTTTCCCTCAGATAGTCTTCTATGCCGGATTTCTAACTCCAAACCTCCCGACTGCCAGACAGCCATGCTTCCAGTTACGCTGTGGTTCCAGGGCTTTCTAAGAATACCATTACTTAAAATTAATAGTCATTTTGAAGAACTTCTAGTTCCTTTTAAATTTCTTACTGTAGAAGCAGCATAAATTAAAAATAATTAAATTAAAAATTCCAAATAATCACTCAGTAATTACTTAATGACATTCTTTCCATTAGATTTAAGAAATTTTCCGTAGCAAACTATATGTCGATCCGTGTTCGATTTCAGGTGTACGGGCTGGCTGCATGTGCGTTTTTATGATGTACTCCTGTGCAACGGGGATAAGAGCCAGCTTCTCCTAGGAAGTTCTCAACGAAAGTTGTAGATACATTAGGTTATTTCGAAGCAGAAGACATAAAAAATCAGTAATGCCTTCGCCGAGACTCGAACCACGGACCTCTCGAATACGCACCGAGCGTGCTCAACACTAGCCCACAAAGGTATGCGAAGAAAGCGGAAAATATACCTTATAAATCATCCCTCTCATTAGGCAGATAGCTATCGTTTTCTTTGTCATATCAAATAAACCAAACCAATTAACCTAAAAAAAAAGTTAATTTTAATGATGTTGTAGCCCAGGGTTTCGACCTTAATTCAAGTAGTTACTTCTGTTCTAGAGAAACTAGTCATTTCTTTTTAGATTATAAATACAATATTAAATGAAACGCAAACTCAAATAATTCATAAATAGTTGTTTATGAACTAGAGGATGGCGAAATAAAACTAAAGTTGTGACGCGATGGCTCACGGGATGGTTTGGTTTTTAGGTATTCGATAGAAACTCAGTTCCAAACATTCGTGAATTTACACGAAAAGCGAAAACCGATTGGACTGCGATAAAGATCGATTATAAGTAGAGAAGGAGAGAGTTATTCTTAGCTCAAATTTAGAGATAAAGGGTGAAGCTGTTTATCTCGTTTAAGAAAAGAATTTGTCTTTGTTGAGAAAGAAAAGTATTTGTCCCTCAGTCTGTAAAATACTCGTTTGTTGTTGAAAAGTGAACATGTTTACTAGAAAAAAAACATCTTTTGAACTAAAATCAATTTCTAGCAAATGTAAAGGATAACATAGCTTTAGAAAAAAATGTTACAGGGTATCAACGGACAAGTTTTGAGTTAAAAAAGTATCTTTCGCAGAAACAAAAGTAAGAAGAACTGTCAGGACTGAATGTTCTTTGCATACCTTTAGCGAACATGGTCGTAATAGTGTTAAAGTCCTGATCTTGAACAGGGAGCTGAATGCAGCTATGTTCAGTGGAAGTGGTAGAATAACTGCACGCAAAGAGGGTTTAAAATTACCCTTTTATTAAACTACTATTTACAGCCCTTCCCAACTCGGAAGGGATAACAGAAAATATGACCGCACTTGGGTCTAAACTGAACAATCAAATAATTTAAAATAAAGTGAGTAGAAATTAAGTAGTCGTGCTCTCAGAGCTATAAATGCGAGGTTGGCCTCTATCCTAAACTATCAATGGTGCGTAGCAAGATTTAGCTAATACTAACGCACTTAGATTATTTCAATAAGTATTAGAGTAACAGCGCTAAGGCTTAGAATTTAAATACTAGCTGGTCAGGCGAACGTCGAACAGAGCCGCAGTGATCTGAGACTAAAAGCTCTCTCACACTGAGTTCCTTGCTAACTTTTTAAATACAAAACTTGGCTCCACTTCAAATTAGTATAAAGCTGAAACGCGCGCTCATTCTAACGGAAAGTTGAAATAAGGGCTCATAGGAAAGAGAAATTAACATAAAACTTTGTTAGTTTAAACTAAAACCTTACAGATATATTGATGAAGTATTTGAGTAGAAACATTAAAATTTTAATTTCAGTTGCACCTTCAGCAACAGGCTCTGTAATACTTGAAATGTACCATTTTCATAATAAAATCTGAAAGCTATTTGTTTGAGAAATAAAGGCAATTATAAAACACATTATAAAACTGATAAATGGGTTTCAACTGCGTTTCTATCAAAACTCAGAGAAATTCTCTTCAGTTATATTCAAAGGCATTCCTTAACATAATTACCTAAAAGTGGAAAGCTAGGCCCCCATATAGGCATTACTCGTAACGAGATTCAGGATTCTCTTGGAAAGGCTGGTGCCTTAGAGACTTCCCAATCAGTTGCACTAATAATGGGGTTTTGTCCGAGCGTAAGCATTAAGGTAATGACCTCGAGAATGTCCCTCCACTAAATGACTGGTATCCGAGATAATGGTGTAGCCCTACATTTTGGAGACCATAGAAGCCAGCAGACTTGCATATCACGTTTTGCCAGTGGTCACTTGAGGAGTCTGTCTTAGGAACAAGGGAAGAAAGTTTTTAAGAGTTGTACCAAATGTAGAGCTGCGCAGGCACCACTTGATCATATTTATTCTGTCTTGAGTACCGTCGGCGAAGTTCGTTTTCAGAACTACTTCTTTTTAGAGTTTCTGGAGGTATCTGGACTCAGGGATTTGGTCTAACCGGACTACATCAGCTTGGGGATTCGAAATAACAAGAACACCTAAACTTGAAGATGATAATGCTTTTATGAAAAAAAAAGAGCCCGATATATATAGGTGTTCAATTTGCAAATCCTTGGTGTACATTAGTAATTAAAAGTTTAAATTAAATTAAAATAATTTAAAATTAATTTTAGTTTGGATTAGTATCTTAAATCGGGTATTTTAGAAAGAAACTAAGTGTTTTAAGATTTTTTAGGCGAGATATAAGAACCTTTCTGTGTTTTAGCATATATACATGTTTCAAAACAGAGTGCAAGACTAAATATTGCCTGAACGTTTGGTTGTAAATTCATGTTTCCGGTCTAAGAAATGAATCAAATAAGATAGACATTTAGATTACAAAAGTTTTAGTTTTGTGGCACCCTCAGCAGAAATAAACAGAATTAAAATTTTCAGAGTAATCCTTTGGAATAGGAATTTCAGTTACTAAGTTGTTACTTGTCCTGCTAAAAATCTTAAAGAATCAAGGTGGGTTAGCTTCGCAATATGCACATTTTTAAGCTGAAAAAATTATCGAAAAACTGAATGACTTATTTCAATTTCAAACGAAAAAATTCCGCCCTTCCCCCAAAACAATAGGCATTGTGTAAAACATTAAGTTTCTAATATACAAAATGCCAAATTTTAATACTTTTATAAATGAAATATTGAAATATTGCTTCTGCATAAATGCTTATCTGATGTTAAGTTATTTTATAAATGTGCATTACAAAGCTTAGCACGAATAGCGATGCTTGTGTTATTCACTCCCTCCTTTCTGGATGCCTTCGTGGTGTAACGGTTAGCACACTCGGCACGTTTTCGTTGCGTCCAGGTTCGTGTTTCGGCGAGGGTATTGCACATTTTTCTCATATCCTGTTTCAAAATAACATAATTTCTCTACAGTGGCGTCCAAACTTAAAAGACGGTGGATGATGCTTGTTCACCACCAGGATTTGGCGATTGCGTCCTTTAATTCCAGTCATCCTTTACAAGGGGGAGTATATAATGTATTTTCTCCCTACTTTCTGCATGCCTTCGTGGTATAACAGCTAACACACTCGGCGCGTTTTCGAGGGGTCCAGCTTCGAGTTCCGGAGATGGCATTGCTCATTTTTCATGTGTCCTATTTCAAAATATCCTAATGCCTCTATAGTGTATGGTCCAAATATTTTACTCGGATAATAATACTCGTAGAATAATGCTCAGATAATTTCGATCCTACGAGGATAGAATTTTTTTCTTTTTGTTTAACTAATGGAAATTGGAAAGCACATTTTTTCTCCAATAACTTTTCTCTGCGAGATCTGAATAAAATTTTGAGTATCGTATATTCCCACTAAATAGGCCATGTGAGTGAAACTGTAGTACTGTGCAGGCCTCGCCACTTTTCTTTAATATATAAGAAAGGCAAGTTTTGGAATTTGTAGCACTGAGATAGAATATCTATTCCATGGTACTTTTATTACATAGTATTCCATGTTACTTAAATAGTTTTTAAGTTCAACGTATCGAGCAAACTAAGCGATAAACTTCCACTTTGACCATTCATCTGTTCAAAACTCTAGACCTGAAAGCTTGTGACTTTGATTATGGGATACCTGAAGTTACGGGTGCAAAGAGGTCGTCATCAATCAACATCACTGGCCTTCTGAAAAAACGTCATGTGACGGAAGGTAGCAAATATCCGTAAAGAAATACTATTTCTGCTATCTATACGTCTTCGCATGTTTTCATGCGTATTCGGAAACAATGGCTGTGACATTCAACATTCATTATAAGGTATTTCCGTATGCTTTTTATAGATTAAAAATCTTCTGAGTACAAAATTTACAAAACAAAACTCGTTAAAAGACAAACATTTTAAATGTTTAATTTTCTTTGCCTAAAATCCAAAGTCTAAATATGAATCCGAAAAGTAATGGTAATCAATTTTATACCGCGAACAGTTAATATCTCATGTCACCAAAAGACTAGTAATGCTTTTAATTACGTGGTGGGATAAAATAACATGCTACGAAATAACAATCTTAAAAGTAATGTAGGTGCATTACCATCATGTGATATCATTTTTCACTTTTTTGTTAACCATGTTGTGATTCGCCTCTAAAAGACCATACCCACGGCACTTTTCAGGAAGCTAATGTAAATGGTTAACTGAAACATTTCAACTGCACTCAAATAACGCCTTACAGTTAAATAGCTAAGTGAGGAGAGCATAATTTTTCATTTTTTCTTCATCCTTTACCTTTAAAATACCGCCACGTTTATAAAAGCTTAAATCTTGCCCGAGAGGAGCAATTAAGAAAGTGTTGGTGCTTTTTCTTCATTTTCATGTGTAAAACAAAATAATAACAAGCAGGAGTGAAAGATTTCACTCCTTGTTGTCAACGTTTATTCTTACTTTACAGTTAAACCTAAAAGCATTCTAAAAATAAAAGACGTTGTAATTAACATCTATTATCACACCTAGCAATTTGTTCCTTCTTTCTTCGGTCTATTATTTCCTAAACAAATTGGGTCTAAAAATATAACAACTTTCCTTTTTTCTCCAAATTGTTTTCATTTCATATTTTGCTACTGTTTTATTTTGTGAATTCTCAAAAAACGTTTTAACAGGTTTCTAATATATATTTAAAATTTAAAAAGTACGAATACTTTAGAGTAAACGCATATGTTTTCGTTGCAAGATTTATCCTAAGTTTATTAACAGTTATTCTAAGTTTTGTATCTTTCCTATCTTACTCTAATTTCAGCTTACAATTTCCTGCCAGAATGTAATTTCAGAAACGCAGTTAATGCAAATGAGAGGGAGTACTATTTAAGTTGTGACTTCACCGACTTTGAGAGAGAGAGTCTGATTCCCTGACTAGCGCGCGTTTGCCTTTTGGCTACGTCTCTCTTAGCTATTGCTACGCTCGGCCATACCTTAGGCAAAGAACCTCTATGTAAAGAAGGAAAGGCTCTATAGACGTAATGTAAACCATTTTGTCTGCAACGCCGCTACAAAGAAAAGGGAACATTCGCCAAGGGATTTGGGGACGGAATCTGTTGGCGAGAATTTCCCCTTTGTGATGTGCCGGTTCTTTGGTACCTAGCTGACATTGTAAATACACTGGAAAATAAAGGGTTGTAAACCCTCTTTAAGTCTTACGTGTTCTGTTCACACACTTAAGCGATTATTCGCTTGTTAGTGTTCGTGGGGTTCTAAGTTAGAACAGTAGGATTAAATAGTAAAACCCCACATCGTAAAGAGTTTTGCAGATGATGTTTATACGCGTTGGCAAGCACAAAGAATGCGTTTAATTTGACGTTAATTTCCTTCGCAGGTCTAAGTTTTCAGTTTTAATTAAATTATACAGTTTTACGTATAATATGCATATATCAAGAAATTAGAAAAGTAGTCAGAGGCGCATTTATCTATAATTTTATTTCTCACTCTAATTAATTAATATTTAAATCTGAGTAATATTCGAAGCGTGTAGTAATATATTTAGCTGACTTCGTTTACTATTTTATAACAGTAATGTAAATTTTGGTTATATTTGTAGGAATTAATCATTAAGAATTAGTCATTTGATCAGGCTCATAGGTGTGGTCGCAAATTGCGCCGCCCAATGGGGTGTTTAAAATATTCAAGTTAAAGTTATTTAAAACGCTTATATTATTTATTCTCCACTTTTCTCTTCTGTTCTCGGTTCTTCCGTCTTAATAAGCTAAATATGAAATTTTTTTCAGAATTTTTCATTGAAAAAACACAGTATTGAAGCGCATATTTAGAAGAGTTTCATAAAAATTGAATTCAGTATTGTTTTGACGATAAATGATATTTCGAGGTGATCTGAAGTAGATATCCGAATTTCCATATGTTTTGCATTTCATTTTTCACCAGGAGAAACAATTTAGATTACATACGAGCAGCTGATTATCATAGGACTTAAAAAGGCTAGTTTGCCTAATAGATTAATCATGAAATATGCATTTCTACTTCTCCGACACTCGTTGCTAGTAGCAATTTCCCCTTTGTGTTTGGCCATACTGCGTAGTCTGCTTCATGCCGCATACATATTGTGTAGTCTAACAACTTTGGTAGTTCTCCGTATCACTCTCACGGTAGCCCACCGTAAGAAAGCGTGAATATAGCATTCTGCATTTAGTCTTTACAACAATCCATTGCCATTTTTAAGTAATATTGTTCCTGGCCACATTCTATGTGAGCTACCTTTGTAATGTCGATACACTCCACAGCTAGCCTAATTGACCAAATCTCTCCGTAATAATAATCTTTGAACATGATGGGATAAGCTTACAGCCATTCCAAAGAATTGGCCAGCTAGTTGACCTACGTCTGACATGTTCACAATTCGTCAACTGAATATGGCTATACCCCGTTTATATCCAAGTAAGAAATGCACCTACAGCATATTGCTTTTTTGTAGTTTTGTAACAGTTTCTTCCAAGTAAAATCTTCATTCATCTGGGATAGTAATGCTATATTTTCATTTTTAAGACATTCATTTTCTTTCAAGAATGATGAACACAATACATACGAATTTTTGTCATTCTCGGGAAAAGCTTTCCATTTTTTACATGGAGTCTGTAGGTAGAGACAGAAAAAAAAATAAAATTGTAAGAAGTTTGACTTCTGTATGACAAAAACTGACCAGGATATTTAATTTCAAAATTTGCAACATTGATGTAGTTTTCAACATAACTTGAGGGATCAGTTAATTAAGTTAGAATAATTCAAGGAAATGAATTTAAACAAAGTCCAGCAAAAATGTGTATAATTTAGTAGACAGTACGAGGAAGTCATGGGGTGTCTACATCAGATTTTGTTTTCTGGAGCGTGTGTGTGTACAGAGAGATAATTTAAAGATTTGAATTGAACTTGCAGAAAAGCGTGAAGTTTTCTTGATAATTTTTGCATCCAATACCTACGTTATAAAAAGTGCTGTAGTACGCAAACTCTTTTTTTATGCCAGGCCCTAACCACAGCCACTACTGAGACCAGAAGCGATGGTCATTTTATAAGGTATATCTCCCACATTCTTAGCGTGCCTTCGTGGTGTAATGGTCAGCAGACTGAGTCGGTATTTCAGAGGTCCGTGGTTCGATCCCCGGCGAAGGCATTGCATATTTTTCACCTCTCTTGTTCCAAAAAATACCTAATGTCTCTATAGTGGCGCCCGAACTAAAAGGGTTGTGGATGATGACTCTCCACACCCAGGATTTGGCGACTAGGTTCCCTAAAACCTTAGTTGCCCTTTAAAAAGAGGAGTATATTAGGTATATCTCCCACATTCTTAGCGTGCCTTCGTGGTGTAATGGTCAGCACACTAAGCCGGTATTTCAGAGGTCTGTGGTTCGATCCCCGGCGAAAGGATTGCATATTTTTCATCTCTCTTGTTCCAAAAAATACCTACTATCTCTATAATTTTATTATGGAAGCATCTCATAGGCGGCCACCGTTGGTTCCTCTGAAGGTACGAACAATTTAAATCCACGCCTTCTCCGGGATTGCAAAGCGGACCCTTATGTACGACAGTCAAAGTCACTAAGCACTTTCCTGTCGAAGCGGCTAGTACTTAAATCTTGTATGCTTGCATATTATAGTATTTTCTAAACAACTGTAGTAAATAGAATATTATAACTATAATAAAATACTAAGGGGAATACTGTAGAAATAAAGTTATTATAGAAAATACTATGGTATGCAAACCTTGTACTATGTACTAATAAAAGTTGCTCTAAATAAACATAAAATGTAAATAGATAATGAATATATATCTTTGATCAAGTCAGCAATAGTAATGATTGCACTCATGCAAATTAATATAACAGAAGTAATTTTGTTTTGTACGTTTGAATTAAAGAAATATTCTTTGAAATCTAGGTATCAAACAAAATTCACGGGCAGCAAAATATAGCAAAACTTGTTTTTATTTTTCTTCTAATATATTATAAGAACGTTATTTTCATTCTTGAGGAATATGATATTATGAAAACGAAGTTTAACTGAAACCTTTGTCTGACAAGCATGAATAATAAAAATTATTTTCTGAAGTATTCTTCATTAAATTAATGTTGATATCTTTCAGTTTTCAATATTTATGAAATCTTCTGCAATACAAAAGAATATCCTAAAAATAAAAGCAGCTAAAAAGAATCCTGGTTCATAAGAAGGACATTGAGAATGTAATAAACAGGTTCCGTTTGATTTTTTTTAAATTTATTTATTTATTTTGTGAGGTTTTACTCATTTAACTCCAAAGTTCTGTCTTAGAACCCACAAACACTAACAAGCAATAATCGCTTTAAGTGTGTGAACAAAACATGTAAGACTTAAGAAGGGTTAACTACCCTTTATGTTTCAGAATAAATACAATTAACTTCTACTTGGAGTACACACAAAGCCTCCACTTCAGCTTGAACTTAAATAACTATGAAATTAAACTAAATTAGCTAAACTAAAGCTATCTGAAGGGTATAGCCGAAGCTATCAGAAATCTAAGTAGTTGGCCCCTAAATATCAATTTAATCGGCTAAACCAAGCAAAGGCCTAGAGTATGGCCGAGCGTAGTAGGTCAGAGAGAACGTAGTCAAAAGGCAAAAGCGCTAGTCAGGAAATCATACTCTCTCTGTAGAAGTCTGTGAAACATCGACTTAAATAGTACTACTCATTTGCATTCACTGCGTTTCTGAAATTATATTCTGACAGGAAATTAAGCTGAAATTAGAGTAAATAGGCAAGAATCGTAACTTAAAATAACTGTTAATAAACTTAGGATAAACCTTACAATTTATTTGAATAACTTTAAAAAATGAACTAATAATGCGATTCGGTCTTGCCTTGAAAATACGTTTCCGCCATGTTCATTTCTTTATTTCACGCATCTGTCTTCAGATTTAAAAAAAAAACGTTTTTAACTGTGAAATATTGATTAAGGATGAATAATAGATTTCAAATTGCGCAGTTGAAAGTTTCACAGTAATTTAAAATATCTCAGTGTTTTTCAATGTCACTATTTCAAAGTTTACATACAGAGAATTCGCTGCAATGTACAATGACAGTTATCTAAACAACTACTAATAAACAACTGAGCTGAGATGTTTCTCTACGGCTTTTATAGCTTTTTAAATCGGACGCGCGAGAGAGTTCTAGCAATTTCTGGAAAGCAAAAGCAGTAGAATTACGGTTATGGGTAACATAGTAGTCAATTACATTTATTCAAATTAAATGTCTATTACGGAGATAAACGTTTATTCAATGTTAAATGCACGTACTCTTGTATTTTTACTTTTCCGACGTAGTTTTCTCTACATGCGATGCATTGCAATAGGAAGTAAAACAATTTTAGTTATAATTCTATTAAAATATCTCACTAAATACAAAATTCGTAACAATATTAATTAACTTGTGTGATCTCTTTATACCAAAGGGGAATCCACTTTAATATTAGTAATCTTGCACTGTAATAATCCAACATGAAATTGAAATTGCTTTAAAACTACCTATTTTTAAAGTTATTGCATTGATAATGTTAGTCTCAAGTTCAAAAGAAATATCGTTTATGTATTTTATGAATTTGTCTGGGATATTTATGTGTTTTACGATTTTCTGTATGATAATTTCGAGCTTTATGAGATTTATTTCTGCATGCCATTTACTTATTTTTAAAGCTTTTTTTCTATTTAAAAGATTAAAGATGTGAAATTTATTTAAATTTAACTAATATTTAAAATTTATACTTATCCTTTCCTTCATAACTCGTTTCGCTATGTGTTAGCTCGCTCCAGAGATTTATGCATCCTACAGCAGCCAAAAAGTCTCTGATTATTGGTAGTTCAAACTGGATAGGAATTCTTGCCAAAAAGCTGGCTGCATCGGATATTTCGTGGTTTTCCCCATGTGTAAGGTAGATATGAGTCAGTGTCCCTTAAAAGTCCTCCACGAAGATATACCTCCCCATAGGCAGATAGCCATAGACTTGTTTTATTTTATTCAAGTAAGCCAGACTAATGAGAGATTTGAATGAGATTAAATTGAGAGAAGGAATCTTTACTGGAATGACTTGTAGAACAGACTTGGATTTTGAAGGAAGCCACAGATTCAGGAATTGTTGCGACCACTGACATTTGGTTTGACTTGGTACGTGCTGAAAATTAGTTGAGCTTTAATTTTTCGATCAAGTTATTGTTGTTAAGGCAGAATCACTAGTTTGAAATTTATTGTAAAGTTCCAACCAACAGCTAGAGGTAAGGCTTATTATCAAGCCAGACACCCTTAATAGTTCTCTGTATTATTATTATTATTAAGAAACCGATTATGATGAAGCTACAAACTCTTGATAGTCCTCTGCATTATCCTCACAGTTGCGTAGTATGTTGAACACATTCTCCAGCCAGATTTGTTACCTTTCTTATCATAGAATACACAGAACCATGTTACAAGATAATCCCCGGTAGCATATGGAAACTCCGTCCTTGTTGATTGGATATACTTTCCAATGGTATTGTTGCTTCTATGCTCGAGAACGTCTTGGCGTAATGATGATTAGGCAGGATTTCTATGGTGTCATTTTCGTTTGTTTCCTTTCAATGAAGAGACGAAAAACAATTATAGGCAGCTTTCTGCAGATGGCCTTTCTGTTTCCCAGAATAATACAGTTAGATCTACAGTTATCAAAAACTATCTTAAGTCCTTAGTTGATGTAAATAATTGGGTTCATGAGTTCAGGAAAGAAACCAAAACACACCTGGTTGCAATGCGATATCGACGCAACTGTAAAGCGATTGTCTGCTCTTAAAATATAATTTTATTTCATTCTGTTCCTTTCGCACTGTAAGAAATATTTTCTTTATAACTAAATGTGCTATTTCCATGTTAACAGCAGTCCTTTTTAAAAATACATAAATTATTTTACGCTTTAATGTAGAGATAAAACAGATAATGCTCATTTTGTTATTTTTTAATACCTTATTTGCGAAACCTAATTTGTCTCGTGTTTTCGGATGCAAATGCATCTAAAGATAATAGATATAAAATGGACATGAAATAACGAATTAATAATGATCGCATGAAAACATGAAAAGTTTTAAATCAAGAATTCATTTATTGGTAACTCCCATTATTCTCAACATTACACTTTTACGCAATTAGCATACTTTAAAAAATTATAATTATTCCCCTTTAAAAAACTCTGCATCTTTTATATTAAATTTACCACGCTACAGTGTTGTAAGAAATGTAATCCCATGGTAAAACATACACAACGCATTTCATTAATTATAATACTCTTTTCGGTACTGCTATCAAAATGTAAACAAACAGTATTACCAAGGCTTTCCTAAGCACAGACGAAATGATGTCATCCAACGACATAACCAATCCTAAGGGCGAATTTTGTTCTCTGCGCGCGGCGCGGTGCGGAATGCTTATATGTTGCTCGGTCACACACAATGCAGATCTCGCAAGTCAGTCAGTTTCTACATTTTTTAGCATGAGGATTCTATAAGTGAAATGGCTATGTCTAAAACCGTGCCGGATAGTGACGTAGCTAGGGTGGGGCAAGGGGGGACATCTGTCCCCGGGCTCAGCATCCAGGCGGCGCCAAATTGATGCTACGAAATTTTTTAATGAAATGTTTTCCATTCTTGGCACACAGAAAGTAGCGCAAAATCTTCAGTTGTCCCCGAGCGTTGGAAAGCCTAGCTACGCCACTGATGCCGGATAGTCTCTTGCATACGAAGGTGGCCCTATGTTTATCCCAAGATGTCAAGAAACTGCCAGTAAGTTTATGTATTTTTGGGCGTCAGGGTTCTGTAAGTGAAATGGCTATGTCTAAAATCATGCCAGATAGTCTCTTGCATCCAAAATATAAAAGGAACTAAAACAACTTTAGATAGCCCAATGCTTTTCCCAGGATGTCAAGAAACTGACAGTAAGTTTATGCATTTTTGGGCGTGAGGATTCTGTAAGTGAAATGGCTTTGTCTAAAACCATGCCGGATAGTGTCTTGCATCCGAAATATAAAAGGAACTAAAACAGCATACTGATATTTTCCACTTTTAATTGTTGTTTAATTCCCTTGCTAATTATATATAATATATATTGAGTATAATTTATTATTTTCTTTATTATTTGTGAAAAATATACAAAACAATTTCCATCACATTCTGCTAATTTATTTCGGAAACAATTATTTTTTAGGAAGACTCAGAAGTGATTTAATAAATAAATGAAGCAGTCCTCAGTCAAGCGATATAATAATATTTAACAGTCTTTCAAAAGCAAATGTGAAAAGCACGATACATAGTCCAAAATAAGATAAAAGGATTTGCTAAGGAAACCTCTTCATTGCGTACTAATTATGTAATTAACAGTTGCTTCTGTTTCTAATGTAATTGTGCTATCAGAAATGCTGACAGAAACAATTGTTAAAAGTGGAAATACAAGTCTTTTTTCTCTACAAAACTAAGCAGTTCTGGCTTCTTCAAAGCAGCAGTATTTTTGTGTCATGTGTGCAATCTAAGCAGTTATGTTTTCATTCCTTATTCAAAACTTTTAATTTATGTGTTTCCTCTGATTTTGAAATTTTTCGTCATTCTTTTCTTTATCCATGCAGCTGCTAACTGTGATATATAAACTAATCCAATTAAACATATTTCGCAGACTAATCTAGTTAAAGATAACTTACAGACTAATCCAGTTATTGAGAAACTAAATGCATTTTCAGAGCCTTTAAATGGTATTTTATTTGGGCGTTAAGATTCGATCCCCTCTTCATATTATCAGGTTCGAAATTTTGCTTATGGAAATTTCTCATGTTTACTGTTAGATGAGCTACTTATTAATTTCATGATAAACAATAACATTAATTTCAACTTCAAGAAAAATATCTTACTATTCTATTATCTAGCTATTATTATGGTACTTTTAAGCTATTGAAAAAATAACATTTTCTCTCTCTTTAAACAAAGATGAATCTTAATATTACTTTTTACTATTATCTGTTTTGCGCGCTCAAAGACTTTCCTCAAAATTTTTATTTGCTAATGATCTCTATTATTTGAAATCAGTTACAACTGACTGAAGATTTTCTCTCTTGATCATTCACAAGGCGTTTGAAAAATGTTGATCGGGCTATCAAAGAAGAAACGCTGTCATGCTTCCATTTCATCCTCCTGCCAGTTACAAAATTACACGAATTCTCCAGAAATCCAGTTTTCAAGCCTATAAAAATATCCATGTTTCGATTTTTAAAGATTCCATTTCTGACTTTATTTCTTGGGGAATTTATGGCATATCTTTTCAGTGTAGTTTTACATATGTAGTCAAATTAAAAGGACAGCAAAGTTTTGCGTCATGGAACGCGAACCTCATATCCGAACAATTCTTCGATACCTAACCATAGTTGGAAATTTAATCAGATTTTAACTTTTGGTCTGCGAAAATTATCCAACATATTTTTTCCATTGCTGAGTTGGATTTTCTTGAAGCTTTTCACAAATATTTACCTTGTTCAGACTTTAATTTCAATTCAGTTCTTCTTAAAACTTTTTAAATTCTTTTATCTTAATTTTTTAACTTTTGTTACTGTTTCTGCTGACAGATGGAGCTATCACAGATGGCGCTTTACTCCTTTTGAGTTTTTCCTTCTTTTGCAGATTTCTTTGTTTCTGATGAAGCGGGACCTGTTTGCCCTTGAAATAGATAATGTCTTGACTAAATCTACGCCAAACACAAGGTTATTGCTTCGCCTAATTTTATATTTATGTTCGTCAGATATCGTATTTTTTATGAACTTGTGAGGATTTAGTTATTTATCAGTAAATTTTATTTTGAAGCAACCTTTCCTATTGCTCTTGTTTTCAACCCACGCTTTCTTTCCAGAATGAAATTTCAGTTTCGCGTGTCATGGAAAGTAGGATAGTCATAGAAAGTAGCGTCATGGAAAGTAGCGTATCATGGAAAGTAGGGTTCGCGTGTCATGGAAAGCTACTATTTAAGCTGGTGTCTGAGTTACTTCAATCAGAGCGTATTCTGCCTTTCGGTCATGTTGTTTCGCTGATATTTAATCTTGTTATATTAATTACCGGTTTGTCTACGTCGATGGTAGGGCTAAGAGTCAGTTCGTGTTAATTACCTCTGTGCAGCTTCGGCTGATTATTTAATTTAGTTTTAAGTTTATATTTCCATTTTGAGTTACAGCCAAAAGTGTTGGTTAAATATATAGGCAGCAGGAGTGCCGGCTGTAAATTGTTTCTTGAGTTGAACAAAAGGGTTCACCCTTTTCACGTGTTAATCATACAGTTAAACTTAACGAATAGTAGTTTCACAGTTTAAGTAAAGGTCTAGCCAACAAATTAACTTTAATTTAGCTAGAATCTTACAAACTGAATAACTTCTCTTGTAATTAGTTTTATAGATAACAATATCTTCATGCATATTAAAGTAAATAAAACATATTTCATGAAACGTTTTCTTAATTTTAGTGTACGTCAAGAAATTCTCTTCGTTATACTTCGATTGCAGTAAGCACATTTTAAAGTGTGTATGAGGATCAATTTAATGATTGCTTCTTACTCTTCACTGTAAATTAATGTAATTTTTAAGAAGACTTTTGGAATTCCTTATTAGGTTAGATGAATAAATTTGTTAGTGAAGGGACAGTAATTTAGAATTTCTAAAGTTTGTTTTGTATTTCTTGAGGTGCTTAACTATCACTTTATTATTAATTGATAGTAATTATTGCATACAGTTCCTAACTCATATATTAATCTGAAAAAAAAATTTTATGTGTAATTTCTTCAAGCTAGTAATTTACTTTTTTTAATTATTGTTTTTCGTGATTCTTCATTATTTCACCTCAGTCTTTCAATATTTAACTTATTAGAGTGTTTATTTGTAATAAAATTTTTTACAAAGTTCTGTTATTAAAACATAAAATAAAGTTGCATATTGAAAACACATAGAAAATTCCTTAAAGGACTTCATTAATATGAGAGAAAAAGAGATATTATTTATAAGAAAGGTTTCTATTTTCACTGTGTTAGTATAATATACAATGAATGACACTTTTATAGTAAATTTATCAATACTAAAAAGTGTGAAAAGCTGTACAATATTTGGTTTTAACACTGAAGCTCTTGAATCAAGAGAAATGGTCATAGGTCCCTTGAAATGATTTTCATTAATTACCTTAAACTGGCATTACGTAATTTGTATGCAGATTTAATCAATCGGAATGGAAAAAGCTTATTATACTAGTCGACAAATTTAAACATATGGTCTGCTTCTGCGAAAGGAAAAAAGTCATAAATTGATGCACCTGACCACGAAAATGACAGTAAAAAGTTGGTAACACGTAACATTTTTGTATGAGAGGTATGAGATGGTTTCTTAGACAAGACAAATTCTAATTTTGTTAATATATAACTTCAGTTACGTGCCTAATGTACTTACCTAAGAATGAAATCTGGTCACGTAATACTTATATTTAACACCAAAATTAACACAGTACACAATAAATTGATGTCTCTTGAGGAAGCCTGCAACTCTAATAGCACTAGTTCCTATGATGAGTCAAGATTCAGTACCTGCAAAGAGCGGTACCGCGTATGGGGCAACCGACGCGTCAAGCTGTGATTTTGTCCGAGAGTGTGACGTGAAGTGTTCTACGAGACATTAAATCTTCGACAGCTAAATATCAACGGAACGCAAAGAAAAAAGTTTGATTCTATTAGAAAATAATGACATTCATATTGCTTGTCTTCAGAAGACTAAGCTAAATAAAAATATTCAATGCAATGTTATGAACTATACTATCCTACAAAAAGATATGACCAACAGAATTGAAGGAGGACTTGCTTTCTTTATTAGAAACAATATTGTCAAATACAGAGAGATCAAAATTGTTCAGGGGAAAAGCATAGAAATTCAGGCCTTCAAAATCCTCTTGGCAGGACATTCCTTCCTCCTGATTAACTTCTACCACGAAGACAATTTAAGTATCGATACAGAAATTCACTGTAATATACCTCACTGCCATTCTGACTTCATTGTTATGCTGGGCAATTTTAATGCTAAACATCCAACTTGGGCTCGCACTCTCTGGATGAGAAGGGAAAGCAGATGGAGGATCTGTTAATGGACCTAAATTTAGCTACCCTAACCAATGGAACAAATATTTATCCTTAAAAAATAACAGGTACACAGTCAGATTTTTATCTCATCGCAAAGAGTTATCATATATTTAACAGTTTTACACGGAAGATTATTGATAATACAATGAGCGATCATCCACCAATTGTTACGAAGCTCAGTTTTAATATTGAAATCTCTGCACAGGAATAAAGACCTTAGAACTTTAGAGAGGCTGACTGGTAGGTTTCATCAAATATCTCGAAAGTCTCTGCCACAGTATTGATTTCCCAGCAGACACACTTGAGAAACAGCTGAAGAGATTCACACATAACATCAACATTGTAGCTAAGAAATTCATTCCAAGAGGAAAAAGGAAACAAAATTTGATTTCCTATTGGAAAGAAAAGAATATGGACTCCTTAATTAAAGACAGAAACTTGCTGAATGATCAACTTATAGTAAATAGGAAACAGAACACTGCTATCAGAAACATCAAACAGAATGGAAGAAATTTTGTTGCCAACAAACAACAAAAATGGGACGAGCTATTTAAGGCTAGATACTAATGAAAAAGGAGTCAATGAACTTGCCATGCACTTCTGTAGTGTTGGTGAAATTGACTATCAGAAAGATGATAAGCTCTGCAAAAAATTGCCCCTGGAGACAAGAGGGTACCGCCATGATGACCTGTTTTTAAAGGAAATCGCTCTAGAAGAATTAGATACTGGTATCGACATTTTTAAAGAAAATAAATCTCCTGGAAATGATCTTATTTTTAGAAAAATGGTTATAAATCTGGGTGAAAAAGCAAGACAATGCCTTTTGACCATCTTTAACCCATCATGGAAATCTCACAATCTGCCTAAGACAAGGAAAATTTCTATCATTGTACCTTTATTCAAACCAAATAAATTAGTGACATAATGCAAGAACTACAATCCTATCGCCCTAATAGGCATCTTTTGTGAGAGATGATGGAACGAATTATCCAGTCCAGAATCATGAAGGTCCTCATAAAAAACAAGAAAATATATTTTTATCAACCTACAGAAAAAACATTCCACTGAATACCAGTTATTCTATCTCTGTCAATCTATCACCGATGGTTTTCAAGAAAAACTACCGAAAAAGATCATTGCTGTTTTTCTTGATATGTATTCTGCATTTGATAGAGTGTGGATACAGAAACTCATAACATTTATGCATCATTACACTATTGGAATAAATGTCCTTATCTGGATAAATGATTTATTGAGGGACAGAAAAATTAAAGCACGCTATAATGAATGTTTATTCAATAGCAAGAAGACCTTGTAGGTGTTCCGCAGAGCTCTGTCTTGAGCCCCTTCTTTTCCTGGTATATGTAAATGACATTCATCCTAACCTTGATAATAACTAAAGTGGCCTGCCAAGCAGATGTTAATGTGATTTGGCACTCCAGCAGAGGTATTCATGAATTTAGAACAGTGCTCCAGAAATCCTTAAATGGGATCGTAAGGTATTTGCAGAGCTTAAAACTCCTGACTACTGTCTATGTCTTTTCAACAGATGGGAAGCATACAGATCTAATGAATCCAAAATTGTACACTAAAGTGAAGACAGCATACCCAAAATATTTGGGAATTACCCTAGATACAGAATTGAGATCACTGAGATTTTCCAAACCTGTGCCGAAACAGCTTTAAAAAGACTAAGAATCATTAAACGTCTTTGGGATAAAGTGGGGATCTTTTCCCGGAACACGTAGAACAACGTACATCTTACTAGTTAGACCAATCATGGAGTATGCTTCTTCCATTTTGGCTCATGCTTCCAGGACTGTCTTAAAAGTAGTAGGAAATGAAATGTACCATAAAAACCTGTTCTTACTATTTTGGAAGAAAGTATAAATTCTGTGATTTGTTTTCCTTATATTATATGTAAATATTAACTCAGTATTTCATCAAAGTATCAGATCTTGAAATCTTTTATACAGTTCTGTAATACAGTCTAATTACTCAATAATGCTAATGATATAAACAACAAACGAGGTTACACTTATATAAATGCCCACGAAATTGAAAAGAATGTACGAAGGTAAAGGGAATATACTAAAATACGAGTTTATTCAAAGAAGTCACAGAGGTGATGACTTACGAACAGAAAAGGTTAGCAATAATGAAAGGAGATAGGCCTTTTTTACAGACTCCTTAGTATCTTACTCGATCGCCTAAAAAGTGCTTGAATTCATTGTGCTATGCTGCGGCTCATATTCAGTTACGGCTATTGAATATTCGATCAAAAATATGACAGAAATAGGATCATTTCGCGAATCGGCGACAGAAATAAAGTATCAGAATTTAAGTGCCGTTTTCATGCGTGAAGTATGTGTTCTGCGGGATTAAAACCGGTGACATTGGTTGGAAAGGAAAACGTTCAATAACAGTATAGCCCTTTAATACTGGTGTATTCATTGGCATAGTAATTCAGTAAATAGAAGCTATAATATTTAGGTCCATGTACTTTAGTGGCATATTTATCTATAATATGCTCTCGATACATACTATAGCCTTCGCGTTGCAGGGGAAACGTATAAGACAATAGAGTGACTGGAGTTATATCTTGTAACAGATATCTATTTCATGTCATTTGTCTAAAAGGAATCCATAGATATAACTGTTAAACAGGTGTCTAATTTATTGACAAGTTTTGAGCTAGGGCTCTTTCTAAAACCGAAAATCATTGAAATGGTAACCCCTTCATGTTTTAGCTTTTAAATCTAAACTAGCTGACCAAAAACGTAAATAACACATTCTAATTAGTTGCGAAGCTTGTGGAGTCTAGTAACGTATTTTATATGTAAAATGCTTGAAAGCCCAAATTTGAATTTGCAAAATATTGTTTAACAACTCGAAAGAGATGATTATGCATCAAAGATATGTATTCTGATTATAAATGAAAAGGGTGAGCAAAGACAGAACATCTGTACTTCTTTCTTGTGTATTTCTGGAGGTTTTCCAACATTATTTTCTTGTGAAAAATGTGAAATTCCCCACAAAATAGCACATTCTAAAATCTCATTCCCTAGAAGAGATGCTTTTGAGTCTAACTACATCCAGTATCTCTAAGAGGATAACAGAGAATTAGGAAACGTGCATCAGACAAACAGTTTTTTACTGTTTTTGGATTCACATAGATTCCCATAACACCTACAAAAACAAACATTAACAAAATTCAAATTTGCTTACATCTGGACATCCTAGAATGCACGAAAAACGTACAATGTTTCTATTAAATAGTAATCTTAGACCTACCATTTCTTTTCTCTCAACAACGTTTTCAGTTTCGCCAAATCGGCCCCCCCAAGTCCTGCTATGCTGCCTCAACGTGGCGGGGGGGTGTCACTGGGCGGAGCGGGCGAAGTACGTCGGGAGCATAGCTCCTGGTAGGGCCACCCTAGGCGTGAAGGCCGCTCCGAAATGCCCAGCTAAAGCATAGCAGGTGAAGACCCTTCAGGAGATTACCGTCTTGGTGATCGGGTGTCACAATCCCGAGGCTCCAGTGACCTTTCCTTTTCTTCCTTTTCCTCTCTTCTTGTCTCTCTTTCTTCCTATCTCTCTCCCTTTGTGGTTTCCTCTACTGGAGGATGGGGCTCACTGTGTGGTGCAGCTACTATTCTGGTTTCTGTTTCACCATGGTGAGAAAACCGCCTATGCGTTTGCCGTGCATGGTGACCCGTAGGGTAGGAAAGGAGGATCCTGGTAGTTGAGGGGCGAGGTACTGTCCCCAACACGCTGCTTTGGCCTCTGCTTCTACTTAAAACGGGAGGCACTTAGCTGTCCCCGCTAGTGTCAATCGGCTGGTCACTAGTCCTATTGGTCAGTGGCTAGGGGATAAGCTTTCGGAAGTTCCTGCTTTCGGGAAAGCCGACTGTGGGGGCTTCAGTTTGCGTATAGGCCCGGCTAGCCCTAACACAGGAATCTGTGTTCCCTTGTTGGGCTCCATGGTGGGTGGGGCGGTCGGACCCGAATCTTTCTCTCTTTACAATATGAAAACTTCAACTTCTTCTTCCAACCATATGGAAACGAAAACTTCTGGAGCTGCTAAGCGAATTTGCACTTCGACCATAGTTAGCACAAGCAAATGTCCAAAGTTCTTAGTTATAACTGGTCAGCTGGAAAATTTATCGCCATTCTTCATCCATAAGCATATTGTGGCCTCAGTAGGCGAGCCAAAACACATAAAAAAGCTCCGTTCAGGATCGCTGCTCATCGAGACTACATCGGATGCACAATCTTCCTCTCTCCTAAAAATGACCAATATGGGTGAGCATTCTATCAATGTATCCCCACATAAGTCTTTGAACACATCAAAAGGTGTCATTTCGGAAACAGACCTGATATCAGTCTCTGAGGATGAACTTTCAAAAGAACTAGCTGAGCAAAACGTGTGTGGCGTACGCCGAATAAAAGTCCGTAGGGACGGGCAACTAGTCAACACAAAACATGTTATTCTCACTTTCTCATCTCCAGAGCTACCGAAAACCATTAAGGCAGGCTACCTAAACTGCCCCATAAGACCCTACGTGCCGAACCCATTGCGCTGCTTTAAGTGCCAACGGTTTGGCCATGCAAAGGCAGCATGCCGAGGAAACTTGGCGTGTGCTCGCTGTTCTGGAAGCGGTCACGAAAGTCAGGAATGTGTAGCTGATCCAAAATGTGTAAACTGTCATGCTGATCATCCGGCTTACTCACGCAACTGCTCTAAATGGAAAGAAGAGAAAGAAATACAGCATATTAAGATTACAAATAAAATATCCTATCCTGAAGCTAAGAAACAATTTAGCATGGGTCAGCCAAGAACAAATATCTCCTATTCTCAAGCCACTAAATCATATCGGTCAATAAGTACACAAACTTCGCATAGCACACAGAAAAAGACACCTGAATCAAAAACAAATGACAAAGAAAAAATTTTTCTGCCACCTCCTCCCAAACAGACAGCAGAAAGTTCAAAAATAAAAACACAAGAAACAGAGAGTTCAAAAAAGAAAATTAAAAGCTCAGAAAGCAGAAGCTCAAGCCGAAGCTCTATAGAAGGGATCCTTTCTGACTTTATTGAATCTGAGATGGAAACAGATGGAGGCAAAGATCTCCCGAGAAATGTTCTGCCTCACAAAACAAAGAAACAGCATCGAAGCAATAAACATTCCTAATGGCTACTCTCATCTCGTGGAACTGCCGAGGCTTTTACCAGGGTATTGATGGTATTAAGCAGCTTATTAATAAACATCAACCCGTCTGTATAGCGATACAAGAGACATTCCTCAAACCTGGTAATTTTGCAAAGCTTCGCAGGTACTCAATGATAAGAAAGGATAAGACATTCAGTGAACGCGCAAGTGGTGGTGTCTGTTTACTTACATCAATCAATTGCCCTTCGAGTGCTCTCCCCTTGGATACCCCCCTCCAAGCGGTTGCAGTGCAGTTGAACATTCGGACACTAACAACTGTCTGCAGTATCTACATCCCGCCCAATGAGAGCATAGATCAAGGAGACTTGGAAAATTTAATTGTTCAACTACCAGTTCCGTTTTTTCTGATCGGTGATTTCAATGGACACAATCCCTTGTGGGGTAGTAAAGACACAAACCGACGAGGGAAGCAAATTGAACAGCTTCTCCACGACCACTGTCTCTGTATCCTCAATAGCACAGAAAGTACTTACTTCCATCAGCCAACAAGGACCTTTCATTCGATTGACCTCGCTATTGTTTCTCCACAGCTTTTGCCTTTCTGTTCCTTTAATGTCGAGAATTATCCATATAATAGTGATCACTTCCCTATTATTATAAGCATTACAGGAAATGGGAGTGTTTCTATCCCTAGAACACCACGGTTTCAGTTGGACAAAGCCGACTGGGAATCCTTTTTACATTATGCCCTCTTCACTGAAGAAATAGTGAAGAATGTGCACATTGACAAGGCTGTGAAGATCATTACAGATAAAATTATTCAAGCAGCTGATATATGTATCCCAAAAACGTCGGTAAAACTACCAAAATACCCAAGGCCTTGGTGGAATCCTGAATGCCAAGATGCCATTAGAAAACAAAGGAAAGCGTGGAGCATTTTTCGGCGATATCCCACAGGTTCAAATCTTATAATATTCAAAAGGGCTAAAGCAAAAGCTCGGCAGGTGCGGAGGAAGAGTCAGAAGAATTCCTGGACCTCGTATGTATCCTCAATTACCTCCTCTACTTCGAGTAAGAAGGTATGGGAGAGAGTCCGGAAAGCGTCCGGTATCTACAAAGAGCACACACTTTCCATCTTAAAGATAAGTGGTGAAGCAGTAACTAGTAGAGAAGGAATTGCCAACGCCATTGGACAGGCGTTTTCAGCCGTCTCAAACAGCAGTAACTATCCTCCTGAATTCCTTTCTGCAAAAATATGCATCGAAAAACAATCTATTGATTTTAAATCTCCCAATACTGAACCTTATAATCAGGATTTTACTGTGCTTGAATTGAAAAGAGCCTTATCGCAGACAAAAAATTCATGTCCTGGTCCGGATGGTATTGCCTACTCTATGTTGAAACACCTCCCTTCTAAGTCACTGGCAGCCATCCTCTTTCTTTTTAATAGAGTATGGAAGGAACAAGTCTTTCCAAATGCCTGGAGAACAGCTTTTGTCATTCCCATTGTTAAACCGGGGAAAGACCCTACCAATCCGTCAAGTTACCGCCCCATTGCTCTAACTAGCTGCCTTTGTAAACTCTTTGAAAAGATGGTCAATACTCGTCTGGTCTATTTTTTGGAGATAAATAATTGTATTTCCCCTTATCAAAATGGTTTTAGAAAAGGACGTGCAACTGTCGATAACATCCTACTCTTAGAAACAGGTATACGTAGAGCGTTCGTTAGAAGAAATCACTATATATCCATATTCTTTGATATAGAGAAAGCCTATGATACCACATGGAGGTACGGTATCCTTCGTGACCTATATAACAACGGTTTACGAGGAAACATGCCGATATTCATCAAACATTTCCTACAGGATCGGAAGTTTCATGTTAAGATAGGCCCTACACTATCTGACGTGTTCCATCAAGAAGAGGGTGTTCCACAAGGCAGTGTATTAAGTGTCACATTGTTTAGTATAAAAATTAACTCTATTTTAAAACAACTGCCTCCAACAGTCCATGGAATGCTGTACGTTGACGACCTGCAAGTCAGTTGTCACGGGGAAGACCTGAATGATATAGAGTGTAAACTGCAGACATCTCTCAATAGAATCATTAAATGGTCACAGGAAAATGGTTTTAGGTTCTCCACCCAAAAGACTGTGTGTGTGCACTTCTGTCGAAAGAAAATTCCTCACCCTGATCCCGAACTATATCTGCAAGATGTGCTGATTCCTGTAGAAAAGGAAATAAAATTCCTAGGAATGATATTTGACCATAAGCTTACCTTTCTTCCCCATATTACCTATCTAAAAAAGAAATGTTTAAAAACTATGAATCTTCTGAAAGTACTGTCAAATACTTCTTGGGGTGCTGATCGAAGCTCAATGCTTCTTATATATAGAGCGCTTATTCGTTCGAAACTTGATTATGGATCAGTCATTTATGGGTCGGCAAGGCCTTCGGTATTAGCCAAACTTGATCCGATACATCACCAGGCCCTTCGGATATGCACTGGTGCCTATAGAACTTCTCCAGTGGAAAGCTTGTATGTGGAAAGTAACGAGACCTCCCTGCGGTTAAGACGTGAAAATCTTTGTTTCAAGCACTACTTCAAAGTCTTATCACAAAGCGAAACTCCTACGCGGTCGAAATTGCTTAATGACCCATACTCCCGTTTATATCAGGCACGACCATCATGTGTCCGTTCTTTCGCCTTGCGGATGAGTGATTTAATAAAGGAGTATAATCTGACCGATATAAACGTACAGCTGGAGAACTTGTTTGGATTTCCTCCTTGGGAGGATTGGAGAATCCATTCTCTGGACACTTTTCGACACTGGGGTAAATCGCAAACTAATGAAACCATCTACAAGCAGATTTTTTGTGAACATAGAAGCAAATATAGGAAGTACATCCCTTTATATACAGACGGATCAAAATCTCAGGATCATGTTGGTGCCGCTTTCGTCACAGAGAAAAATATAGTGGGGGTCCGATTACATCCAGCTTGTTCTGTGCTTACTTCCGAGCTTACTGCAATCCATCTGGGTTTGACTTACCTTTCAAAACAACATTACATGAAGTTTATTATCTACACGGACTCCATGAGTGCCCTAATGTCTCTGGAAAATTATGCTCATCGTTCTCATCCAGTTGTAGCCAAAATCCTGAAGCTGAATAATACTCTAAAAAATCGGGGGTACCAGATTCTTTATTCGTGGATTCCTGGGCACGTTGCCATTAGGGGGAACGAGTTGGCGGATATTGCAGCCAAAACTGCGACCACAATGTACAATTCTCAAATTCCATTAACAGACATAAAAAAGTTTGTCAAAAGCAAAATTCTTAGTAAATGGCAGAGGCAATGGGATGACAAAGTCTATAATAAGCTAAGAAATGTGAAACCCTCCATTGAATATTGGCCGTGTACTGCTAATAGAAGGGAAGATGTTCTTTTGACTCGACTAAGAATTGGCCATTGTCGCCTGACTCACGAGTATCTACTGAAAGGAGAAGAGAATCCCTGCTGCCCAAACTGTAATGCAAATCTGACAGTACGCCACATCTTGGTAGAATGCCAGAGTTTTAATTATTTTCGACTAAGACACTTCAGTTGTTCAGAATTGGATTTAAGAAATCTAATTGGAAAAACTCATCATCGTAATCTGTTTCTGTTTTTAAAAGATATTGGCTTTTATGGTAGACTATAATTTAGCTTTTATTGTAGATTTTAATCGGTTTTTAGTCACTTTTTACCTATACTAGAAGATTTTAGAAATGACTAACTGCACTGTTACCATGTGTCTGGCGCAGATAACCTTGACAGGTTTTGTGCCAAAATTACAAAAATCCAATCCAATCCAATCGCCAAATCGGCTCATTTGACAACAAACATTAAACAACTATGCAATCTCTGATTCAGATGGTCTAATTTCAGGCACTCCATTCGTCACAAATATAGTCATTAACGAATTTTCCAACACACAGCAAATGGACAAAAATTGAATGGGATATGTGTATTCATTTCACCTTTCCGTTTCTTTAATTTTCATTCACCTTACAAGAATAGTTATTTTGTCTCTGAGAATCGAAGTTATGTAAATTAATTTACAATGATAATCTAAAAACATTTCAAAATATTTCAACGAGAATTTATAGGAATTTGCTGCAAACTCAAAAGCCAGACTTCGGTTTGCATTTCAATTTTAAACTATGTTTAAGGAGAGTAAAAGCAAAAAATTCCTTCTAATCTTAAACTGTAATCGCTATACTGCTAACATTTACGTTTTATGTGAACTTCTACAACATATTTTAATACCCCGTTTCACAAGTTACAAATGTTTGCAAAACGAACTTACTCCCAACTTATAACAATTTTAAAGCAGGACAAGAAATGTTTAAGGAAAGAAACTGCAGGCCAGAAGTAGTAAAACTTATTAGTTTTTACATTTACTTTCATGCTGATGAAACTCTGGTTTAAATATGTCAATAACGTATTTAAATCTGTTCTTCGTAAATGTAAGAATTGTTACGAGATAGCACTTCAAATAACTCAAAATTTAGATTTGTTTCTTTAGGATAATATTTGTTGTTCACTACTTTTCATTGTTTATTTGACATTAACTCTTTGCGTGTTCGAAATTATCGTCACTATTTTCTTTCTTCTCTGAAGTTTCAGAACCCTTATATCAAAGATCCGCTGAACACCCTATTCTGAAACTCAGTTGATAGGCGTACTTGAACCAAAGCCAGAACAAACACCTGCTTTATTTCTACTTTTATTTTCGTCGTCTTAGGTAATATTACCTGGTAGATCCTTTAAATCCTAATCCATCTATTTAAAATCTACACAATGCCGGATTAAATTGAAAATTTTTTTCTCAAGGGTTACAAAGCAACTAACTCCTAAACTGATTCAGCTGTTATGAAAGTTGCGTGGATGTCGTTAAAGTTTTACTTAGATAAACGCTTACTGATATTGCTGTACAGCATAAGAAATAATTAAACTGCGCAATATAAATATATATATATATATATATATTTCTAACTTATTTATGTAATAAAGCAATTATTTTTCGCTTTATAGTCTTAAACACATTTGTTATTTGCTTGCATCCTTTGTATAAATATGCAATGTTTATACACTGTAAGATATTTTATATCAATTAACCAATTATTATGATTCACAACATTCACTATTACTTCTTCTTTCAGTAGTGTCCGCCATCCAGAACGTTAATAAATTGGCTGAGTATTCAAGTCTACGGTTTTGAATGTTTTAGTGTTAGAGCTTTTGCCATATTCGTCTGCAGTGTGCGTCTGATCGCTCAGTTGTACCAAAGATTATTCCGGCTTTAGCCATTTCGCAAGCCGATGTTAAGAGGACTCCACTGAAAATATAGAACAGCTCAAGTAGACCAACTTGTTTAGTCTCCGAACACATTACCTTTAATTTGAAATTTCAAAGTGTTTTATTTTTAATACCTACAAATGCTGGTGTTTACTTGTATATCCCACAAGTGCTGGTGTGCTGGTGTTTACTTGTGTTTACTTGTCTACAGATTGTGCTAATTTTTCATTTAAAATTAAATAAAAAGGTTATTTAAAGCCTTTTCAAAACTTTTGTCGTAATATTTCATACTGAGCGATAACTGGCTTATCAGTCTCATACAGGCAGAAGCTTTTTGATTTAATATTTCCCAATCATAGGCCTCCATTACATGTGCACACATATGCATATATAATATTTAATAGTAAAATGTATGCACACATTTATGCCGTACCTGTCACAGACATTTTTTCTTTATCTATACAATTTAACAGAAGTAATATCAAAAACGTGATCACATGCAGATACCATTGGCAAAAAATATAACATTACATAATCTTTGCTAGACAGAATTTATTCTATAGCGATATTGGAAGTGTGAGAAATAACTAAACTGAAAAAACAGTTTAGTAGCCAATTTCAAACGGGTCCATCAATGTGCCTGAAGATTACTTGTATCAGAGATAGTTTCGAAGTAGCTGGAATCGTTCAAGATACTATAAAGAACATTCCGACAGACCATAGTCACACACTACAAAAAGAGAAGAAATGCCGAATCTCTTTCATCGATCGACAAGAAAACCTGTTCGGCAAGCTTCCCTTGAGACAGGTATCCCAAAACAGAGCATTTGTTGCTACTTAAAGCGTGAGTTAATTTTTCAATGGAAGAATTTTACTGCAGAGCTTCTCTGTGTCACCAGTAGAGATGGTTATCAAGAGTTACATTTAGTGAAAGTTTGTTAAGGAACAACAGTGTCTACAGTATTACCTGGAGAAATGAAGGCCACACTAAAGATAATTAGCTTTGTTAATCGCTACAGCTGCATTTACTGGTTACTTAAGAATGCACATATAACACTAATACGTCCATTAACTTATCAGAAATTGCGATTTGGTAACGAATATCAGCTTTGGAAGTAATTGGACCATTCAGTTTATAAATAATATTTTTCAGAACCTGGTGCAGGAATCCCTCAGACGAGGAAGTAGAGAGCAATTCGGAGATTCAGGAGTTATATTTTTATCAAAATGAAGTACCGCTTCCCTACCATCATGATTTGAGATGTGAAAAAACGTTGCTGTTGAATTGCGCGGAAAGACAGCAATGAAATTCCCGTTAATATCCCCGGACCTCGCAGGATTTGATCTTTCCTTATATAAACATCATCTTTACACTATACAACCTGCAACAAAAGTCAGATGAAAGCAACTGCTGAAGGGGCTTGTACTCAAATATCACAGGACATGATTCCATCGGTGATGTCTGCAGCTGTGTCTGCCCATTAGCAATACACAATAATGGTTCAATCTGTCGAGATGAATATCATCCGTGATCTAAAGCACTGCTGGAAATCGATAATGATCATTAAATACTAATATAATCATAAATATAAAATAAATTATCAAGATGATCACTAAAATGTACAAATTTTACTACGATACTAATATGTTTTTGCAATATCAAAATCAAAAAAACGATAAGGAGTTAGATTATTCATTATTAGTATTATCTATCATTATCTTTAATATAATTATTCATTATTCATTTATGATTATTATTATCATAGTTATAAACACGTATTATATACCATATTTCCTCGTGTATTTTTCGTTTTTTTTAAGTAATTTTATCGTCCGAAAATCGAGAGGGGGAAAATTATGCGAGTAATTTAATTTCCTCAGAACACGGTTACAGTAAGCGCATAACAAATTAAACGCAGTCATGGATAAACTGCTCGTAATTATCACAATATTTAAAAGAAATCTACATCTCAATAAGAATACAGAGTGATATTAACATCACAATGGCGACAGCAGGTAAGAGGAGTGGCTTCTTAAGTCTGAGCAACAGCTGCCAGGTCCGGGTAGCCTAACGAAGAAATACGTTTCAAACAAGAAATGCAAATGAAAATGGATGAAATATTAATACAAAAATGCAAATGCAAATGCAAACTGAATATACTGAATAAAAATAAAAGTAGTCAAGGGAGTATAATATACCGATATACCAGTCCTCAGGGGGAAAAACTGTGTACATCACAGGAAGGGGAAAATTATGCGAATATCTTTATAATTCTGGAAACCTTTCGCTAAAACGCTGGGGGAAAAATACGCATGGAAATGGGGTATGTACTGTTACATAATGCAATAATTTGATTATTCTTAGAGCGTTACAATTTGCCGTGTGAGCGAATTAAGGATTATAATTTCGAAAATGAGATAGAACTTTTCAATCAGTGAATACCCCCTAAATCCTCCAAATTCAAAAGTTTAATTTGCATGGCACCAAAATCTTAAACAAATGAGTTAATAGTGAATAAGCTACGTTCAGAGTGGAAGGATTCACAGATTCCTTTTTTGACAGCTGTGCATTGACATTCAAAAAAAGTATAAGAACCTCGTGTTGAAGGTATTGTTAAGAGTATATTATATACCGCATCTTTTACTGCTGGGAGAAAGGAAAGAAAATACCGGCTAATCCTTTAAACTAATCTCTATATTACGCAGAAAAAGGATTAAAAAATAAGTTTGAATATAGAATATAATAAGACATTTGATTTATTTTATGAAGGTAGATTAGTCTATAAAGAAAAGTGATTTAGTTAAAAACAAAAACAATCACACATAGTTCATTAAATGGAACGAGTATTTTAATTAGCAGTAAGCGCTTTTGATGCTGAAAAATTATATGCTCTGAATGAGAAGGATTTCGTAGAATTAAATATAATGAGATTCTCATTATCTTAGCATGTTTTATTTTATTTATTTACTGTTTTGTAAACAAATGCTTAACGTATTTTTTGAATAGTTATTGATTAAAAGTTTAATTCTATACTTACCTGATTAATTATCTTGTATATTCATAGCATATATATGTATCTGTAGAAAGCAATATTTTTATCCCCTGTTACTTACACATTTTAGATATATAACAGAGAGTGTTTACACATTTTTAGAATGATTTCGAAGCCGTTTAATTAATGTTTAATACATAAAAAGTATTTTTTAAAGTTCGATCTGATAACCTTTTTCTGATCTATAACTCTGCATAGTGATTTCCATGATAAATGGACTTTTCGTAAAATTTCCAGGGGTACTGATGAGTGTGACTTCCATTTTTCTTTCGCTACTTTCCAGAATCCATCAATCATGGTGGGTTTGCGTTTAGAAAGAGCTCTTTTCAAGAGATCAGAGGCACAATAGGCCATAGGTGAAACATTAGGGGACTTCACTACACTACGTTGAAAAGGTATATATGCAAAACTATTCTTCATTTTTTCAAGAAACGCAGTGTTACTTTACGAAGTAAGGCTTGCTGCTTTGTTCTGATGAAGTTTCACTCTTTGAAAGTGACCGAGATAAAGAAATGAAACTTCTTCAGTAAATATCGGACGTAAAGCTTTCACTTGATGGCACGTTGAGTTGATTTTAACATTTTTTCCCAAGCTTCTTATTTTTAATTTATCTTTGTAAACGATTCGTGCGATAGTCCCAAACCCCTTACTGAAACTTCCTTTGCATTGATGAACAAGGTGTGTATGATCTTTTCTGTTCGTTTTCGACAATAAATAGACATTTTTTGTTGCAGTCAGTTAGGTAAATCCCTGCTTCATGAAGGGTCATAATGTATTTCCTTAAGACTTTGCAATTGATTTCAGCGTCGAAGTATTTTCTCTTATTACCAGGGCTTTAAATTTAAAAATAGTAAAAAGAATGCGCACCATTTCCGCGATTCGCTTGTAATCTTCTTTTCATGTAGAAGGAATCATTGACGGTTTTTCCTTTTCAAATCAATAATGATGTTTATTTTGCACTTAGAAATTTTAATGTCATGCATTTCATAACCTTTTTTAATTAGGAAACTGGAATATTTCTCTTCAAAAGGTCAAAAACTTATTCTTCAATCCACAGCTTGTTTACACGGGATATTTTGAAAGAAAAACAAATTTAAAAGTAGTAGACAATATTTCTCATTTCAAATAACGAGCTGTAGCCCAAATTTTTATTACAAAACAATTGCCATTTTTACAAATTCTTTATTGAAACCTTTTTAAAAATGTGTAAACATTCTCTCTGTGTATTTGTGTATACGTATACATATATAAAGATAAAAAGGGAGAAACTTACTTTACACACAGACCCCAAAAAGTGAAATTCAATACGCATAAATTTCAAAATGCCTTTTAAATATACAAAATAAAATTTACAGAAATGTTAAATTAAAACCCAAAAATTATATAAACCTGAAAATATATGCCAAATAGAAATATATACTCAAACCTGAAAAAATGAAAATATAAGAGGAACTCATTTAAGTCTGATATAACATCATCAAGAAGAGGATACACCAGACTCAATCACAATCCCTTTCCACTGAAAATCCTTGCGTTTCTGTATGCAGAATTAGCTGATAAACTATTCTAAAGTTTTTTAATTAACAGCAGCTCTGAAGCTAAAAATCATCTAAAAATCTGTAGCCCTCATCGATGCAAGGTAAATTCAATGTCAAATCAAGTAAAGGAATAAAATTAGACTTTTCCACTGAATTCAGTGAGTTGCTCTTCCTTATTTATTTTTCTCGTTTTTGGTATATATTTTCATGTTTATATAATTTTTGGGTTTTAATTTCACATTCCTTTAATTCTTATTTTGTATATTTATGAGATAGTTTTAAATTTATTGGTATCGAATTTGTCTTTATTGATCAATTTTCAGCAGCATATTACACGAAAATACTTTGAATAATATGTTTTAAATAAACATTTTGTGACACTATATATTGATTGTTGCGGAGTATTTACTTCGAATAGAAATTAACCATTTATTGTAAAATTAATTACAAACAGCTTAAGTGGAACAGTTTGAATATCATGTATATGAACAATTTGTCCTTAGGGGGTGAAAAATGTAGGCAATAACATTTTAGGAAATCTAGGAAAGATCTGTAGTGTGAAGAGCATATCTCGCGTTTCACTTAAGTTATTTTTACATTCTGAACGATTCCATTCTCAAATCAAGAAAATCAGCAATTCTATATTAAAAACAAACACACGTACAAAACTGTAAATGTGACCACAAATACAAAACAAATAAATAATCAACACAATAATGCAGTAAAAATTATTAAAATATTTACAGATAGACAACGTACAACAACGTATAGATACAACAATACAAATGCACACACACACACACATATATTTATATATATATATATATACAAAATTGATTAATTCTTAAGCATACAAACGCATACACACATTCCCACATATGTAGTTAAAGTGTGTTTTATGTTTAATATATATTTTAGTTTTGCTAGCAGAATGTTTTTTAATTTACTTCTTTCCTTTTTGGCTCTCTGCTAGGTAAGAAGGGGGAAGTCAATAATGTTTGTTCGATAACAGATTTTATTTTGGAATTTTGTCTCGGATGACTTTTAAATTCGAAAACGTTTTTTAAATAAGGCTTATACTTGAACATTTTCCTTCAATGCAATCAAATTTCTTATCTCATACATAATATCGAGATGAACTGTATCGCAGTTCAGCAGTTCTATAAGTCTTGCTAGAACATTGAAATTTTCAAATGTCTTGGAAATAAACATTAAAATCTTTAGATTTTGCAATCGCCTTGTATACAACAATGTATCTTTTGAGCAAATTTCTCTTTCTTCGTATATTTTTCTTGCTTTCCTATGTTTGACACATTATATTGCACTTTTGGCATAAAAATTTGTATATTTTGAATTTATTGATCAAAATTGATTTCAATTTATTGATTTGATATTTATTGATCAAAAAATATAAATTCAATAATTTTTGTGTATTGCTTCCTTTTGTTTATCTTATACGATTTCTACTAATTTATATAATTTATTTAGCCTGATTTGATTTCTATTACTTTGTATGATTTCTATTAATAACTACATAACTTCGCTTTATTCCAATAAACAATCAATTATCAATTTTACAGTATTAATAACGTTTTTGATCAAAAGAATCCTTAGAATCTTTTATTATCCCTATGAATTGCCAGTGCATATTGCACTATCGACCCTCAGTCGACTCCTTGATCATCAATGAACCCTTTGAAATCTCATCGACCCCCAGGGGGTCAATACCGACCCCATTGGGAACCCCTGCTTTAAGACCCCTCTAAGGCTAGATCTTGTTTTAGTAACTGTTTGTTTGATATTCCAACCAGGCCCAGGCAATCTTATAGTCTCTAGTCAAATTAGAGTTAAATTTTTGTATTTATGACTATTCCAAAAGGAAGCTTTGAGTTTTAAGCCAGGTACAAGTTGGGTGGTAACTTTGGATTTTAGTTTAATCACTTACAATGAGTGGTGAGGTAAAATAAACTTAAAGTGTTTTAATTTTTTGTGTTTGATAGTTAGATATTCTGGTGGTAAAAACTCTCCTCACAGAACATAAGTAACACCTGATTGTTATTATATTGACTTAGATAAGTTGTATGGAAGCCACAGCAGGTGTTACAATAGCACAATCATATATTATAAAAGTGCGCTTGAAAAATGTATGGATGTAATTACTTTCTGCAATAACACGACAATATAACTTTCAAAAATAAGTTCAACATTAAATTTTAGAGGTGGAGAATAAACAAAATTTAAATACAAATCAAATGAACTGAATAGGTTTGTTACATCCTTTGCTCTAAAAGAACTGTGTAAAATGTAACAGATATATTGCACTTTCTGCGACTTGCTGTAAACTTCTCTCTTGCAGGATGAAGAAAAGAATATTTGATATTCTATATTGGTCCTAAGAAACGTTTGAGGGAAATAATTCATTTCTTATGAAATGCTTTCTATGAGATAACAACACCTGAATTATCATGCTCGAAGTATATAAATTCTTCTAAGTGATATGCTTTGCGAACTGACACTAATAAACCATTTCCTACCTCTTCACTCAGATAATTAGTACCTTTTGTATAAGTTTTTAGTTTTCTCAAGTTTTCGAAATCAAATTAGATCTTTTCCTAATAGAAAGAGATTTAATTAATGCTAAAAGGATACAAATGGAAAGATAATCATTTGTTAAGGACGAAACTAGTCAGAGTTGCGTGCTATGATAATCTCACATTTTTAATTCTCTTAAACTCATTTAGTTTTTATCCTGTGAGCAATTTTTACGAATTTCATGTTATTTAAGTGAATGATTTATCCAAAGTAATTTGATTCCTATTCTTAATTCTTCTGATTTATTCTTTTCATAAACAGAAGAAGCTTTCTTTAACTCAATCAGTCTTCAGCTCTTCACTTTAGCTGATTAATTACTGAGGATAGTGTCACTTCTTTCAAGATTTTGAAAGTAAGTTGCTTCAGCGAGCGAAAATGAGACCATTAGGATGTGTTCAAGTACAGCCAATTCATGACGTCTGAATGCAATCTCTTCCTCGAGATTTCTTCGTACAGGAAAAGTCGATCGAAGCATCATCAACGATGAAAACTCGTCGGACATTTCTCATTTTCATTAAGAAACATTATCTCATAGGTTAGACATTGTAGGAAATTCTAAAATGTCTTATCTGGGCCTGCGTCAAATGTTCTTGAAATTTACACAGTAATTCTCGAAAATTAAGCTAATCAGAGGTCGAATTTGGGTCAACTTAAGATCAAATTTACATGTTTATCTTCCATTTTTTATTCGAACTATTCTTTCCACTAAAATGTTCCATGAAATCAGTTCTGAAGTATCTTTACTTTATCATTAACAAAATACAAAGAGATTTTGAGGCTATTAGAGAGGAGGGATATTGGCACATGCATTGAAGGTATGAGGTTGTGCAAGTCTCAATAGTCTCTGAAAAATAGTAAATACACCATATATCTTAAAATGAGGAATCTCAGATTTTTAGCCCTACAAAAATGAGGATTTTCTTGAAATAGCTGATAGTTTTCCTAATCTTTTCAGATATTATTTATTTTACATTATTTTCATTATATGTTTATTTTCAGAATTACCAAATGTTTTCAGATAGAGTTGTGGGATCTAGTCTTTATGGCTATCATGCAGCGTAACTAGATCTACTTAAATGCTGATCTTGCGACTTCTCGCAAAGAGTGGAAGATGAATACAACAGGAAAAATTTGTAAAAGACTCTTTTATTGAACACAATTGTTAACAAATGGCTCAGACTTAGGTGCTTACAATCTCGGACCGCTTGCGGTGAGAAACTCAAAAGATAATGTAACACTAAATTTAAAAAGAAGTACGAAACTACATAATTCAGTTTAATCAAACAAGTTGACTCAGAACCTACACCGGCAGGTTAATAATGTGGCGGCAAGAATGCAAAGCCGATATTCGAGTTAACAGTTGGAAGAAATAGCAATGCGCGCTTACAATAGTGAAACCATGCTCTGCCTGGACTTTTCGCTGTGTCAATTTAAGTACGCTTATTCACCCTAGCTAATTTACATCCTGGCGTACAAATGCGAGGATAGAAGAAAAGGCTAACAAATTAAAATAACTATTAATATAAACAAATGAAATCTTATAAAGTTGTTGTTTCGGGGCCTAACATTGAAGGCCTGAGGCAGAACTTCATATGGAGACCCTTCTTCCTCTGATTCTTTTCAGTATAGTAGATTTATAATTGTTGCGAATTTTATGAAGTAGTGCAAGAAATAAATTAATAATATAAAATGATTCATTTAAAATTATGAAAAATATTTAACATATTTTGTTTTTATAGTTACATGTTATGTAAAATAATAAAGCTGGTTCATTTTCAAACAGGCATTTTTCACCCTCGAATATTTTTTTTCGGCGTGTGCGTGTGAACTCTAATTTTTAACTTCTTGTGTTCCGCTAAGTTTACAACGAGGCTTACACAAGTAAGTTATACCACAAACAAAATAAACAAATGTACAGTAGCACTGCAAATGGGTAAAAATTATTAAAAATCAATAAATAAATTAAAATGATAAATAAAGACAGAAAATAAAAAAAGGAAACTAAAATAAAATAAAAAGTGATAAAATAATGATAACTCAATAACTAAATTGAGAATGAAATTTCGAAAATCAGAAACTGTCGCTGTAGCCCAAAAATGTTTAGGAAAAAACTGAAAGCCAAGACACATATAGGGGACTCAAATTTGCCTGAAGTATCTTTATTTGTGGGCATGATGATATGCTCTTACGGAGATCACGCTTAACATCCTCATCGCCGATACCGCAGCTGCACAAAGCACTTGAGACCAGTCCAAACCACTTTAAATAGCTTTTAAAACTGACATGTTCAGTCAAAAACTGAGTTAATTTAAAATCTGTTGAAAAGTGATCAACTTTTATCCCGTGAAAAATTATAGAAAAATTCCTTTTGGTCCATTGTGCTTTTGGGAAGCCAGATATTCTCTTTTCTAAATACAGATAGCATCATTTCGATAAAAGCGCTTCGAATACGAAACAGGAACGGAGAGATTTAAATCAATGTGACGTTTCGTCGCTAGCATTGCTAGAGCATCACCTCTCTCATTTCCAAAATTTCCACAGTGTCCTCGAACATGTTAGGATATAAAGCATAAAAAATTATTCTTATTATTAATTGTATAAAATCGCTTACGATAATTCAAAATTCATGTTACATCATGAGTTTTAAGTGTGATGGTCGCTGAATAGCAGAGACTGACTACGCAATTTCGAATTAGTTTACAAATCACGGCTTCGCTAAATGATATTAGTCGCCAGCGAGGTGCCGCACAGAGATTCAGGGTCTGAGTTTTACAAATGAATAAAATCGTTAAAATATGAAATTTAAAATTTTATTCCAGCTACAAAGTTTATATTTTCTGAAAAAAAGAACTAACTATTTTACGTTGTAACGCTCTACTGTCTATCTGTTGTGTAGAAACTGGAGAATAGTGACCGCACCGAAAAAGGGTTGAAACTACCCTTTGTTAAACTCTTTAAATTATTTACAATGCGTCAACTCAACGCTACCGTTCTACGCTTTTGCTTGGGCGGTAACTGAAACAGTAGAATCAAAACTCAAGAATTCAAGTAGTGGAATTAAACTACAAGTAGTGGAACAATTAACAACAGTTAACAAGTAGTGGAATTAAACTACATGGCTCATAAAATCCTGTATCCTACAGTGCGTAGATGAGTCTAGTGGCAGCAAGGTAATAGCTGTAAAGCCACGTCTAACCAGCAATAAATGCTGAGCCGAAGCTTGCGTTACAACCACGCACAGAGATTTCCCAGACTCTCTAACTTTCACTAATAGAACATCGATATTTAAACTCTTTCTCCCACTAGTATAATTTGCATTCCTTACGCGCACTACCAAATTTAAATATTCTGGCACTGACAATTAGGGGAATGAAGGCTTATAGGAAAGTAACTTAAAATTAAATTTAACTGGTTATCTGAAATAAATATAAATCCCTACAACATATTAAAATGTTATAGAAGGTTCTGAGAGGCCCCTGAAATGAAGGCCGAGATACATATTCCATTTGTCCTTGTGTAGTGCCTTCATTTTAAAAAAAGGTAGGTTTCACTTTAAACCAGGTGAGTTTTTCTCAAACAAAAATATCACTCAGGCTTCTCAGTCCCGACCTTTTATTTATTTCCCTGACGAGTCAATGTGAGATTTTCTATTTCCAAGGTTAAAAGTCCACCATAAAGGACGTCATTTTGGAACACTAGAAAATAATAAAACGACCATAATCGATCAGCTGCAGGCAATTTCAGCATCCGAGTTCTATCACTCATATGAAGAGTCCAAAATTCGTTTCCATTGCTTTGGGGCTTCCCAGAGTGAAGAAGACAATGTGAGATTATAATTTGAATTGAATCAAAAGTATAAACTCAATCTTGTAATACATACGTATAATTTTGGTGTTCTTTTCCTTAAAAGTGTCAAGATTTGTTCTTATTCCAGTGAGACTGCAATTATAAAACGAGAGAAAAATTATCATTTTTATTCAATTGCAAAATAATTAATTTTTCATCAAGGTGAAAAATGAAAGAATTTTCTAAAGTTAATGCATAATTCGCATTAACTCCAAAATTTGAAATCAATTATAATATCAGTATTTTTATATTCATCCCAACTAGTGGCCGAGCAGTTAAAAACCTGTCGATACTGGGCAAAGCGCTCTTTGGGTTTCTCCATGAGTAACACGAATATACATCACTTTCCTTAGAAAGTCCTCCACTAAATCATCAGTTCTTTTCGATAAATATCAAAGTTGTTACGCTTGGATACATTCAGATAACTTAACTTACTTCGTAGCCAATCGAATATGAAAGGCAAGCAAATCCAGTACTTTCAAAAAAACAGTTTGCATGTCGTCAGGCATTTTTTACAAAAAAAAATTTAAACAGAAATATGACATTCTCCATAACACAGAAAAAGGAATGCTACCGAAAAGAATACACAGCATAAACATGTTGGAATGAATTTGTTAGGAGGTGCTAAGAATGACTTCTTGCCTATATTAACCGCTTATTGGGATAGATAGCAGTTCCATTCTGAAGTTCAAAACCTAGTGTAACCTTCCTAACTTAATTAGGAATAAAAATAAGAGTGTTTGAACAATTGTTTAACAACTTGAGATAATTTTCTTTTGTATACTTGCTTCTATTCCTTCATGAAACAATTGGATGTTTCTTTATTTGATTGAATACGACTCAAAAGTGTTAAAAAGGCCGGAAAATTGCCTGCCCAAAAAAGAAATAGTATCTTTCTAATTCTTAATGCTGTGAATAATTTTTAATGTTGTGCGTGAGTTTGGACTCCGCTAAAACGTTATATATCGAATAAAGTAAATCTTAAAACAAATTTCATCAAATTTAACTATTTTGATTTAAAAAAAAAATGTTGTTATTAAATCATGAGGTCGCCTTTCCTAAATAGTTAGTTCTTGTGTGCTTTGCTATACTCTAATAAATCCAGTCCTTTCGAGAAAAACGCAAATTAATTTCTAGTAGAAACGTGAAATTAGATCTTGTGTGTCTGCGATTTATTTAATCCAAAACGTATTTGGAACATAGTAATGTTCGAGAAATATTTATGTACAGAAAATTAAATTTTTAGTCCTCACTTCAAAATATTATGAAATCTTCCTAGTAGAAATGCGCCAATAGTAAACGTGATCAATTATTGTAGTTTTAATCTTACTTAAGTGTGATTAAAAGTTAGCATTACTTAGGCATGTACACCGTGGCAAAATATGCAAAACAGTGCAGAATGAAAAATATATAGACCAATGTAAAAACTGCAATTATTCATTTAAAAAGTTTATTAAAAGCCGTCTGACTGCCATCCCAGACTTGGATCGCAGGTGTTGGATGATGGATTTTCTCTGATGATTGGGCAGTAATGAGAGTGTGCGTACTTGTTTGTTCAGCCATTCAATCGTTGGTTTATAATTACTGCACTTTGTCTGGAATGTTAAACACACTGTACGTCTAATGGGCAAATTATATGTATTGCCTTGTGTGCATGCTTTTATTCTTTCATTCAACTTAACTCTTAACACCTTTGAATGGCATCACTTGCTCATAGGTAAAAATGGTTTGCTTTTGCATCCCTACCTAAGACACAGTCTGCACACAAATAATGGAAATAGAAACTGTATTTAACTGTTAGTATATGGGAGTATCATCCAGCATTGAATCTTTCTAATGTCTTCTTACTATTTTATTCACTGATAATTTAAACTGGATGATGTCCAAATCATTATGATTTTATAAAAATGTTTGCTTTATTTACGGAGGTTCTGACTGATATTTTTTCGATAAATGGAAAGAATCGTCAAGAATTTGGCAAATTCAAAGAATTTTTGTCTTTTTAAGCAATGACAGTTTAATCCGGATTATCTCCAAAATATTACGATTTTCACAAAAATGCACTTCTTATTTTATGAACGTTTCGATTCTTTTCAATAGTATCTAAATCCACAAGAAAAATCTTTGGCATTCGGAATTGCGTGATGTTATTTGTGCTTCGAGTAAAATCAATAAAGTTCGCGACTAAGTGTACCTGAAAAAAGAGTATCTTGTAGCTATCGATTTCTTTTTTTGAGTTCGTAGCAGATCGAGACAAACTAACGAAATTTTATTCGCTCGTGATAGAAACCTCAATGATTGTGATAAAAATCACCCTAGATAATACATTTCTGGAAATAGGTTTATAGCTCTTATATAACAGCAGAAAACAAAAATGTCTGGAGAGAAGCCGGGTTTGGAAACATTTTATCAGTGAGGGAACTTCTGAAATGCTACTGGAGTATTTATAACTATTTTTGTATGTACCTAAAATTCTAATAATTTTTTTTTATTATTTTCTGTTTGGCAAAACAGAATCATGATTCATATTTAGCATTCATCTGGACTTAGATAATCCAAAAAGTGATATTTTTAATCCCAAAAATGTTTTTTATCATGGCCAAATAACTGCGTGCGTATGTGCTGCTTATTGTGATGTCAGGTTTAAAATCACTATACATATAAATATCTATTTATTTGAGTAAGCTTATTCCTTAACTGTCGTCATATGTTGTACTTGCTTTTAGTGCTTTATCTAATTAATTGTAATCCTCGTTACTATTTTTTATAGCAGACTCAGATTTGTAACATTATATACGTTTACAAAATTACATAATATTATTGGCTGGAAATTTTGCTTGATTGAAAATTTATATCAGTAAATAATATTCCTTAAAAATCCTGAATCTAAAGCGGTTATAGAAATATAAAATGCCTTAAGTCTCTTTGTATTCGAATATTTTCTTGAATTTTTAATTTTAGTGCATGAAATATTTTTAAAGTTAATTTATTAAGGAATAATTAAATTTTCATTAAATGCTTTACATTATTGCTTTAGTTTTTACATTATTTTAAGGAATGTTGTTGCCAAATGCACATATCTAGAATTAATAATTCAGAAAATAAAGCTTATAGCCACCTTTTATGACCATTATATATATGCCTTATGTAGGAGTGTGAATGAGTTCATATGTACATTTCAGATATTTTGAATTTAACTAAATGTCAGCTATGGAAAAGAATATGCAGAAGAAAGAAAGTAATTAAACAAATATTAAAACAACACTGCAATTTAAAAACTTCAGTTTTAAAAAATGAAACAATGCTAATAAGTCTGACTATACCTTTAAAGGTTATAAGGTATTTCTTCTGCGTCTTCGCATACCTTCGTTGTGTACCGGTCAGCACGCTCGACGCGTAACCGAGAGGTTCGTGGTTCGATTTTCGGCAAAGGCATTGCTCATTTTTCAATATTTCTGCTTCCAAAAAATCCTAATATATTCTACAACTGTCGCCTGTAACTAAAAAAGGTGGTGGATGATGATTCTCCACCACAGGGATTTGGCGACTGGGTCCCCAAAACCCCAGTGGTGTAGTGGTCAGCACGCTCGATGCGTAACCGAGAGGTCGGTGGTTCGATTCCTAAGAAAGCGTTGCTAATTTTTCCTCACTCCTGCTTCCGAATAACCTAACGTCTCTACAAGTGGGGCCCGAACTAAAAGGTGGTGGATGATGATTCTCCACCACCACGATTTGGGGACTGTGCCTCTAATTCCCAGTCGTCCTTTAAAAGGGGGAGTATGTAAGGTATTTCTCCCGACTTCTTCGCATGCCTTCGTTGTGTAGCGGTCAGCATGCTCGACGCGTGACCGAGAGGTTCGTGGTTCAATTCCCGGGGAAGGCATTGCTCATTTTTCAATGTTCCTGCTTCCAAATAACCCAATGACTCTACAAGGTAATACAAAATTGAATTACATTAGAATTTTTAATAATAGGGATAACAGGTAAAACATAAAATTTCTATGAACGCGAACTTATAGAGTATGCTTATATCTCCACTTTCTGTGATGTGAAATATATATCTTAAAAATATGCTTTCGCTAATTTATATTTTATCATTACATGTGTTGTTGCCCAGTTTTAAACTTTAAATTACGATAAAGAAATATAATATGTTACGCTCGAATTGTACAATGATGCATCCAAATCAGATGCAGAGATCAAGTGCCAAGTAATTGTATCTCTGCTTTTCGTTACCATATCATGGTACTATACCATGTATATTTAAAGCATTATGATGCCACGATCTGTTATTGTCCTACTATATATTTGGGGTATACACACTGTGGCAAAATATGCAAAGCAACGCAGAATGGAATAAAGATTCTATAAATATAATAATTTCAACCATTCATTCAAACGTTCATTAAAAAGCGTATGATCTGCCATCCCAAGCTTCGACTGTGGGTGGTGGATGATAGATTTCTGTTTTGACTGCGGCGTAATGAGCGATTGCGTACTATTTGTTCAGCAATCTAACTCATGGTTTATAACCACTGCACTTTCTCTAAACTTTTAATCATACTGTACGTCTAATGAATATGTTTATTTATTACCTTGTTTCCATTCTTTTATTTTTATTCTACCACATTCGAATGGCATTACAAGCTCGTATGTAAAAATGTTTTTTTTCCTTCTCCTGTTTAGGCAAAATCTTTGTAAACAGCTTCGATACCTTTTCTTATCTTTTGTGTCATGCATCATTCTTCACCTCATACATAAGCTTTTAGAGCCTTTCATAACGCTTATAACGGTAAAATTTGCAGTTTCCTAATCATTTATATACATACAAAGGATAATTCACAGTTCCCTCCGACGCTCCCAAAGTTTACGGTAAAATAGTTGCAATAAATACAGGGAAAATGTGCAAAGCAGAGAGTAAAGAATCTCTTAAAAATTTTTCTCGTAATTGTCGACCCTATAAAGAAATTGTAGATTGAACCTCTTGGCGACATAGTATTAAGCGGACCTCTGGGCGGTATTACGTTATTACGTAAGTGAACGCAAAGCTTACTGCATCACAGTGCTCGCCAATGTTAAGTCTATTGCGTTATAAAGGAGATTTCAGAGGAAATATCAGACAGAAGCACATATGATAAGAAGAATGTACAATGGAGTGGCTCCTCATTGTAGGACTGGTTGGAAGCTTGTTCACTGATAAGCTTTCCTGATCGGCTCGTTTTTAATCAGCCCAGCCAGACAGCTGTCGACAGCCAGACAGCTGTTTCAGTCGACCAAATCCAGTTGATGACGAATTATTGTCCACTACGTTTTAGTTCTTAAATATAATATATCATGATTACCATGCAACTGTGGCTATTGTCAGGCTTTCCAAAGCAGGAAACGGGAAAAATAGACTTTGCCTCTACCGAGTTTTGAAACAAGGATCGTCCGATTTACAAGCTGGACATGTTAACCGCATATACCACACAGGGAGATGCAGTAATTCTTTGGGAAGTAACTTGACTTCTTTTGCCAATTTTGTTATACTAAGAGCAAGTATTCCTTTTGTAATGTAAGAAAGCCAACATTTAAAATAGTGTTACGAAATGCCCAGCTGCTGTAAGATAGCTTCACCGCAAAGCGGATTTAGGGTTGTTAGAAAACAGAAATGGAAAGCAGGGTTGCCATATTTGGCACGAAATTTCCCACTTGGCGACAAAATAGGTGATATGCCGTAGATGGAAAACATTCTAGAACGAATTCTTACCGGTTTGGCTCAGAATGTTCTAGAAGGCAGGCCAAAAGCTATATAAACCCTGTATGCGGAATATCAGTTGATCGCCAGTCTACTGTCGAGTTGGTCGTCGAATGTATCGCGGGTTGATGCATCGAGAGTGTGCATCGTTGAGGTTATCGAGTGCATCGCGATTTGGAGCTATACTCTAGTACTTTGCCGTGAAGCTGTCTTTACCGTTATTGCCTGATAGCCTGAAGGCTGTGGTGCTGATTGTTTCAGCGTGTTTGTCGTAGTTTTTCGACGACTTTAAACGTGTTTTTGGAGCTGTCCTGAGTAATAATGGCTAATAAATTGTGTTTTCATTCTTCATCAAGTGTTGCCGTTAATCACTTCGAATCCACGAGCCCGTACAGAACGCAACAATAGTTTACTTCCGGAACAACACCATTGACCTGTTGAAACAAAGTACGAGGGCCTTTTTATAGCTAATGTTTTCTCGTCTCAGCTTCTTTTGCAAAATTATTCCTGCAATATTTTATTGGTTAGTTACTGAAAGGACGCATATATACGTTTTTAGTTACCGCTCTTTTTTATTTCTTCTACATAATCTTGCTCCTTTATATCAGTCATTGCCCTGCAACAAAATCTAATACACATATCAACAAGAATGTCCTAGTAATGGGCCATTATTTGGCCCCATGACTCAATTTTAGGTTTTATTATCATAAACCCGAACGAATTCCATAAGAACTATTAACAGCATAACTTAATCTGAAATTTGAAATTTATACCCATAGCTCAAAATTAACATATATTTTAAATGGCTCTGACCCACGACTAGAAAAATGTCTAAATAATGATTTTGATTGGGTCTCTTTTTAAACTAAATAAAATATTATTTTTCGCCTTTTAAGAGTAATTATCAGAAAATTCATTAAATACTTAAACAAAAATATAGTATTTTAGTCTAAAAATTACTTAAAATGTGTGAAAACTTCTGTATATCTTTTGAAGAAAAAATTTGCATTGAGCCATAATTCTTAAGGAAAACAATGAGCCGAAAATATTTCTTTACTTGAGCACTTACAGGAGACACCTTTCCACATCATAAGCCAAAGGGCTACTGAGAATGTACTTTTATCATAATATAATGAATAAATATGTCTCCTAATTAATTGTTACCTTATTATGTGTCAGGGATGGCCCTAAAATTAATATTTGAATTCCGAAATTTTCTAGCCCTCTATTTTTATGTAGCTGCTATTAATATACTAAACCTACCTATAAAATATTCAGCTAATTCAGTAATTACAGCCGACAATCCAGACAGTAAAACATTGCAGTGCAATTTTAACAGTAGTCCTATATTATGTTCTCTAAACATGTCTGATATTCTAAGCATTGTCCATTTGTATGTTGAACAAACCTGATTTTAATGAAACTTGAATCTACTCATCGCAGCATAAATAGCAAATGCAATAATTTCATAATACGACATATGTTCTGTTTTAAAAGAATCAATAAAAAAGTAGTTTTTCGCAGTTATTTTATGAAATAAACCCACATGTCATGGACATATTTTGTGTCAAAGTCATGCTATCCATTAATATAAGATAGTAAATCACGAGTTTCGTAGAAAGTTGTATTTTATGTCTAAAACTCTATTAAAAGGTCATAACATATATCTGAGAATTATCTTCGAAGAGTAACGCCTTGTCTTTTTTTGGAACATTATGCTTTCAGCCAAGTGATAGAAAATACTTCAAGGAAATGGTGGATTTTTTTAAGCCTCCTAAAATACTCCTCCATAAAAGATTTAAAATCGGGAAAGCCATTTCGAGAGACAACGGCTTTGGATTTAACGGTGGAAGGCATAGAGAAGGGATTATTTTAAGACGGAAACATAGCGGTAATAAGAGACATACTGGGAGATTTTTCTGCGCTGAAGTAAATCTCCAAGACGGGAGAAACATGGTTGTAAAGCATTGTTTTGAAAGTCACAGAGCATTACAATGAATCCTGTACACGATTTCCCAGTGGTTTCTTCAAATATATTTTACACATCAAATATATTTTACTGACACAAAGTATAACTATAAAAGTTTTACATTTTCCGCTTTAAAATCGGTACAGCTACATTAAAAATGATTAGCGAAATTTCACGTTGCATTCATTTGAAAACGCTACAGTAAAAGACATATTTCTTTTGCCTTATAAATTCTTTTACTATTTTGTATTTCTAAGGCTTTTACTAATGGAGCTTCCATGAACTGAAAGCTCATTGCACGGCAAAGTATTTTATATGATTACTTTACATGTACCTAAACATGAGAAATGCGGAGGCGAAATATGCATATTTTGCGCTGCTGAATACTTCGAATATGAGAAATAAAATGGAAATGTTGAGTCCTAATCTTTTTCTAAAATGTGTTAGGGGAAATCAAACAATAATAAACATGAAATGATCCAATTTGTCACCTGATCACATCACCTGATTAGTTTAATTTTCCTACAATAAGGATTTCGACATTATTCAAATATTTTATTACAATGATAGCTCAATGGTCGGGAAGCCAAGAGTTCGAAGTCACACAAAATTTAATCGCGAATTAGTTGAATGAGTCTTAAATGAATATCTTCAGTCAATAGATAGTTTCAATTATGTAAAGAACTCCATGTCCGGATGAATATAATTGTATGATCCCCGAAGACAGTTACGATTTCTACAATGAACCTATTTTAGATATTTTTAGGTCATAAACGGATTATTACCACCCAAAAGTACCTTTTACGACAGATATTCACAAGATATACAGAAGGAAAAAATCTGATGCAGGGACTTCACATGACCACACGTGACTTCTCATCAATTCTATAACAACACCGAGCTTTAAATAAACTGTCATTTCCGGTTGATCGTTTGTAAAAAAAATCTAATTTGTTTATAAACTGTATGCTTGAATGTTAACGATAAGCACGGCAGATTTTTATTATTCTATTCTTCCGTATAATAAAAAATGATAACTATATGTGTTCATGTACATATCCGCTCTTAAGCTTTGATTTGAAAATATCGTATCGATCGTAATATATCTTCTGATTATAGAGTGTTTCGGATTAACAAATCAATAACTTAAACAATCCCCAAATTTTTAAAAACAGCATAACTTTAGAATTGCCAATAGAGTGTTAAATATTGCAATACATTTTTAATATTCTTCGTATTTTTTATATTCGCTACATTATTTCTCTAAAAATAATAAATGGCGATTACATTTGGTGGCATCATCCTTTTATCTGAAAAACTGATTAGACATAAAAGCGAAACGAACGCAGAATGAGGCTAATACATCTAATCGCTTCATAATAAGAGCTTATTCTCGTTGCATTTAGCATAATACATTTGATGCTTATAATGTAATATTTTGTTCTCAATCAGATATCTATTTCAAATGCCAAATTTGGGAAGTTATGGATTATCTTATAGTATATTTGTTTTACGAAAGTCTGTTCAGAGCTTCAAGTAAAGCATCACTTCCAGTTTATTAATTTCATTCCAATCGGTATGTTATTCCTACTGATCTAAAAGTTTTAATCCTAAAACTGAAGAGTTTTGGATTGTATTTTAATATAGATTTTCTTTAAAAACTGTTATGGGCTTCAAGTAAAGTACCACTTCCGGTTGCACATTAAATCGTGCAAAATACTCTTTCCGTTTGTCCAAATTTATACAAAATCTAATCAACTCTTAATATAAATATACAACGTTTAAATGCTGAAAATACAAATTTTTGCAATGTTCATATAAGGGTTAATAGTGGACGAAAAAAACCATCACTCACATACAAGCACACAAACAGAGAAACAGCATTGTGAAAATAGTAAACTACGTGCTATGGGAATCCTAATTTGTGGTTAATAACTGAAAACTCACGATCGAATTGTGAGAAATTACCTCCTTTATCTATGTATATAGGTTGGCGGGAGGAAAAGATGGTTTGAGGTTGTAATCTTTATGTAGCTTTTTCGCCAACTTTCACATAAAGGTAAGCTTGCAACTATAGGTTTAATGGCAACTTCATTAAACTCGAGAAGAATAAACTTGCATGAATCTTCTTACACAATATTTTAAAATAAAATATCTGGGTCAAAAGAGAACTTAATTTCGATATGATGTGTTCAATGTTTATAAATAAAAAGCATTATGTAAATGTCGTATTAAGAGTTTGCATCAAAATACCAACTTATCTCCAAGTTTCCAAGGGGAGTTACGTGTGATTTTAAATAGATTCCTTGATGTTAAATTACTAGAAATTGTTCACATCATTGTACGGAGTACCTGGATAGGGGAAAGACTTACAAGTGTGATCTGAACAGCTAGATCATGAGACCTGTAGTTCATCCGAATATTTATTAGATACTTCCAGTAGATGGAATCCATGTCTTCATTCAACCACGGTAATACGCATATTTCGCAAGATCCTCCAGAAAAGTAACTAACTTTGGCTCAGAAGGTATTTAATAGATTGACTGAAGTTCAGGTCATTAATATAGGACGTCAGTGTGAAGTTCATATACTAAAAAGGATCCCGGATTGCAGAAATTGATTTTTAACTAAACAACAGATGCCTCTTTTTATGGGTTTTACGTTATTACATTTTATTGTCAAAAGTTATGTAGTTCATAGTTCATGGAGCATATTATAAATGCATAAACTAAGGATTGATTAAGTTATTTTGGAGAAATTAATAGTCTTCATTCCTAATTTAATTCTCATACTGTGGAGTATAATTGCATTCTGCTTCTTACAATGTGTGCCAATAGTGCGCAACAAATAACTTCTTTTGTGGCTCAGGAAATCACAGAAATTTAAAACAAATTTTGTTTTGTAGCTACTTTTTCGAATTTCTCATGCTTGAAACACATAAGCCAATGCTAGGTTATCACGATGCATGATCGTTTACGTAAATATCATTCGAAAAACTGTGCATATGCGCAATAAAAGCGTTTGGTCAGCGATTAGTTAAATTAAATTACTAGGGCAGATGGTCTTGCTTTATAAGAAAATTATTACTTTCTCGATGTTGATATCTGAATTAAGACATTAAAAAGTTTTGTTCTATTTATAACAGGTCTTAGATGAATAATAATCATTATACTTCTTTGAAAATTGTATAACGAAGCTTATGAGGAAAGAAAACATGTATCTAACAATTCTTTAACTTCTAAGTCGAAGAAGGTCTTTGAAACATGATGTTCAAACAATCCCATATCTCTATATGTTTAGTTCCTTCTCCTTGCATTATAACCTAACTTTCTTTTAAAAAATTTTCTAATTATGCCCGGGGAGCATTATTCCTCGAGCGTTTAAAGTGTTGAATCATATCCATGACATAAATAATTTTCGAAGGCATTTTTATAACAAGTTGTAAAGGATTAGATTCAACTGCATTTATTTTAATAGTAGAAAGCAAATACTTTTTAAGTGCACTTTACCTTTTCCAGGGAAAAATATATTTATACGCTTCTTTAATGTAACAGCATAAAGGATTTTCAACAGAGCCATGTTTCTGAATTATATTTGGATGAACTGCAAAAGTTATTAAATAATGGAAATATATTAATAAAAAATTTAAACCATTTGATTTTTTAAAACCTACTTTAAGTTGAAATCAAGCACCAAGATATGACCTGCTCCGATGTGTCTGGGAATTAGAGATATAATGTACAGAATAGACTAAGACTGAAAATGTTTTGAACCAAAAGAACCAAAAGTTATTAATTTAAAATTTTAAAAATTAGTAACTTGGGAAAGCGATAGAAAATGCAAATTACTAAGAAAAAGGCAAAATGGGAAAACCAAAATTACAGGAAAGGCAAAATTTCCTATGTTTTGTAAATATGGTATTGGTGAAACATAAAATTCTAAAATAAATTTCAATTTAGATTGAGAAAAAATTACAGTCAACAAGCAAAACCAAAATAGACGAACAAAATATGATGTCAAATACTAGTAAATAGAAGGCAATGGGAAAAATCGTTTTATCAGTTTAGAACATTCCAAGGTACTTTATTTTCAACTGAAGATTTTTAAGATATAAAATTCTTTGCAAACTAAAACTAAAAATAAACGTGTCAACTTTTACTTCACTGAATTTTTACTTCCAGTCATAGAATAATTCAGTTTTAGTAAAACTATCCAAATTTGTACAACGTTTTCTCTATTTTCAGTGGCAAAATGAATTTACATTGCTTCAAATTTGCTAAAAACTTAGGTTCTATGATAAAAAACCCTAACCAATATTATGATTATACTATTTGTCACTGTCACGAAAGTAAATTGAAATATTTGTTGAGAGTTATACTAAACACATTAATATAGGAAGCTTGTAAATGATCGATAGCTTAAAACTAAGAAATCGTATGAAACTTGGTACTAAATTCCTTCTTACTCCAAAAAGCAGCAACAAGAAATATTTCGACGACATTGTTTACAATACTGACCAGCACACTATAAAATTTAGTAATAAATCTGACTTCCTGCACCTTTTCGGAATGGAAACATTATCTTTCTGAACTTTTTAAAAAGGAAATTTCACAAATTAAAATTTCAGAATTTAACAATACCCAGAAATCTATAATGACATCAAAGAATAAAAAATTCAGTTTGTAATTACCACTACTGATAAATCAAGCAATAACTTCAAATAATGTAAATTCAAATAACTTCAAATTTCAAATAATGTTAAACATTATTTGAAAAAATATTTAATTTTGAAATTATTGAAAAAGAGACAGGAAACCAGATTTTCTATAAACATTACAATTGCATTGGGAGGATCGGTATCATAAAAAAATAAAATTTCAGGATTAGGAAATTTGTTAAAGTAAAAACAAATTTCCTAATCTTTATGGCGTTTCTAAATTTCATAAAACAGCAGTTAAATTCGTATTTATGGCGAATGATACTAAGAATTACAAAAAGATCACCATCATTTTTGAAAAAAGTATATTTAAAACCTTGCATTCACACTGCTGATAACGCTAACCAACTGAGTCCCAGTTACTGAATTATTACAAATAAAAAAACTGTTATGAAATTTATTAAAGTAATGGTATTAATAATAGCAACAGTATGATTTTGAAAAACCTTTATATCCTTCTTCAATTTAATCAAATTAAAAACCGTCTTATTGCATATTATGACATTTTTCTAGAATTTAATTGCATCCTTAACTTTGAGAAATGAATTGCGTTTCGCAAATGTTCACTTTTTGATAATTTTATTAAATTTAAAAGTAAAATATTCAAACAGATTAATGGAATACCCATAGACACAAACTATTCCACTGAATTTGTAATCTGTTTTAATCTTTTTGCAAAAAAATTCCATTTCATGCAATACTGTTACCAAACTGAAAACTTTAATTTTACTTTTAGATACAATGATGATATTATTACATTCAATTATTTCGGTTCTATTAAATATACTACTATCAATCCAAACTGTTTAAAACTTAGCAAAACAAATACCAATAACAACGATGTTCACAACATTCATATTAGCATTCTCAACTAAAAAAATGTGCTTTCTAAAAGAAGAAAACTGTTTTATCAAAGGGTTTAATTTCAATAAACTGATCAACTGGAATTCCAATATCTCTGAAAATAATGCCAACACAATAATCAGCCAAATTTTATGAATTAAAAATGTGTGCACTGAAGTTGAAAACCTTCGTAAAGAAATTCATATAGGCAGAATTACTCTTATTGATAACAAAAAACTTCACATTAGATCACCCTAATGTTTTTGGTTTCTAATCATAAGAAATACTTAAAATGTGAAAAGCAGGTTTTACTGGATACGTAACAATTGTAAATATATAAATGATCCCTCTTTTTCTGTTACTAACAAAAGGCCATTTGTATTCCAATCCTATTATACTCCAAATAAGTGAATACTTTTTAGCTACTAATTTATTATCATCCTTTTCTTCTACTTTCTCTCCAATTAATTTTGCCCAATTTAATAAAGTTTTTCTTGTAATCTGCCCCAGTTTAACGTCTAAAATTTAAAAAACAATGTTCTTAATTTAAACGATAATGTTATTATTATTTTTAACTAATTAATAGTATTATTTTTACAATTAAAACAATGTTATAATTTTTTTATAGCTTTTATAGTTAAAGATAATATTATTTTGATTTAAACAGCAGATTTTTTATTTTCTATTTTTTAATAAGTAGCATTCCCACCATTTATATGTTGTTCCCTTACTCTAGTTTTCCTTATTGTATACTGTCCCCTTAATCCAAAGGAAAATTTATATTTTAAAATTCTGCATTTGCAAATCCTAAGCAATTGTGATTTTTCTGTAGTTTTGGTTTTTCCATTGGTCTTTTTCTTAGTATTTGTAAATTCTGCCAGTTTGGTTTCCAAAGTCAATGATTTTTAAAATTTGAAAATTGATAAATTTTTGTCCTGTTGCTCAAAGCAATTTGACTTAATCTATTTTATATCAAATTTCGAGCCAACTCAGAGCAGGTTACATCTTGATGATTTGTTTCAGATAACAGCAGGTTTTATCATTTTATATTTTAAGATGTTTTAAGTATCTTAAAAGTTTTAAACTCATAAAATTTTATTAATACATTCTCTTTATTATTTTTAATTAAACGCTTTAGTTAGTTTTGCAGTTCATCCAGATAAATTTCAGAAACTTTTCTCTGTTGATGATGTTTTCGGCTGTTATTTCTATATATTTTACGGCTTTCTTAATTAGTTAATTTCTCAGCATTTTGCCCTATGTCACTAGTATTTATTAATTAAATATTATTCAGTTTATGATCTTTATATATACATTATATATATATACATAAGATCAATACCGAAAACAACAATTGTGATCTCTTTTTTGTTGCGTGTTATTGAGAATTACCTAGCTATGCTTTACAACTTGATTTCATTCATTTAACATCTAAATTTCAAGAGATTTATTTTTGCCAGTGTAGTTCTTAAATAATTTAATTAAAAAATAAGATGATTGATTTTACAAAAATCAAAATGAAACTAAAAATTTTAAGAACTTCAAATAAGAGAACACTGTAAATTGATTAACTATGAAAGGAATTTATTATTTACTTATTTATTTACTTCTGGTAATATGTTATTTGCACGTTTCTTTCAGGTAATTTATATACTTTTTTTAATGAACAAGAGAGTTTTTCTTTTCGTATTTTATTAAAATAAATTTTCTGTTGTGTTGAACATTATATCCTAAGTAAGAAAAGGTAATCCGAGCTAAAACTAATCGGAAAGCAATAGTTGAACAAATTTTATAATAATATAAAAGATAATATATAAGATCGAAATTTGCGTGTTCTAAAATTATGGTGTTTTATACTTTATCTCTGAAATATGCAGACGTCATAGATATACCCTCACAGCGTTTTTTCCCAGTTTAAGCAAATTTCGAACCCCTCTTTTAAATCGGGAGATTTTTCAACAGTCAGAAAATTAAAAAAAATATTGACAAGTTATTAACTTAATTATTCTGTATTTTATCTAAAACTACAAATCTGCTCTAATACCCTTCATAAGTAGGCAGCCAGAAATGAATAATTTTTACATTTTGTTTTTACAGAATAGAAACAGTTACACTAATAAAATTAACTGAGATTTTTTTTCTGATTACCGCTGAAACATCCGTTAATTATATAATATTTTAGCATCAGGAAAAACAGTGCTCAGAAACCATAAATAGCTACATAGGTTTGTTTTAGATTTTAAAATGAATGTATAAAGAGAATATTTTGTAAATTTCATTTAAAACTCAGTGACGATTAATTAGAATCATGGAATAAATTGTCATAAAAATAATAAAAAATAAAATGTGTCATAGAATTAGTTTAGAAAACATCTACTTTAAAGACTTTTACATAGATTTGCTTCATGTTTTAAAGTAGCCGTAACAATGAAGACGACAACGTTTTTCATTCTAGAAAATAATATCTTTTAATCAAAATGAAATTTGAACTAATAAGCCAGCTTAAATAACAAAGCTAAATTGGTAATAGTTTTAAAATTAATTGAAATAATTTATATTAAATTTTCGATTTGAATTTAAATTTAAATAATACAAAATTACGCATATTATTTTTCACAACGATTGCACGTCTAAATATCTCAGAGATATAATAATGACATCCAGTATTGAATAGTAAGTTGCAGGCTTTTTCTGGCAATTTTAAACAGGAATCCACTAATGTAATCTTTGAAATTTAATACACAAAGTACTCCTGGTCATGTGACTATTTCTAATAGGCCTTCTACCAAGAAATTGTAAGCACGGACCTTTTGCTTAACTTATTACAAATCTCTCAAAGAAATAAAATGTGTTTATATCCCGAGGATGTTCGTAGCACGCAAAACTGACTTTAAAAATCTCCCAGGTTTCTATAACTAAAATTAGTCCATATATAGCTGTTGATAAAAAGGTAATTCGACTCTTCTCAAAATCTAATTTCATGAAGAGTAAAATTTCAAATTTTAACATTTCAATTATCAATATATAATTTATATTACTACAGTATTTCTTAACTAATATTGAACACTATCACGGTTGCTTAGTGATAATTTCTCACAGACTTCGAAAATTTTGATTAGTGTTACCTTGGGAAAGTTTTATAACAGAAGAATAGAATATTTTTGATCAATTAAGATATGCAAACATTTTTGTCACTTCATATTTTTTTAAAGGGGGTTCGTATAAAAATTTAATTTTAGTACTTATTATTAACATCTATCCTGTGATCTATATTATCATAATCTATCCTATTTGTTTCATTTCTTAAATCGGAGATATGGTCTTAAGTACAACCATTCAAGACATATTTATTCATGCAATAGTTTTAGAGTACTTGCATAACGTTCATTAAAACCATTGTTATAAGTAGCTTTAGTAGAGAAAATGCTGTACAGCAAATGCAAACATAAAAGTCGGGCACTTGTGCCTTTTATGAATACTGATTGTAACACAACAAGTATAAACTTCCTGGATCTAACATCTAATTTTGGAGATATTTCTAACATTTGTAAATATTACTTGACAATAATAGAACATAAAATGAATGTAAATTGTATAAGGCATGTTAAAAAACAAAATTATGCACACAAAAAGTGATCAGAAATTTATCGTTCAATCAAATAAAAATCCAAAGCAATTTTAGAAACTTTTTTCTAATATTTTTAGATTACTACTATCTTTCAAAATATAGTTTAATCTCTTTGCGATATATTCAAGCAGATGTCTTTCTTTCTTCAACTTGATTTATTCCACACGTAACTTGTATTATTATTTTCAATAAGTTCTGTTTAAAAGAAATACTTATTTTTCTGTTTTACGTTGTTACTAATTTTATCTACATGTAAATAACCTTAGTCAAATTATAGGTAAATTGCAGAACCTCTTGTACAATGTAACATTAAAAGCATCAGCGGAAAAATAGGGTTACAGGGCTAAGTCCATTTAATATTGAGGTAAATGGCTAATGGCAACGGCTTTGGTGACTAATTTTTGTCACCAAAAACGGCTAAAAATCGCCAAAGTCGAAAACGTTTGTGACAGCTTTGTCCAATCCATGTGTTATGCAACTGTAACTGTATCCGGCATTATATTGTAACTGTGTATGCCTTCCAGCAATTTCGAAAACTCGATGGTTCTGGAAATTTCTCCGCGAATGGGGGAAAAGTACATAAAACCGGAAACAGCATCAGCTTTCAGTTGAGTTCAGAGTAATGAGAAATCATAATGAAAGCTTCACTTTTAGATGCATATTGCATTGCCTTGTGTTCAAAGGCCTTTAATAGTCTGAAGTGGTAGCTTGTGATTGTGCTTTGTCGTACTGAAAAGAAATGCACGAGTACTTTTGTGCGAAAAGTTCCAGAAGTGTAAAACATTTTTGTAAAAATAAATTTCATCACGCTATCATCTGTTTTAAAAAAGTAAACTCAGTGGCGCAACATTGTGGCTAGCTCAGTGGCCCTAGTGAGCCATGGCCTAGAGTGCCCTTTTCTGCTTTCTTGACATTTTGGGACCCGAGTGCATCAGCACATGCCCTGAACAAGTGGTCAGCTTGTCGCAGGACTTTAGGTGTTTAGTTCCCAAGCGAACTTGGACTGATTTTATCGACTCACTTAAGAGATGAAAGTGCTGACTCAACCTTGCTCAGCCCGGGGATCGAACCCCGGACCTGTGGTGCAGCAGGTTAGTCTACCATCGGTTTTATGTGCTTTCAATCCATTACGAATCCGTGCGGATGTAGCAATATTTTATATCTTGCCAGATACGTTCAACAGAATTAAAACCTGGACACTAAAAATTGTAGTTGACTGTTAAATGTTAATTAAGCGGAAGGCAGTATGCTTAGTCATTGTTCTGGAAGAATTTCTAATCTTTTTATAGGCTGAACAATTTGGATTATTAACTTCGAAATTCATTTAAAAATATCAGAATATTTTTATTGATTCATAGTCTCACCAATAAACTTATGATTAAAGTTTAAACAGTGACATATCAAAACCCATATCGAAGCTACTCTTCCATAATATTCTACCCATAGAAATAAGTTCTTTTTGGGGGGGGGGAATAATTCTTTAGATTTTTTCCATACAATAACATGATCACCCTCACCAAAGAAGATAAATTAGTTTTCTTTAACAAATATTATCTTACTTAAGTATTCGAAATTCTTATTTCTAATAGGTTTTTGAGAAAGAATGCTGTCCTTCCATTAACGTAGAATATTTTTTTCTTTCCATCCTCTAATTATGTCCAATAAATCGCATTACTATTTTAACTATCACCGGATTAACGGAATTTCCATATTGTTAATATTCTACTTAAAGTTTGGAAGTAATTACGCGTCCAATTATTTTAATATTTATGACTATATTAAGTTGTATTCCATAGGATATCTTTGATGTCTTTAAAATTCTACTTTCATTTTGAAATATACATTATACTGCACTAAGTTTTGTTAAATGCTTTAAGTTAACATTTTAGCAACATTCTAATCGAAAATTATTTATTAATTTGTAAATTATTATTCGCATATTCTTCTTTTACCCAGCCAAGGTAAAATGTAAAGTCGACACTTATTAGAAAAACAAATATTGTATAAGTCAAAATGATAATTGTTTAAATGCTGTCTATTATGTCGAAGCTAAATAATGCTATAAAGGTCCATATTGCATTTATAGCAAATGATATTATATGCATCGCTATGAAAGGAGAAGAATTTTGTGACATAGAGAGACGATATTAATTGTTAAATGAAAGGTTTCAGTTTCAGAAAAATATTTAATGTGAACCAAAGGCGAGTAAATCTATGCTTCAAGCGAAATCCCTCATTATAATTTCAGATTAATGCGTTTAAAAGTTTCACAGATATTTCACTCATTAATTAAGTGCCCGATTAATTTATGGCAAAATATAGATCATCTTCACTTATCAGAATACTTACACATTTTGATAAAAAAAATAAGAAATGTTAAATAAAATCAGAGCCAAGCTGTCATTTATTTTTATATAAATTCTCTGTTTCTGTGCCGAAGAAAGATGCTTGAAAATTTTAAAAATTTGTTAACTTTCTTTAGCTTGACTTTGGGTTGATTTAGGTTATTTCTACTTGACTGTCCAAAGATTATCGTGATTTTGTTTGAAAAGAAAGTTTTAAATTTAATAAAGTAAGATTAAACATAAAATCCGAGTATGGATTTTATATGAATATGTAAACTCCAGAATTCGCTTCTATATATATTAATTTCAAACTTTAGCGCAATTATTTATTAATTATTGTCATCTATACAAACAGAAAAAAATATACTTATCAAAATTTTTAAATCAAAAGTTAATTGAAATACTTTAATATCATAGTAAAATAAAGAAGACGTCATAAAAAAGTTCTGTTGATAATAAATAACTAGGCAAAATTTGTAATAAAAAATTTTTATAAACTTAGTTCATTTAGCTGATAATAATGATTTCTCTTATTTATGAATTATTCTCTCAATAATATTTTATGCTTATCTTCTTTCTGACAATTTCTTTCCTATTATTTAACTAAAATCATAAGCTTATGCTAACAGAAATAAACATTGAGCAGTATTTAGACAAAATTTTGTATTCTAGTTGACGAAAAGTAAGAGTCAAAATTACAAAAAATGTTGCTGAAATGAATATTTTAGAACCTGAACTATTGTATTGTTTCTGAAAGGATAGTAATCAAATTTATGAAATTTGAACAATCTTTAATATGAAAGTCACTGGTACCAAAATGTCAAAAAGCACGGTATTATGAGAGGCATCCTCTGTTGCAAAGATTATCACAGATCTGGAATAACAGTCTCGAAATTAAACCTCTTCTAAGATAATTTTTTTCAGCATTTTCAGTTTTAGTGTGAATTAATGTTTGCAAGTTAATATTTTAGTTAATTTATTTAGCACAACTTACAACCATATATGTGTTTTAAGTTAAAGCGTGTTCATTTCAACAGTATCTTTTCATATTAGGCACATCAACTGAGTTTATGCAATAATTTAGCTAATATATCTTTAGACTCTCTAGTAAAAGCTCCACGTATTGAACAAAAAAAAAGTAAATGATTTATGAAGAAATGTACAGCAGTACTGAAAGCTCCAAACTGTACTGTTAGTGTTAATTAAAAACTGGATAATAGATTATTAATTTATTCTCCTAGCGATAAATATATTTTTTGCGGCATATTGCAGAAAAACATAAAAATACCCCCACCATTATATTGTGAGATGAAATTATGAAACCTGAGAGGGGAAAACTATGCAATGTATATGTTTTTCGAGGGGAAACCTCAGATTAACAAATTTGCCCATCAAAAAGCACATGTAAGTAGACTTATTAATATGATTATTATGCTCTATGTTTCAATGAAGTTATTAATTTCAATGATATCATTTTTACTATTTCCTAATTGAACTTTCCAATCTATGCATTTATTTTATCTTGTTACCATAAAACTTTTTTTCTACCATAAATCGGTAATTTTATCTTGCTATCATATATTCGTGGACCTCATCTGAGCTCCAGATCAGGTTCACAAGTTTCATCGGGCCAAAATCAAGGATGTCTCTATCTTTGCTTCCACCTTGGACACCTTATAGTTGACATTAAGAATTTGCACAATTGAGTCTCGATTTTACGAAAGAATCGCACAGAGAAGGAATCGAAGGTCTTGCAGCTCTCTTTCTCTATCACAAAAGGACTTCCGGCAGTATGTTAAGTGCCCCCCCCATGCCACAAAGTCCGTATAACATTTAGAAATACCATGTCTTCACCGGGATTCGAGACCGGGCCTAATGTTACAGCAGGAGGCTGAGTATAGATCTGAAGTTTCTAAATCATATGCTGAAATGCTAGAGAGAAAAATGTGAGAGGGGAAGAAATATGCAAGAAAATGCGCTACATTTATGCTTTGTAACATAGTTTAAATTTAGTATTTGCATTACCACATTAAATATACTGTTATTTTTTCTGCAGATTTATTTGTTACTTATAACTGAGTTTGTTTCTCACAATTGATTATTGATGATTATGATTGCGTTTGTTTTTTTTAAGATTGATTATTTTTTCTTATGATTCTTATGATCTCACAAATTTATTTTTTCTTATCTGCAAGAAAATGCTAAATTCATGTTTTGTAACATATTTTTAAGTTTAGTATTTACGTTACCCCATCTAATACACTGTTACTTTTCTACAAATTGATTTGTTTCATATAAAAAAGTACGATTTATAGAATTTCACGTACTATTTATCCTCACATTTCATTATTCGTTCTCTGCAGGCATAAAAAAATAATCATGATCGTTATTTGATATCTGTCTAAGCTCTCGCATTCATTCGTAAGGCGACCTGGGCATATATCTCAGAACTTTATGAGCATTCCCATAATTTATAGCCGTGAAAAAATTTTAAGAAGTAAATTGTTGCTTCAGCGCATAGAATTATTGATTTTTATTCATTGCCATGACCGAAAGTAGAAAGGGTGGGGAGAAAAAGCTGGTTTCCGAACAACTTTCGCTTATGCAAAATTTTTGCTGGGGAAAGGGGGAGGAAGGAGAAGGGGCATAGAAAGCGCCCCCTTCTCTTTTTTCCTTTTAAGATAGAAAAAGAACTAATAACAAAGATAGCGTGTTCAGTATTTTTTCTAAAGGACTGCAGCTTAGCAATATCCATCACGCAAACAAAAATCCAGATACTAACCTCTTTGGGAAGGATAACTAACACCATTTCTTAGATATTCGAACTCTATTTACCCAACAATTTAAACTAAACTACAAAAATTTCCACTCTGCAAAATTCATTCTTTGAATTTTTTTTATTCTAGCGGAACTCGTTTATAAAATGTTCCATATAAAATAAAATCGACAGGGTACGTATATGTAACTATGATTCAAAATGGATATAGTGCATTACAAAGTGCATGGGAGGACTCTGGCCCAAATCGTAAGTCAGACTTGAGTTTGATATCATTTTTAGAATTTATTCTAGTTTGTTTTTATTGATTTGAATAGAATATAGTAACATGTGACAACATACGTACTATAGATTGTACAAAAATATGCATCCAATTCTTTTACGCTTGCATTTACGATTGATGATAAATCGAACAGGATCGCAAACACACTTAACGTATATTTCAAAGAAGTAGTATCCTGACTTAATTTTACGGGTTTCGGACATAATTTAAATTAAATATTCAGTCATTGCTATTAATTACTGTGTACAAACTGCCTGTAGCAAATTTTAGAAATTTCTATTGTTTTCAATTTCTCCAAAAATGAGCTTCAATAATGAATTTCTACGTACATTAGGAAGTTATTGCGAAAGTACATTAGGAAGCTGGTAATGCATCAGAGATCTCTAGGAAACATGTGGAAAATATTTATTAAATCTAACTGAGACTTAAAAAATGCTGTTAATAATTAGCTGATCAACTTAACGTGATGTCTTCATGACAGTGTTTCTTCATAAAGGTGCCCGTACCCTTATTTAGGTCGGCAAAAATTCAGAAAGACAGAAACCTTCATAAGGCTGTCTCGACCTAGGTGTGAGTACTGTTATGAAGATAAATTTCTGACTGGAAAAAACTGTCCTGTGTAAGTCCGATTTTCGTTTCCATCACGATATACTTTTGCGAACGTAAACTGGACTTAAAGGTGCCCTGGCACAAAGGTTTGCTCAGTTTTAAGAAAGCTATATCTTTTTCAAATTAGAAATTAATCATCATAACAGCGCGTCCACCTTTATGAAGTACCCTTATGAGGTATTTCTCCCGCCTTCTTCGCATGCCTTCTTGGTGTAGTGGCGAGCATGCTCGACGCATTACCGAAAGGTTCATGGTTCGTGTCCCGGCGAAGGCGTTGCTCACTTTTTCTCTCTCCTTCTTTTCAAAAAATGCCTAATAACTCTACAGTGGCACCCGAACTAAAAAAGGCGGTGGATGATGATTATCCACCACCACGATTTGGCGATTGAATCCCCTAATCCCCAGTCGCCCTTTAAAAGGATTGTATATAAGATATTTCTCCCGCCTTCTTCGCATGCCTTCGTGATGTAGTGGTCAGCCCGCTCGACGTGTAATCGAGAGGTCCGTGGTTCGAGTCTCGGCGAAGGTATTGCTCAATTTTTATCTCTCCTGCTTTTCAAAAAAATATCTAACTCTGCACCCTTATGAACTTTTCTATTTTTAGGAATAACAGCCGACGCCTATTAGAGTGCGAAATCCTTGTAAAGCCGTTCCAGTTTAACAATGGATAAATTATGAGTGTTCAGGTTTCATGCAGTCCTTGCAGATTTTTCATTTCTTAGCAAGATATACTTCATTCGTTCCAAACTAAAAACTTATTTTGCTTTTGAACCTCTATAAATGAAATGAATTTTATTTCTGAAATGAATTACAGTGGAAACTCATTCTATCGTTTTTCAGTGGATTGAAGGAAAATAGCGTGCGATAAATGCAGGGAAAGGACTGAAGAGTTAAATGATTAGATATTTTTAATAAGTAATAAATTATAAATAGATAATGTTTATTATTTTCAATTCCAATACACTTCTACGAAAAATTGTTTTTCTTAACAGAAAATCCGTGCATTGTTCTTTGCAGTTTCGCTGGATTTTGCTTGATTTGAAAATATGGCTGTTTGAAATACAATATAATTATGCTGTTATATATTACACAGTTATATGTGTCTTTCTGCGCCCAAAAAAACCCTTTTTGTAAAGTTCCATTACCGTTTTCGTTAAAGTCTTGGTCAAACTCGTCAATATCTTTTGTTCATTTTTATTTTCTTCATCATTTTCTTGAATACTTCTTGCAGACCCAAACTGAAAACTAATCCTTAAACCCATGAAAACTAACACAAACAAATTTGCAGGAATAACTGCTTTTTTATGCTGTCAGATTTTTAGTCCAACGCGAATATGTATTTCGCTTCAAATCTTTTTTTTTCAGGCTATGCATGCTCGAAATGTTACCTTGAAGAAATGCTTTACAATATTAATAACGCAAAATGATGCTGGAGAACGATAACTGTGATATTAAATAACATTATTAACATAAAATTTCATCTGCGACAAAAGCAGCGAATGATACTTGCCAAAATGACAGATCGATATTTTACTCTGTAGTTACAGATTTGTGATAAGTGTAGCATAATTGGATTTTAGCTTTATTTCACCAAATATAGTAAAATAATTCAGAAATCTTACTATAAAAATATAGATAATCCATAAAAAAGCAAACATTTTGCGGCTTGTAGCTTTTTATTTGTTAATGAATCCATGCTTTACCCGGTGGGTAAAAAGAATGATGACGTCACAGTTAAAATCTCTTATAAATTAAACAAGCGAAAATGGAGAGCTACTACTTTCAGGATCTTGATATTCTACATAATAGTGTTTATTCCATCAATTATATTACAAAAGCGGTGTTTTTTGCAATAATTTTAAATCATTCTATATTTAACATTAGCAATACCAAAATTTTAAATATATGATATAATTCTCCAATTTAGGTGGATACTGTTTTAACAAAAAAATTATCGTATTTATAGTTCACCTCATTGCAATCAAAACGCAGCTTTAAGAAAATTAATCCTAGACAGCGGGTGGAAAAGAGATTTTGAAAGAAGTACTATGGAAATTTATCACTAAGCAAATTATGGGCTACATATTATAGTTAGTATATATTTCCTACGCAAATTCTGTAGATTACTTTTTTTAAGATTTTATGAAGAATCTTAATAGCCTATATGGGTCCTAAGTTCAACTTCTTCAAATATATTGCACACGAGTCCGAATCTCATTTTAATCTTTTTTTTCGCTGAGAAAGAAAGAAAAAGAGGGAAGGCTTTTATTAGCTAACGATTTGACTTTATTTTGATTGACTTACTTTCTATATTTCGTTGATCATTTTTATCATAGCTAATATTTTGAATCATCTTCAGAGAATCCGATGCAGTACAGATAAATGCAAAAAAGTGCAAATATTCCGAAATGCAAGGTGGTTAAAATTTTGTATCAAGTACTCCGCGTCACTTTAATTAGTAAACGCAGCTGCACGAAATTAATACGTATGTAATTCCAACGACAAAAGGAAATTTTACCATTGGAAAATCTAAGTACGTTTAGAAACCATACAGGAGAAGGGTAAAAAGAACCCTTTATTAACTCTTTAAAATTTATAATGCGCCGACTTGATGCTAACACACTACGCCTCACTCGGGCGGTAACTCAAATAGTAAGAAATAAACTAAAACTTCCGAGAGAATAACAAGCAGTCGAATTATTTTACAGGGTTCAGATAATCCTCTTTCCTAAAACCGCGTCGAATATCTAGTGGCAGCAAAGTAATAGCTGTTAAGCTCCGTTAAGCAGCTATAAATGCAGAACAGAAACTCACGCTACAAAAATACAACGCTTGCCCAACTTATTTAACTTTCCTTTCTAGAACTCGGCATTTAAACCTTTTCTGCTCAAGGTAGAATTTGCATTTCTTCACGCGCCTTAAGAAATTTATAAATATTCTGGCATTCAGAATTAGGGGAATAAAGGCTTATAGAAAAGAACATAAATTTAACTCGTTAGTTAAAATAAATATAAATCCCTACACAGTGATACACAGAAAAGCCCCCTTCCAGCCTAATGTAGCAAAACAGAATTTCTCTTCACACCTTTTACAAAAACTGAAAAAAAAAAGCAGAGCTGTTCTAAAATTTGTGTTTTGAAATTAAAGAGAAAAACTACATCTAACGGAGTAGAGAACATTTTCATAATTGCAGCTCCTCAACAATGGAGGGTGACAGGGAACTTTCAAAAAAGCAACTCAGGGTAAAATTATATAAAATCTTGCTTGAAGATACCGTTATGAAAGCATGTAGTAGAGATATTTAAAAAACTTCAGCTGATGAAGAGCTTTTTATGACCACGCACCCATATGGATGTAGATTGCTATAACTACACATTTTTAATTAATTCATTAATTTCTTTCTCTCCATAAGGGTACCAATACTTTTGGGCAAAAGAATAGAGAATTTCGGCATCCCGCACCGTTATAAAAATGCTGAACTTACGCAAATGTGTTTGGCGCTGACACCGTTGTGTTGTTCAGCTTCGCAAGTGTTTTATCTTTTATACGGTATTCAGAAACAGGCCCTTTTATATTTTCGATCTTCAGTAACATTTTGTTAACATAAATAAACTATGACATAGTGATGATTTTGAGACTTTAAAAGGACTTTCTGTCTCTCTAATCAATTAAATATGTTCCTTTTCAAATTTTGGAAAAGGAAAAAATATTAAAATTTCATTTTGTATCTCTCTCGGTTATTTTATTTTGGCTTCTTCTGTAAGTTTTCTTGTCCTTAACCTCATATTTTCCTTTGCCAGCAAAGTTCGGACCAAAGTTTTATTTTAGTGAAATTTTTTTGCCCCATTTTGTTGAATGAGAAATAATGAGGATTTCTCCTCCCTATATTTCTCTGAATTTAGGAAATTCTTTTCTTTAAGGCGATATTTCACTTTAGGAAATGGAAACAATTCAACAAATTCCAGATTTGATAAAAAAAAGGAATGATTCAGAACAATTTTGCCTTTGCTCCCATTAAATGCTTCCATTATATTCATAACCTGCTACGAAAAGTCTTAAATCCCGTTATTTCTTGTTTTAAATCCAAAGCGATTATCGACTACGTAAAATTAAACAAAATACTCTATTTAAGTTTCTTTTCCTTAAACGGACCAATTAAAAGAAGTTAAAATACATTAGTAATTCTAAATTACTAACCCACCTCAACGTTCCAAATAATGACTTGTCATTGTTTATTATTTAACGCTTCATTGAGAATAATTTAAAAAATTCAGTAATAAACTCTGCAGACGCATTGTGTAATGCAATACTATTATTAATACTGTATCATATGTGGACATATTAAAAATCATGATAAGAAAACTTAAAACGTCAGAATTCTATTTCTAAATCTAGGATTCTAAAACGACATCATAATGCTTGAAAGCATTCAGCTAAACCCAGCAATGCAATAAGATACAAAAAAATAAGTTTCTAGAACATTCTGATTTAGAAAATATGGCAGCTACCGCAACCATAAAAATTTAAGCTTAAATAATTTCATCTAACAAAATTAATTACTTCAAAATATTATTTTATATTAGTTCTATATTAACTCAAATGATATACGCTGCTATTAACTATCCCCTTTTAGTTTAAGAACACATAATCTGTAAAAGTGTAAAATAAAGTCTAAAAGGGCATGGTAACTTGCATTAAAATAAATTTAAAAATTCCTGTATTTAAATATAGTGTTTGTGATGGTTAGTGCTTCTGATGTGAAATGTTTCAGTAGTCACTAAACACGTACTAAAATGTATCAGCCTGACGCGATTATTTTCACGAAAACTTCTACAATAATACAACTTAGGGCAACAGTATAAGAGAATCTGATATGTAATAGCATGAATATAAAAGAAAGTAAAATAGCATATGTCAAGATATTAGTGTAATTTCGGTTGCCCTTGATCATTCTACTTTAAGCTGGACAATATGGTTACCGTAAAGTAAAATATATTTATAGCATCTGTGTGAGGGGCCGAGTTAAATAGGAATTGCTTTTAGAAGCCTCTAATAATAGACTGGTAGTTATTAAGAGGGGAGGATCCCTAGAATCACTGATAATAATTTCTGCTCAGAATGCTGTCCCATTTTCCCACCCTGAGGGGTGCGGCAGACTGGAGAAACGCTTCATCAACTTTAACTCATGTTATTCTTTACAGTAATTACGGGAATAACTAATAGGTCTAAAATAATACAACTATATATACCTCCTGATGGGTTCTTAATATATCTAACAATGAAATTACTTCCATTTCATGGAAAAAATCTTTTTGAAACATAAACTTGCCATAAAAGAGCATATTAACCTTTTATAATAGTTGTTCCCATGGGCACCGGATAGCACTATTTTGAAAGACTTGTCAGCGTGAGAAGTGCTTTAACGACAGATTAAGCGGATTTTGGAACATTTAGTTAATGTAACATAATGCGTGCAAAGTGATAAATAAGTTCTATATGATAATGGCGAACTTAACCTTCTTTTCTTCTACTTCATTCTAACAAAATGTTCTTGCACTTCCTTTAATGTAATAAATGTATACATTTACTTATATTGTCGTTATTACATGCTATGAAGTAATTAATATTGTAGGTTTTTGAGGAAATGAAATATTATAGAATCACTTTTAACACAAAGAATACATTACAGCAGAAATCTGAAGGAAACTCAATTCATCAACTCGAGCGTACTTAGAATATTTTTACCTCAGTGTTTATTATATTTTCAGAAATATTCCCATATTAGTGTTTAATTTTTTACTATAATACCTGCTAACAGAGAAATGCTACGCAAAATTACGCATACTTCTTAGAAACTATATGTGGCAAAATATTTAAGCATATGAACATAAAGTTCATGCAACTGTAAAATATATCACTTGCTTTCAGAAGCTAAATTCTCGATACGCAATTATATTACAGTTTAAGTTTTCGTTTTCCGCCCTGATCGTTATTAATGTTATTGCCTGCAATATCGTTGGGACTGCATTCGAATCTCCTGGAGAAGTTGTCAGGACTGAGTGTTCGATGCATACTCTTGGCGAACATATTCGTGAGTTAGTTGAAGTCCTGATCTTGAACAGGGAGCTGAATGCAGCTATGTTCTGTGGTAGAATACTGTGGGTAAGTTGAAGAATACCTGCACGTAAGAACGACTTAAAATCCTCTTTTATTGAACCACTATATTTACAGCCACTTCCCAACTCGGGAGGGATAACAGAAAATAATGACCGCACTTGGGTCTAACTTGAACAATCAAATAAATTAAACTAAAGTTAAGTAGAAATTAAGTAGTCGTTGCTCACAGAGTTATGAACGCGAGGTTAGCCTCTAAATGATCAATGGTGAGTAGCAAGATTTAGCTAATACTAACGCACTTAGGTTATTTCAATAAGTAATAGCGTAACAGCGGTAAGGCTTAGAATTTAAATACTAGCTAGTCAGTCGAACGTCGAACAGAGCAGCAGTGATCTGAGACTAAAAGCTCTCTCACACTGAGTAGTTCCTTGCTAACGGTTAAATACCAAAACTTGGCTCCACTTCAAATTAGCATAAAGCTGAAACGCGCGCTCATTCTAACGGGAAGTTGAAATAAGAAATCATAAACTAACGACGTTAACTGCTGTACTGAAGGGCCGGGCTTCCAATCCCGTGAAGGCACGGATGTTTGTAAATGTATAGTGCCTCTGCGACATGGGGGTATTTTAAATATGCTGCCAGCCGAAAGTTCTCTTCGAAAGA